>OZ010601.1:83558691-83613691 GCA_963932145.1 Acanthosepion lycidas
TATATATGTAATGGACTCTTCAGTCGATTTCGACGTATGAGGATCTGACAAGTTCATTCAGTTTTTAGGTTTGTGTCGTATGTGACACTTCAGTCCCTCTAGCAGCATGCATACAAGCCGACAGCAAGGATCTCGGGACATAGCCACAGGAATATTTGCTTATGCTTTTCGTCATTGTCTTTCGTCTCTTAGTCGGTCAATACGATTGACTTCGAAATTTCTGATACCACACTTGCATAAACATCTCCGGTTATTTCTATTCAGGGCAACTCGCTCGACACATTGACAGCTGAGAGACCCCACTCTTTAGCATGTCATTAGAACTGAGCCACGGCTGTCCAATGTCAACCGGATTAATAAAAGAAGATAATTCCAAATAGGATGGAATCCAGAGAGCTCAATTTAACAACAAAGCAAATATTAATTAAATAATTATAATTAAGAGACAACTTTAAGCTTTCATTTTTATTTTATTTGTTTTAAAATAATTTTTGGGAACCTTAAGGTTGTCTCTTTCTTAATTATAATTATTTAATATATATATATATATATATATATATATATATATATATATATATATATATATATATATATATATATGTATGAAGAAAAATATACGGAAAAAACAAAACAAAAATCATTATGTGCAATTATGCTGTTTTAATGTTAATATAATGTCAACGTCGGACGTTTCGGTCTAATAAACCATCTTCAGAACATATTCATAAAATATAATTAACATTTATTAGACCGAAACGTCCGACGTTGACATTATATTAACATTAAAACAGCATAATTGCATATAAGGTTTTTTGTTTGTTTTTTCCGTATATTTTTCTTCATACTCTCGGATCTATAGCCATATATTTGCTTACATATATATATATATATATATATATATATATATATATATGTGTGTGTGTGTGTGTGTGTATGAATGTATGTATGTATGTAGGTGTATATATGTTTATATATGTATTTTTATATATCTTTATATATTATAGTTTTATATATATATATATATATATATATATATATATATATATATATATATATATATATATATTAAGCGTTTCACCCCAAGCAAGGCGGGAAGCCACTATCACGCAAGGGGTTACAGAGTTGGAGCGAGAAGAAAGAGGAGTGATAGAGGAAAGGATGAAGAGAAGGATAGGGGATAGATCGGGGCATCTGGAGACGTCGATTGACATGAAATTTGAATAGTTGGAGATTATAGCTATCAGGAAAACAAGAAATGGGGAGTTCCACAGGCGTGAGGTGCGAGACATGAAGCTATTGGAGTAGAGAAAATGGCTACATTTAATAGTTTTGACAGTGAAAGGTGTGAGCGAGATGCCAGCCTAGTAGAACGCTTCAATTCATGAGGTCTTGGAGCCAGCGACAGCAGCTCATCGAACCAGTTACCATGAGAGTATTTTTAAAACAAAGCCAGAAGGAGGCGACGTTACGTCTGTGAGGGAGCGACTACAGACGAGATGCCAGATCAGGGCCAGTTACATTGCATATCCGTCTCTGGATTTTATCAAGAACCTTGGGACAAACAGACGGGGCTCCAGACCATATATGGCAGCAATACTCCATGCAAGGGCGAATGGTTGATTTGTAGATTTGAAGGCGAGTATGTTGTTACCAAGTAAATGTTCAAAGAAATAACAAAACAAGTATTACAGATATATCATATATTAAACAATAAGTACAACAGAAGAGTATTATACGTGTGTGTCGGTTGACCCAGCGTTCAATCTTTTCGACTGTTTCTCCAAGGCCTTCTCTTCTACTAATTTTATAGTTGGCGGAAGAGTCCAACATAGAGGGAGGACACCACAACAATATATTAGGTATTTTATTTTATATCATATAGTCAATAATTAGTCAATGTTTATATTCAATGTTTATAGTCAATGTTTATATATGTATGTGTATGCATGCGTGTTCACATATGTACATTTGTGGTTATTTTTGTGCATGTGTGTGTGTATGTATGTACATATATATATATATATATATATATATATATATATATATATATATATATATGTCTTATGTAAATATATTTTTCACCTCACTAACACCTTGAAAATAGATTTTCTAGGTCAGACGACTCGATTTCCTCTTAGCTTTTCATGTTATTATTTCTTATTTAACAAAATTTATTTATTTTTTTGGTTGAATGATTTGAAGCATTGTTTGTAAATTTATACCATGTACATCTTCGGTCTCATGTCATTTTCTGGTTGAAATAAATCATGATCATCTATTACCGTATTTTAAGCTTTTTCTTATATATATATATATATATATATATATATATATATATATATATATATATATATATATATAATATAAAAGGCCCAAACACTAATATCCCATGGTTATAATTTATTACATTGGAATCGTAATCACGATCCAATTCATCAGACCTACAAATTTAAAAAAAATTATAGCCATGGAATATTAGTGTTTGAGCTTTTTATTTTATATTCTTACTCTGTCCTGGACATTGAGTTCTACTTGGATTCTATCCTCTTGCGAGAATATATATATATATATATATATATATATATATATATATATATATATATATATATATATATATATATTAGTAGGAGTAGACGGGTTCTCCTATCGCCCGGTTCACACCCCCTCCGGTCTTTTGAACAGGAATAAGGATTTTTCCCTGCCTCCTTTTTAGGATTGGTTTTCTTCTTTCTTCTTCATCCTCTTTCCCACTCCCAGTATCCCCCTTACATCTTAGGGGTATTAACGCCTTGTCTGTGTGTGGGGGGATGTATTAATAAAATAATTAAATTTTGAGGGGTTAAGGAAAGAATAAAAGAATGACTGAATGAAAGAAACTATAAAAAGAACAGCATGAACATAATGCATGAAAGTCTGGTAGGTGGTGGGGTTATAGAATGAAAGAAAGAATGAAAGAAAGAATAGAAGAATGAACAAAAGAAAGAATAGAGTGGAGATATTAAACAGATAAAATTTTCATCGGTTAAAGAAAGAAAGAAAGAAAGAAAAAAAAAAGAAAGAAAGGAAAAAAGAAAGCAAGAAAGATAGAATTTACTATGGCACAATGAAACATATGTGAGCAAATAGTCTGGAGGGTAGCTCTACACAGCTAGTTTTTTGTTTATTATGCCAGCGGGAAATTGGACAGCATCTAAAAGAGAACAACTATGAAGAAAGAAAGATTTGTGGCATTAATCGCCTTTGTAATGGAAATTGAACGCTTTTTTGTATTTCTTCCCTAAACCAGGGAAGTTAAGAGTCGGTGGAATTATAGATGACTGGCGATAGGGCTTATAGATACGGGAAATACACATTTTAAAGCAATTTAAACGAGCGTGTCATGTTCTAAAATAGGACTTTGTCTGTACACTTCCGGCGTGAAACTCTTTAGTTGTCAACTTTATACCTCAGGGCAGAAGTTAAGTGACTTATATATATATATATATATATATATATATATATATATATATATATATATATATATATATATATATATATATATATGGAGTTTGGTGGGGAGGTTAAAGAATGAAATAAAGAATGAAAGAACGAACGAAAGAAAGAAAGAATAGAGTAGAGATATTAAACAGATAACATTTTCATCGGTTAAAGAAAGAAATATGGCGTATCAAAATTATTTTACAAACTTCGGGGGCGAGTTCCTCAAACCACAAGGACTAATGTCCATATATACTTATGTCAGCAAATCCTTCGTTTTTTAGTTATCAAGTTTAAAGCAAGTTTACGGGAGATGTCACTCTGTTGCCATTTAGACTAAGTTACGTTTGTCATTTATGTACACTTGTGGCTAGACTGTCTTCAACGTTTAACGTGTGTAGGAGTGAGTTCACTGAAAAGTGTTCTGTTTAACAATGGCAGGATATTCAAATCGTGAGCAGGCAGATATAATTTTTACATACGACCGGGCGAATGATAATGGACGCGAGGCTACACGTCTACATCAGATTGCGTTTTCATATCGAAGGCAGCCGAGTCAGCCAATTTTACTGCTGCTTATCGTCGAATTGCTGAGACAGGATCAGTGGCACCACAAGCACAGTGGTCCTAGGATATCGTACATCTCGGAGTTTCGCATGGAGGAGCTCTTGTACTCGTATCATTTGCATAGTGTGCAAGGTCTTTCTCCCTCTGATCACTCACCACGGGAAAACTTTTGTCGATGGTTTATTGCACAAATTGCCGATCCGTTGTTCGTCTCTTCTGTGTTGTTTACAGATAAGGTAACATTTATTAATGCATATTTGTAGTAGAAAAAAATTCTAAAAATCTCATAGGCACTAATATATCCCCCCACTGATCCAAGTAAAAAAATAAAATTAATTATATACTAAACTAAATTTATTATACAAATCTATTCATCCATAACTTTTCTCCGTCAAATCGCGTCTTACAAAAGACCAAAATCGTATATCAGTTTAAATGTCAATTGGGAGACTGCATCTCTGATAAAAATGTTAATATTGTATGTTGGTTTAACAACAAAGACGATGCCGAGAAGGTTTACGTTTCACCTGAACGATCATAGTTCAATCTCAGGATACTTAAAGGAACACTCATGTCTACATTCACAGGTTAGATAGATATTAATCGAAAATACACGACTGATTCAACAAGATAATAATAAGCAAAAACTTAAAATTCTGGAAGCCATTTATATAAAAGAATTGCGTCCCAAAATAAATAAAATCAGCTATGTGTATAGCAAGACATATCTTAAATGTTTGTAGCAGCAAAGTGCATAACGCCTGCACAGATATGTAACCCCTGAAGATGATCTCAGATAGGACTGAAAATTAGTGGGCAAATAAAAATTATTTGAAAGAAAATTTTAGAAATTTTCTCGATCCATTTCCTACAACCACCAAAAAATTAATTCGTGGACTTGAAAGGATTAAAACTAAAATATATAGACATAATACGTTTAAATTATTTAACCAAACATTCTTGAATGAAAATATGTACATATCTATCTATCTATCTATCTATCTATCTATCTATCTATCTATCTATCTATCTATCTATCTATCTATCTATCTTTTCTATATATATATATATATATATATATATATAAGGCGCGATGGAGGAATTGTCGTCTAAATTACGCGACAATTTACCCATCGCAACCTGTATGTATATATATATATATATATATATATATATATATATATATATATGATTATATGTATGACGTAATTTAACCTATCGACGCCTAAAATGTTTCGAGGGCTAAATAAACAAATATTATTACACAGCCAAAATCAAACACATATATATATATATATATATATATATATATATATATATATATATATAATTTTTATGTAGGTTACAGTGGCATAAGCAAAGGAATTAGAAAAATTTCGACTTCAAAATCTTTGTCTTTGTACTTAAATTTTGTCAAAAGACTAATAATATAAATATTATAAATCTTTTATTGTCAATATTGTTGTTTGATGACGTTTTTCCTCAAATTTTATTAACCAGCATATGATACGTGTATATATATATATATATATATATATATATATATATATATATATATATATATATATATATATTGTCATCCTTAGACTTTTTCGCTGTATCACAGCTCTTCAGTGTGGCTAGAAGTCCGATTGCTCTAAGCCGGGATCGAAAAACGACTGATTTGGCATCCTAACCCTAAGCTATCGTCGCACGTAAGAGAGAAAGGGAAACTTTTCTGTACGAAATACGCAAGTGGCCCAGAGAGCTCAATTAAGTTGAAGACCAATGCGTTAATAGCAGTAGAAGCCACTGTTCTTAAAATTACCCTTTTCTCAAGAAATATTCACAAATTCCACGGTGGAGCTCAACCAAGTTCCTTTACCCATAAAATTGTACCCCCTAGAGTCACGACTACTACGAATGAGCGGCGCAATATCGAGTCTAGTTCGATAGTTCTTCGTCACCGAGGCCTGTTAGTACAGTTGGTATGAGGTTTGCCTATTCAATTCTCGGTAGTGGATGCGCACTGTTGATGAGTCCCAAATATAGGACGAAACGGCCGTCCAGTGCTTTCTGAATTCTTTTGAGGTTTCTTCTAGACTCGATGAATTACTTCATATATATATATATATATATGGAGAACCATTCCCATTAAAAAATAAGTATGAATTTTAAAGCTTTTTGTTTTAGTTTTAATTTCAAGGTAATAAATTAAATTTTGTGTATTTCAAAAATGAATTTTCAGAAACGTGTTTTTTTTCTTAAATAACTGATTAAGAGACATTTTTTTAGACGTCATTCATCACATTTCAATTCTTTATTAAAAATCTTTCAAAAATCAAATACCGTAATTCCCCCTGTATAACACGCAATTTAAAAAAAAAATAATAAACAAAATTAGGGATGCGTAATATACACTGCTGCCAATAATCTTTAAAAAATTGCTGTTTCATAGGTCAATTTCAGTTGCGAAATGACTACTCACCACAAACATACGACAATTTGACACTAACATTCGGCGATTGCAACCCCATAAGGATGTTAAATACAATCATATGTACCTAACAATACTTACAAATGTAAAATAAAATAATATTTATCATAAAACTAAAGTAGAATAATATTATTCTATGTATAAAAACATTTTTTAAAAATAAGGTAAGGAAAGGCCGTCCGTAATGAAATTGAAGCACAATTTATAGTGTTTGATTACCAAACAAGCGGTGCGTATTATCCCTGAGTAGAAGCATTTTCTCACACTTTCAGCACAATTTTAGGGCTGCGTATTATAGTTGAAGACGTATTATATATGGGGAATTACGGTATATTTTCTGAAAATATATTTGAAGAATATTAAATGATTTAAAGTATAATTAATCTGGTGTTTGGATCTCATTAATTGTAATTCACTTATAGGCTGCATAATAAAAATCATATTGAGCTCTCTTTTGTGGATCAGTTTTAATATTTTAGATTGATAAGATCTACTTCGATTACTTTTTTTACACATATATATATATATATATATATGTGTATAATCAATTTATTTCCTTTTAAGTTGACATTTTTATTACTTTAAACTTCCTCGTTTACAAAGTGAGTTAATTTAAACTGAATTTTGACGTGTATCTAATTATTTTAATAGCCACTTCAATATATGAGGAAATGCTAGCATTAGATAAAAACCTGTTATAACATCCAAAAACGTCGTCCATGAAAATGAATACAGCAACGTTGGAAAGTTTACGGGGAGTGGGGAAGAATTAAATTGTTTTGTGATGTCACGAACACTTGTTGTCACTTTTATGATGCCAACGAATACTTGTTGTCACTTTCGTAATGCTCGTTGTAGTAGAGACTTTGTAATCGCAGATGCAACTATAGTAATGTCATTGAACAATACTGGTATCAGACCCCTTCGAATATCACTCGTACTAATAGTACCTGCTCAATAATATTCACTCGAAAGTAACCACCAAATAGTGATGTCAATAGAGAAATAGTATAGTGAATAGAGTAGAGAATAGTGGTCCGTATAGTAATAGAAGATAGAGTAGAAATGGTGATCCGTATAGATGAGAGGATAGACTAGAAATATCGATCAATTAGACACACGCTACCTCCCATATATGTGTTTCCTCTATGGTCATGTGGTCTTCTTAATTCAATAATGGGATCGCCCGTGTTTGCTCACTGACGATCTATGTTCAAGTGTCGGCAGCGACACTTTATTCCTGTATAACAAAAATGAACGTTTGAAAAAGTTAAAAAAATATTTAAACAAATAATGGAAGCCTTAAGAATAAAAAAGCAAAAAGCAAACGCTCAATAATATTATCTACGAACACGGCCACAGTATGCTAACCGTGTTAGGAAAATAAAACATCCCTCTAACTCTAGAAACATACACATAACCCAGACACCTAGTCAAAAAGCAAAAATAAAATCATCCTTGATAATGGTTAAAGGTATAGCCGAAAGCGCTCGGAATTACAGAACATTTGGACAGTTTCTACATACTCTGTGTTCATGAAAGAAAACACTTAAAATGAAATAAAAAACTTAATCGCACTACCTTGCCTGTCGTCTTTAATGAAACATGTATAAATGAAGGAATGCTGCCTAAATACTCAATTATATATATATATATATATATATATATATATATATAATTGTGTATTTGATCAGCAATCACTCTTTTATTAAAGTTTCATTAAAAACTACAAAATTTCGAAAAAGTAAGATCACATGAAAAATGAAATAAAAAACTTAACCGTAGTTGTTTTTAATGAAACTTGTATATATGTGTGTGTGTGTGTGTTTATGTGTGTGTATGTATGTATACGATTCAGAGACGTGAAAGTAGAGATAGAAAGATAGGTATCTTGATAAGTCACAAACTAGAAATAAATTAACGGCCAGAATATATATATATATATATATATATATATATATATATATATATGATGTACATAGTATATAATCAATCTATATAGGCATCTAGGTAGTACATAGTATATAATCAATCTATTTAGGTAAAATTAAGAATAAAGCATTAAAAAAAAAACTATTTGTGACACTGAACTAGCCTTTAAATCTATGTGTAGTAAGTAAACAGTTACCGACTGAAAAGAATGCACACAAAGAAAATGAAAACCTGCTTTGCATGTCAAATAAGACGTGTATTGTAATAAAATATCATTAAATAATGTCAATCAGAAGCGCCGGTGACCGGTCTTTTATTTATATTATTTTTTTGACCTTTTTCTTGTCAGTAAGCAAACAGATCTTTGCCGGGCAAAGAACATTGGGGCATTTTTTTTTCTTCTTCTCATTCCGACTGTTGACAGAAGTCGACACATCAAAAAGAAACAAGAAAATTTTTCCTATGCACTTATTTTTTCTATATAATGGCGCATGCGCACACTCGCACTAACTGCGTACTAATACATTGGTTCTAAGATTGGAGACGTCAGTAGTGTAACAATGTTTGTATCAAAGCAGTTTAACGGAATCAAGTGCCGTTTCTGCAGGAGACTGTATTCACGACCATTTTTCCTCTCTATTCCTTTTCAAAACAGAAAAGATGATCCGAAATTGCGATGAAAGCAATAATGGTATCTACTCTGAATCGTTCATAAAAATTCATGATGTTGAATTAGTAAATACTAAACACTTCAAATCCTACAGTGTATGAATCAGTTACCAGAAATTGATCATAAAAGATAACGAAATTGAACATAGAATAGGCTGCGCTAGGGGTAGTTTCCCACAACACCACCAGTTGCTGCAAAACCGAAACATTAACCTAACTCTTCTGCCATATTCTTAAATAGTCTCATGGGATCAAGACTTTCATATGGATGTCATGCATGGCACCAAACACGTTCTGAAACATCTAAACTAAACAATTGATTTCTTAGATGGCTGGTTAAAAATGACTTCGAAACTCGTGAACTGGCGCTACAGAATCATAAACAAATAATTTTACCAGATCACAGAAACCATATCACTTGAAGGCTTTCAACAGCAGTAACAACTAAATTAGATAGGGCATATAACTCGAAGAGTAAATAATGACATCGTTAAGATGCTGACTTTCCACACTAACCCAAACAAAAGGTTAGGAAGGAAACCCCACGTCATTAGTGGAAAGTTTGTGGACTTGAGAAACCTATATTATAGAAAAAAAATTTTGAAGAGAAAGATTTTGTAAATTTCAACCGACAGAACATTGACTGCTTAGTCAATGAATTGCAATATGACCGAGTCTCCGTAGCAAACGCATTCACCATGGGCAACCCATATCCCCTACTCCAAAAAAGAAGATGCCGGGTATTATGCCCAACTACAGGACGACAAGTAACAAAAGTATGATAAAAGGAATGAGTTCCTCGCCATTCTCCAAGCGTTGTAACAAAAATGACCATTTCCGTTCTGACAACAAGCGGCAAAACCCGAAAGTTGATCTGGGTCAGAAGAGAAACTATGGTTGAAGCACTGAAGAACCTCGAAATTACGGCCAGGAAATTCAAGCATGTTGGGCGTGATTTAGACGACTACAGGTCCATTACGAAGAGTTTGCAGTCAGTTGCCGAGATTCTGTTAGGAACGGAGGACGCTATGAAGGGCCGAACAGTTCAGAGCAACCCCCATCTGATCTGCACGATCCTAAAAGACGACGATGAAGCCGCACTGATCTGTTTGCCTGAGCTCAAAGCGTTCGGCCAGATTGACCACCGTACCAGGCGGCTTTCCTGCAGGCCTCCTGATTCCAACCCGACTTCTGCAAGTGGGTCAGCCTGCTGTATCGCTCCCCCAGTGCTGTGGTACTGGTTAACGGAAAGCGGTCGAGCGCTTTTGCGATATCACGGTCGGTTCGTCAGAGTTGTCCGCTGTCGCCCATACTTTACGCTTTGGCTCTGGAGCCTGTCCTTCCCCGACTAAGAGACAGGGCGTGCAGTCCCCGCCCTACACTGAATCGGTGCCTCTGGTTTCTGCGTACATTGATGACGTATCCATTTTCGTGTCGTGCTTCAGCGAGATTGAGGTGGTTCAGAAGGCAAACGTTACCAGAAGGTGTCAGGGGCCAAGATTAACCGTAACAAGTCTTCTGGTTAGCGGTTACGTTCTTGGAAGTGTGTTGCTCTTCCGGGGCTCTTTAGTTGCACGGATGGTCCTGTTCACATTCATGTAGTGTGGATTCGGCCAGATCTTCAGAAGAATTTCCTAGCCTTACCATTTCTAGTGTTGAGGGCCATCGTAAACTCCGGGATCCGCCTGAATTTTTCACTGAGCGTCGACAGTCCTTCCTCCGTCTAGTGACATCTCACAGCGTAGGTGGATATTATATCGGGAACTATTGGAGGAGGTCACGTCTGACGTGCTCTTTGGGCAGCTCAGTCCGGCGACCGAATTGTGCTCTTTCCGGTAATGGCGATCAGCGGCAGGTTACCTCAGCATCCCTGAGTTTTGGTTTACCTGGCGACTGATCGGGAACGCGTTGTATCTCAATGACGTGGCTTTCAGAAGGAAGGTTATTTGCCTTACATCCCCGCGAGGTAGGATGTGGTACAAGGCCGTTTTTAATGCCAGGCAAAACCGAGCTCGTAGGTTCTGGCAAAAATTCACCGTAGACGCCGTAAAAACGGGATCGGCAGTTATGTCCGATTGTCACCGGTATGAAACGGCGGTTCGCGCCTGCTTCCACTGTTAGCAGGTGTGCCCTTTATGGGATCATGTCAACGAGGTTACGGCTCGTATCGATCCCAAACATCTCGTGTCCATCGATCTGACATACGTTTGCGATAATGTGTCGCCTCCTTCGTCTGGGGTGAAAGCCGTGACAAGAACAGTTGTATGGATGATGTGGATGTAGGGAATCCTTATGAGACGAACGTTTTTCTTGTCGAGATCTGATTGGATTGTTCGGGCATCAGGATGAAGATCAGAACTGATAGAAAGCGTTTACTTTCGGTAAATTCCAGCAAAAGGCGGGTAAACATAGCGAGCTTGGTTCGTGTGAATCGGGCAACCTTCGATTTTTTTTAGTCCCCTATAGACACAACAGTACGGAATACTGGCAGACCCCCTCCCTGGTTATGCTAGACTCTTTTTATTGATCTACTTAATGTGAGTGATTGCCGTTTCCAGCCTGTTCCCGGTGTTGTTATAATCCTTATCAAGATTCCTAATCTACCCTGAAATTTTTTTTATGTCGTGGGAGTTTTAGTAGGATCACTGTGAATATGGGGTATATGTTGGATTGAGTAGAAAAGGATGAGTTTTTGTGATGATTGAGTCAGTTGTAAGAATGAACGGGTCGTGAAACAGATTAAATAGATTTAGTATAGTCAGTGACGACCAGCTTTTCTGTTTTCCTCCCCCACAGCCTTGTGCCACAAACAAGTATTTTCTTGTTAAATAATGACTACCACCGGACACGATGACTAGGATCAAAGTGTAGTATCTGTTCCAGCAGCAGCCAGCCAGCCCACGGATCCAAGCAGCAACAACAGTTCCAGCCAGCCACCAACAGAAGCCGCAGCTCCAGCTCGCCATCTTCTGCAGCTCCAGCAAGCTAGCAATCCTCGCCAGCAGCAACCGTATGCGACAACCTGTTCTTTCCAGGGCAACAATTCTCACCGGCCACTAAACTGTCCTTCTCAGGTCAATACACTTCGACGCTGTTTCTCACCCTGTACATTGTGCACCGTATCTTTATTTTTGTCGATGTATTTTGTATAAGAAAAATAAACTTATATATATATATATATATATATATATATATATATATATATATATATATATGTTAATTTTCGTTTTGTTTGTTGTTGTTTTCCGTCATTCAATATCTGTCTGCGAGCCAGTATACCACCCGCAACACGCCCCTAGGAATTCGCAAAGGATCGACAAAGTTTAGATATATCAAATTAACAAGTTAAAAATGTTTTTAGTGTTCTACTGAGTCGGTTTCTGCTACTGTCTGATCAACAAACGTGACTTCGGACACATTGAAAATTACAGTAAGCTACCGTTCGTAAAAACGGTTTGTAATAACTTATTAAACTACTGCAAAAAATATATTTTTATCGTTTCAACCCCAAGAAAGGCAATAAAGCCACCAAGGTGTAAGGAATTAATGAGTGTGATGGCATATTAGGAAAAATAAACACTATTAAGGCGAGAGAACAATAAGAGACCAAACAACAGTCGATAACGATCGACATTTAAATATTTGATGATCAAATTCGACTGGAAAGAGAGACGTCTACAAAACGAGAAATGCGAGAGAAGAAACTGTTAGCATAGAACTTATGGTTAACATTCTTTACATTATTCGAACTATTGTCCTCATCTTTGTCGCCATATTTATTACAACGTTTCGGCCCTTCAGTATCTGTCTATATTTCTGAGATGAGGTATTATGTATATTATTTACATTATTCGGACTATTGTCTTCATCTTTGTCGCCATATTTATTATAACGTTTCGGCCGTTGTACGCTCCGGCCTTCTTCAGGTGGTTGGCATGTCGAACTGTACCCTTTATTTCGCTCACTAGTTCCACGTGCCATGTTTAATGGATATCAGTTATCAGTTATCTCATGTTAATTTCCCTCTGGTATTGAACTCACACTCTTTGGGTCCTGACACTGGATCTAACTAACGCCTTTACCCACTGTGTCATGTGTTCTTGAGGACATCTGTGTATGAATTTCTGGGTATTATAAACCTAATGTCTTCAGCAACCATTTTCTACCAGTTCTCATATTGCAATTTTTGCTGTTATCATTCGTGTTTTTACCAGAGCTCATATTGCAATTTATTTTTGTTATTATCGCTTTTCTCTGGCATTCCTTATTACTGGTTCCCATATTGTATTCATTTCTATGCTTGGTCGGCTCAGGAAATTTTGTGGCCTAGTATATGTGCTGATTTTCTTAAGTGTTCCACTGGTGTCTTCCGTCATTTAATATCTGTTTGCGAGCCAGTATACCAGCCGCAACACGCCCCTAGGAATTCGCAAAGAATCGACAAAGTTTAGATATATCAAATTAACAAGTTAGAAATGTTTTTAGTGTTCTACTGAGGCAAGGCATAAGTCTAAATAATGTAAATAACACCTCAACTCAGAAATATAGACAGATACTTACGGTTAAACTGTAAAATAATCAGACCTTGCCACCAAATACTGCGCTTGAATTCATAAAAGTTTGTGGTCAACACCAAGTGGTGATAGTGTGGTGATACTTCAATGTCTAATTTTACATATATATAATAATATTTACATATATATAGCCAGTCATGACTATCAGACAATTTCTGCAACCACATCACTCCTTACATCTGGCCACCTAACTCCCAAGACTGCAACCCCCATTTGATTATTATGCGTGAGCGTCCAAGAAAACGCTTTGTAACGCCAAAGATAAACTGAAGGCATGGATTATGGTAGCATTCACCAGCTTAAACAAGGATACAGTCCAGAAGAGTTGCAGGAGTTTCCGAAGTCGTCTGGAGGCCGTGGTTGAAGTCAATGGAAATTTTATTAAATAAATTAACTTTTTAGTATTTCGAGATATTTTTGTGTAATTTTGGTAAATATATCTAAAATGAGATGTCATTATATTGGTTGGTGCAAAAATAATGTCGGTTTTTGACGTTAAAAATTACGTCAAAAACCGACATTATTTTTGCAGTTTTGGTAATCTAGACGACAATTTATCCATCGCACCCGATATTTTTATTATACAAGATTATAATAAAAAAGATTTTACGTCACTACAGAAAAGCTTTCATATTTCAATAATATAATTGTACTTCTTCAGGTGATACGTGATGGTTGGTAATTGGTGATAAAAAATGATTTTTAGGGTAATTTTAAAACAGAACGTTACCTCTTTTTAGAAAGTTAAATTCTTTCTCAATTTGTTTTTTTTCTTATTTGGTTATATATATATATATATATATATATATATATATATATATATATATATATATATATATATATTACATGAATCATTCATACAAAAATAATAACAGCTGCGACATAACTCTATTTACTGACAAATTTAGTTCATGCCACATCGACTGAAAAACTCCCACAACAAAAAAAAAATTCTCAAATTACCATATTAGTACAAAAACACACTCTCTTAAATTTTCAAATTCCAAAAAATTCAACCTTGGCGTTGCGACTGCACGCTCCAAAAATTTTTTATCCGTTAATAACACATTTCTAAAAAAACATATTTCGATTAACATTTAATCTTTCGTGTCCCGCTACTAGCTGGATTTACTACAAAAACAAATGAATTTCCATGCCTGAGGATGGCTGTAAATACAGCTGAAAGTACTAGCAAAATAAAAAAAGACTTTATACAACTTGACCTTATTAAAAACAAGGATCATAACATTCATCGAGAGGTTTGTGGGTTAATGTAATCTTAATAAATTTGTTTGCGAAGATGTTTTTCGTCATTTATATCATTAACTTTACTAATCTACTTTTTGCATGATATTTGATATATATACAGTATATATATATATATATATATATATATATATATATATATATATATATATATATATATGCTGTAAGAGGCAAAAAAATGAACACACCCATAGGAAGTTGATTTTTGTATTTTTAAGTCAGTAATAGAAGTCCTTTTATTAATACAGGTGTACATATGTACATTACACAAGTCAAAAAATGGATTTAGTGAGGATAACAATCCAAAGAATACGAGCCCTCGTTCGAGAAAAAGGAGAAATTAGAAAAATTAAAGGAATACTTAAAACATCATCCTTAAAAAAATCATAAGACAATCTCCATCAACACTGTCGTCTCCATCCTCTAAACAGGTTCCTCTGGTCCCACCCCTAGTTTTGCTAACAATAACCCTGACCCCTTCCAAATTGAATCACCCCGAAAAAAACTCTCCTTTGAAACCCCCCTTAAAAACCGCTTCTCCGTCCAAAACTTCCAATCCATCCCCTGTTAAAACACCCAGCAATTCATCAGTAAAAACAGAAACTCAAAAAAGGCAACTCTGCCCTTCATTAGACTCTGCTGAACCCCCAAAAGTAAAACATAAATTACTTTTCAATAGTGGGGAAGATGTGTGTCGGGCGAAATAATACCAATCCGACAGAGCATTTTCCATATGCCGGAAAGCAAAAGACTTTTGAATATGAAAAAAAACAAAAAAACAATTTGGACATTGAAGATCCAAAAAATTTTCCCCTATCGAAAAGAATATTAACTGTGGTAAGAGCAGGACATGGCTCAGAAAATATCTGGGCCATGTTACCTGAAGAGAACATCGCTTTTGATATTTATCAAAAGACCAGTTCTGTTTGTAGCAATGAGGTGCCACCGATGACGAAGGCTGAATATTATGTGTTCTGTTGCTTACTAGGTGTTATGAGAGTCGTGTTTTGAACGACGCGTCAGAAGGTAATTCTATGAAGGCGAGAAGTTCACTTCTTCCCAACTGATCTTGTTCTTTAAGCATCAGCTTAAAGTCAAGATTAGGACGGAAATGTGGCGGCTCACCTCATCAGAATTTGGCAAAAGGTGTGTGAATCTTGTGCGTTTGTGCCGAGTAAAAGGGGCCGACCTAGAGTGGCATTTTGATGCCGGTTAGGCATCAGGATATTGTTCTTCCGGGGTTGAACTTTGGCAACCCATCCCGAAATTAGGATAGTTTAGGTTTTCTTTTTGAATCCTTAATTTTCTTTTTTTCCCAGTTAACTTAGCAAGGGTGTGTATGCTCATTGGCCCCTTTTATTTTTGTCCCTATTTTTCTTTAGTTTAATTCCTCATCCCCTCCCTCGTTAGGTGGTCAGTGATGTCAGTTCTCTGGTGGATGCGGGGCGCCTTTCATTTTCACGTATGTACTTTTCGTATTTCTTGCTGTATCTGAATGAGTGCGTGTCTTTGCGTGAGTGCTTGGGATGAATGAATGTTTTTATATAATTAAAGACCCGCATTAATTTCGTTCAATTACCTGATGTTTTTGACACATTTAAAAATTGTTGTGTTTTTTTTATTACTAGCATTATTTTGTTTAGTTTCATGTAAATAATTTATATTCATATTGTAAATTTTCTTTGGGGATAGTTTTTAAATTCCCCCAACTCACAGAGAAAATGAATTGTACTTATAGGGACTAGTTAGGATTTTCTTAGAGACAATGAGGTATTATGATGAATGTAGTAAGAAAGGCTAGTAAGCTAGTAAGAATGTGTTGTTTTGGTGTTAGGAATATTGTTTGTATGTTTGGGTCAGTGTTTGTGGCTAGCTAAGTTTAAATTAAGACAGATGAAGACCGTCCTTTTTCCCATTCCCTATTTTGGCCTTGTTCCACATTTTGTATTTTATTACAAATATATATTGAAGTTGGAGATTTGTCTCTGCGCTCTCTGCCTCTGGGTAAAGAGGATTCCCAGACGAGGCTATATCGAATAACAGAGTCTCGTTTCGAGAAACAGCTACCCGACTCCGTTTTATACGTGAAATTTTTGGCCAAGCCTACGGGCTCGGATACACCACATTAAATTCGGCCTTGTTCAACATCCGACCGCGTGGGGCGGTTGGTAGATATCATCCAGTTGGAGATTCGTCTCCAGCTTTGCAGGTCGGGCTCTCTGCCTCCAGGCGCAGAGAGTCCTCAGACAGGGCTGTGTCGAGGAACAGAGTCTCGTCTCGGGAGGCAGCTGCCCGGCCCCGTTTTATACTCGGTCTACGGGTAATTTTTGGCCGATCCTACATACTTGAATACCCCACATTAAATTCGGCGTTGTGCCACATCTGACGGCGTGGGGCAGTTGGGGGATATCCTGCAGTTGGAGATTCGTCTCCAGCTATGCTGGTCAAACTCTCTGCCTCCGGTCAGAGAATATCCGCACACGAGGCTCTGTCGAAGCGCAGAGTCTCGTCTCGGGAAAGAGCTACCCAGACCCGTTTTATACGGGGTCTACGGGTAATTTTTGGGCGGGCCTCTGGGCTCGGATACCCCATATTAAATTCGGCTTTGCGCCATCTCTGACTGCATGGAATGGTTGGTAGATATCCTCAGCTGGAGATTCATTGTGGAATTCACTTGACTCACTTCTAGCAGTTGACTACTTCTACTTCTGGTCTTATACAAAAGTGACCTTGAATTGCACATACAAATTCTTCTATTATTTTTTTTTTACTGCTAATTTAATCTATCTATATTTCTGAGATGCGGTATTACATACACTAGTTACATTATTTGGACTATAGTCCTCATCTTTGTTGCCATATTTATCATAACGCTTCGGTTTTTCAGTATCTGTCTATATTTCTGAGATGAGGTATTATGTACACTATTTACATTATTCGAACTATTGTTCTCATCTTTGTTGCCATATTTATTACAACGTTTCGGCCTTTCAGTGTCTGTCTATATTTCTGAGATGAGGTATTATGTACACTAGTTAGATTATTTGGACTATTGTCCTCATCTTTATCGACATATTTATTACAACGTTTCGGCCTTTCAGTATCTGTCTATATTCTGAGATGAGGTATTATGTACACTATTTACATTATTCGGACTATTGTCCTCACCTTTGTCGCCATATTTATTATAACGTTTCGGTCGTTGTATGCCCTGGCCTTCTTCAGGTGGTTAAAATGAACCCTTTATTTCGCTCACTGAGGTAGACTGTTCTAGTTCCACGTGCCATGTTTAATGGATGTCAGTTATCAGTTATTAACCTCTCCAAGTTCTCCACTGCCTTAGCCGGGTATTGAACTCACACTCTTTGGGTCCTGTCACTGGATCTAACTAACACCTTTATCTACTGTGCCATGTGTCCTTGAGGACAATAGTCCGAATAATGTAAATAGTGTACTTTTTCATCCTGTTTTTAACTAAGAATTATCTAGTTACACTGGAATCAGTTAATGTTGTTTTTATTTTTTTTTTTTTTTTATATATCAGCGAGATTTTTTTTATTGTTTTCAAATTTTCCTTTAAGACTAATTTTATTTGTTCGCTGACGACATGGTTGGGGAATTTATTGTTGATAAATGTTTAGATTGATTAGTCCTTTCACAAGAATGTGTCTGACACGTTTAATCATGTTTGTTTTATAACAGCTATTTTGTATCTGTGAGATACATTTACAATCCGTCCTGGGTAGGAAGATAAACTACCTCCGACAGCAAGGCCTCTGATCAGGACGTCTTGAGGAGCGTGAAACCGCTTCTTAATTGCTGGTGTTCCCAAGTCCTCCCTGACCCGGGATGGTAGCAGCAGTTAGTTTTCCAGCTATGGGTAAAACAGTTAACCCCATAACTGGGGTCAAAACACAAAGTATACACATTTTTATAATAAAAATATCGGCAATACATTTTCATATTAAAAAAAAAAATTAGCGGTAATAAATTTTTGTAAGGAAAACATATTACCAGCAACACTTTTGATGCGCCCTCAGGCAGATTTCGAAACCGAGTCCCCCTTTGTAGGAGCAGTTTTGTTTTGTAGGACGCAACATTTAATTAATAAGATTATTCATACCGATAAACGGAAATAAATATACAGTTTAATAAATAAACGGGGCGTCTACTCAAATATGCGTAACCACTAAAAATAGCGTTTAAAAGTGCTAAAATCTGTCGTATAAATGAATAAAACATTATTTCTTTACATATGATGAAGGAGTAAAATTAAACCTGTTAGTATCTAATAAAAGCATCCAATGGTTTAATGTTAATTTAAAGTCCATTAGCGAAGTATAAAGCAGACTTATCTTGACAGTTTCTTTAATTTGTTTTTTTTGTTTTTTTCGATATATCGAACAAATATCATAATTTTGATAAAATCATTGCAGATTTTGTTTTAAGTGAGCCGTATAGAAATTAGATAGCAGGTCCGAGAGGAGAACCCATAGCTACGCCATTAGACCATGTGTAAATGTGGCCTTGATGATTATAAGAGTATGTAGAAATATTGATCGGAATGAAAATGAGCATGTCAGGGTAGTTAACGATTACAATTAACTCTACTTGTCGAGTCTTTGTATCGGGGCGGAGAGGAAGCCAGAGGAGGCTATGCCGAAGATCAGAGTCTCCTTTGGGGCGGTAGACAGCTACACGACCCCGTGTATACAGGGTCTACGGGAAAATTTGCACGAGCTCGCTCGCGAAAAAACGGCCTAGTACCACATCCGCCTTGTGGGGAGGTCTCGGTTAAATGCCGAAATTGAACATGTGACGTTATTTGCTTAATAGGTTGGATGATTTTTTAGTGGTATATCAAAACCTCTATGGGTTATTTAATGCCGAAATCTAAGTATTTTAAACACAATTTTATGGATTCAACTAAATATATTTTGAACATAAATGTATGCTTTCAATTACAGATAACTTTTGGTGAATAACAAGCTAAATGTTTTATTTTTTTTTTAATGAACTCATAGTTTTAGATCATTTTAAACTTCCAATTTTGAATGATGATGAATCAATAAAATTTTTTTTACTAAAGTTCGAAAAACTAAAGCCTAACAAAATCTTGTGCCAAACAGGCGTGCCAGAAGGCCAGTAACGCGAAACGGGTGCGCCCGATCGTCCCTTTCCGATCGTCTCCCATCAGGATACCTTCCCATCTCATGTCTCTGTGCAAGCTCTGCTGAAATTGTTACATTTTCGAAACGTTTAAATATAAACGCCTCTTCTACTCCAACAGCTTCTTCTCTCGCACTTCCTGGCAGTGGAACTCCCTTCCTCTTACTTGCTTCCCTGAATGCTATAATCTTCAAATATTCAAATTTAATGTCAATTGACATCTTCTGATGCCTTAATCATGATCCCCGTCCTTCTCTATATCCTTTCCTCGACCTCCCTCTCTTTACTCTTGCTCTCACTCTTTGTAAACGCCTTGGTCGGGGTGAAATGCTTAAAAAAACAAAACAACAACAACAACAAAATCTTTGGCTGAGATGTCCACCTACGCTGGCTATACATACAGTGTGCGATGGGTGAATTGTCGTCTAAATTAAACAAAAATGTAAATAATACTGACATCTCATTTATACAGATATATTTACGAAAATTACACAAAAATATCTTGAAATACCAAAGAGTAAATTTGTTCAATAAAATCGCCATTGGCTTCAACCACGGTCTCCAGACGATTTCGAAATCTCCTGCAACTCTTTTGGGCGGTTTCCTTGTTGGTCAATGCTTCAGTTCATCTTTGGTGTTACAAGGATTTTTGTTGGTCTCCCGCTCAACTGCGACCCACAAGGGGGTTTAGGGGGCCAAATGTAAGGGGTGATGTGGTCGCCCTATGCATTAGACTTTGTTGTATGTTAGTGTAAGGCAAATGTATTCTTAACTGCCGCGTGTAATGAGCAGTTAAGATGATACATTCGCCATTACAATTGGTTCAACAAAACGGAAATTACTTATGACGGATATATAATGATTTACTTTTCTTTGCGGAGAACATTGTATTTGTGTTGGAATTTGTGTGTAATAAATATTTTGCCGATGATTTTAACTTAAACTTGTCATTCATTTCTAAAAAGACAAAAAATATGCTGTTTACCTTGTCGCTAATTCTCGTTGGCTGATTTTTGTACATAAAATGTGCGATGGCTAAATTGTCATCTACATTACGCAAAACTGAAAATAACACTGACATCTCATTTTAACAGATATATTTAGCAAAATTACACAAAAATATCTTGAAATATTACAGTAAATTTATTCAATAAATCGCCATTGGCTTCAACCACGGCCTCCAGACGTCGGAATCTTCCTGCAAATCTTCTGGACGGTCTCCTTGTTTAAGTTGGTGAGTGCTGACATAATCCTTCTAATCTTTGGTCTTACAAGCATCTTTGTTGGTCTTTCGCTCAACTGCACCCCACACATGATAATCAAGGGTCTTGCAGTCTGGGGAGTTAGATAACCAGATGTAAAGGGTGATGGGGTCGAAGAAATTGTCTCACTGCCATGGCTGGATTCACCCTTTTGGTGAATAAAAGGCTTAATGTTTTTACTATAAATAAGTATTGTTGGTAATTTTTTATATAATTATTTATTACTAATATTTTTATCATAAAATATATTCTTATACATTCAATGTTGCATCATGAGCAGCATTTAGTCCAAATGTTCTGTTGTATTCGTTGCATTCGTTGCAATGATGGCTGTTTCGAATGAGATGCCATTGGGCAGCACATTTAAAGACTCCCGAAGAATGTTGCTGAGCTTCAATGGATAGTACACCTATCACAAAATATATTCTGTATTCTCGTGATACTAATTCATTAATGGAGTAATGGATAGCGGCTCGGATTGAGGAATCGGAGAGCCGAGTTCGAATTCCAGTCAAATCCATTACATTCACTTATGTGCTATTACCCTTGGGAAAGGAATGAATCCTCTACTTCCCCCCCCTAGCTATGGGTAAATAGACCGAGTTCTATAGTCTTGGATGGCAACTGGTCTACAGCAGAAAGAAATGGCAACCTACTGCAGGAAGAATCTGCCAGTTCAGTCATGTATTGAAAGATACGTAATCGCCTAAGCGTGTATCACGCATTGTACATAACTGACTGGTATTCACTTGCATGCTAATACTCTTGGGAAAGCTATGAATCCTTTTCTTTATGGGTAAATAGCAGGTCAGACCGGGTTCTTTAGCCTTGGATGGAAACTGGTCTACCGCAGAAAAAATGGCAACGTACTGCAGGAAGAATCTGCCTATTCAGTCATGTATTGAAAGATACATGATCGCTTAATCATGTAACACGTATGGCACATAACTAACTGATACTAATTAATTTGGATCGACGATTGACTGTCAGGCACTCGGTCTACGTCGTACATGGCTGAAATGAAATATGATTTGTTTGTTTAACAGCATATCAACTCCATATAGGTCATTTATTGACGAAATTTAATTTTAAGAGCTTTAATTTAATGACGAAATTTAGCTTTAAGACCGTTGAAATAATTTGGTAATGTTACCTTAAATAAGTATGATTGGTATTTTAACTATAAAAAAGTATTTCTATACTTTTATAAATTTTTGTTTGGGGTTCACATAGCTGTACATAACAGGTACTATCACCCATCCGTCCTGGGTATGACGATAAACTACATCCGCGATCTGGGTATGACGATAAACTACATCCGCGTCCTGGGTAAGACAATAAACTACGTCCAACAGCAAGGCCTCTGATCAGGAGATTTTGAGGAGCGTGGAGCCACCTCTTAAATGCTGATGTTCCCAGGTCCACCCTGACCGGCGTAGCAGCTGTTAGAGTTCCAGCTATGGGCAAGTTAACCCCTAAACCGGGGCCAAGACACAATGAAAGTGTAAAAATAGATTTCAATACCATCAATGCATTTTTGTAAAAAATCATTAGCAGAAATGAATTTTTGAAGGAAAAAAGTTATTACCAGCAATACATTATTAACATTTCTTGGAGAATTACCATCAATACAGTTTTAACCAAAAAATATTACCATCAATACAGTTTTAACCAAAAAATATTACCATCAATACATTTTTGAAAAAAATATTAGCAGCAATACATTTCAGGAAAGAAATTACCAACAATATAAATGTTGTCGGCATTAAATAACCCTTTGATATATAGGTTTTAATACCAGAAATACTTTGTAAAACATTATTACCAGAGATACATTTTTGTAGAAAAAATATTACCAGCAATACATTGTTACCGACAATACATTTTTGAAAAAAAATTATTACTAGCAATATACATTGTGGGCACTAAATAACATATTGAGCAATACGTCTTGCAAAAAATGAATATTAACAGCAATAAAAATCTTGTCGGCATTAAATAACCCATTGAGGTTGATATTCCGTAAAACAAACCAAACCAAACCAATCCAATCCAAACCAAAGATACTATCCATGGTCAAAATGGCCCTGGAAACAACAGCAATTAAGATGTTGTCCACGCTCCTCAACCTCACCTATCAGAGGCCTTGGTGCTGGACGTAGTTTAACGTCATACGAAGGACTATGTTTAATACGTTCTACCCGTGATAGACTAAAAGACTTATAAAGATACCTGCAGGCAAAAATAAAAAAAATTCAACAAATAAACAAACACATGAATGAAAACGGAAGACGGGCCTGTCTTCAAAGGTGACCTCGTATTTCTAACTTAGTAAAAAAAAAAAAAAAGAAACAAAAAAGAAGTGAACTTTAATTTTAACATATGCAACTTGCCACATTCAGAGGCGGGAAACACAGATGGTATTTATAAAAAAATAAGGAAAAAAAAAAAAAAACAACTCTCTATAGCGTTCAGTTCCCGCTCGTCGGAATAATCCCGCCAAACGTCGTTAATAAATCAAGATCGCTGACCTGTTTGCATACGCAATGTGCAAACTACTCTCTTGAAGATCAACAGACTAACAACAGCACAGACATTCTCGCATATCAGCAGGATATAAGTATAAAAACACCGCGGAACGTACCGTACTATATATATATATATATATATATATATATTTTCTATACCTACGTAACAATAATCAAGTTCAGTATACAGGGTGTCCATAAAGTTCGTGTGCACTTTAAAAAATTTATAACTTTATTTATATTTGCAATAGAAATAATTTGTAAAAAGGATGTGAAAGAAGTAAATCTATATTTTTTTAAGGTTTTATTGAAATTTTATTTAAGTTTCCACATGTCCTCCATAATTAGCAATACAAAGGGTAATATTTTTTTGCAGTTCACGGAAAACATTTGCCAACTGATTTACAGTAATGCCTGAAATCACATTAGTTATTTTAGCTATACTTAAAACTAGGTACATTAAACTTTATAACATTTTTGACAGATTATTTCTATCGCAAATACAAGTAAAGTTATAAATTTTTAATGTATAAATTAGTCTCAAATAAGAAATTGACTAAATCACATAATAATAATTATTTTTTTGGCATGGTTTGTTTATATAAGAGGCTATAACGAAAAGAAAACAGTAAACTTGAACCTTCGTACCCGAAAACAAAAACGAATTGTCAAAAGGACGGTTTTTCTCTTCACACCGCTATTATTTTAACTACCTTCACTCCTCGGAAATGCTTATTGTTCAAAAAGCGATGATTAGAATTCTAATAAAACCTAATCACATGGACGTGAATTTAGACATTTTTGTTGTTCTTGCGAATTGACAACAATAATATTAAACACTACTTATTAGATTGTTTATTTACAAGAATCATTTTATATTTACAACATTCTAAAAACTAATACAATTTCAACTAATACAATGCAATGTTTATCATTTACCAATTTATAAAGAAATAAATAGGAAAACGATTTTTTATTCAGAAATTTATAAACATTTACTAAAGTATTAAACTATGTGAACCAACTCTAAGGAAATCCTTATCATTTACCATTTTATAAAGCTCGAATCAGTTTGCAACTAGCCGATGTTTTACCAGCCATTTGAATAGTGTTTAATATTTTTGTAAATTCTCAAGAATAAAGAAAATGGACAAAGTCCGACAATTATTTTAAAACATTTTCATGTTTATACATTCTTTTTATAGATACAAAGATTTAAGTAAATGCTGTTTCTAATAAACAGTATTAATAACATTTACCGGCCTGAATGTCCAAGAAATTTTCATAGAAAATATTCGTCCTCCGACAGGAATCGAACCTGTATCCTATACGGAACCGTCATATAGCCTGACGTGTTTTTACCGATTGAGCCACAGAGTATCGTTCGGTTAGCAAGGTCGATTTTACTGCTTTTAAACTACAATCTTCTATGAATATCTCACATACATTCATATCTGCTCAGTGCGTATCCCAATGTAAACAAATGACGTCATACATTATGAAAATTTTATTAATACTGTTTATTATAAACTTTGCATTTACTTAAATATATGTATTTATAAAAAGAATATCTAAACATAATAATGTTTTAAAATAAAGAAAATGTATAAATTCACTTTCATATCTTTGGTTTTATTAAAATTGTAATAATCGTTTATTAAAACAATACACATTGCCGAGGAGTAAAGGTAGTTATGAATAATCAACAGTGGTCTCCCTTTGTTTCGTTAATCTCATCTTTAAGAGAGAGATTTCTGTTTACTGGGATTATAAGAAGACACTATACGCGAACCTTGTATTCTCATTTGAATAAAGCTTTCTTAAAGCCTACACCTGAGTACTTTTGTCATTACGGGTTGTTAAAATAATAGCGGTGTCAAGGGAAAAACCGCCCTTTTGACACTCCATTTGTCGTTGTTTTTTTTTTCGGGAACGAAGTTCAAGTTTGTCAGGAAAACAGAACATTCTGATATCTGGCAGTTGAAATTTCTAGGCCACATAATGAGGAAAGAGGGATTGGAAAATATGACACTCAGAGGGGATATTGATTCTAATGAGGACCGTTGAGAGTAGCGCAAAATCCCTGCAAAACGAGCTTGAGTAAATGGTTTTCAGAAAAGAAATCAGGAGATATAGCAAAAATTCAAAATTTACTAAGGGCTACAAAGAACAGGAAGATGGGGAGAGCGTGACCTCCCATGCCCTAAAAGGACACGTCTCATCGAAGAAAATTGTTGACATAATGCAACTGAATTCATATGTGTTGAGAATTAGCGATTTGACTTGAACGATCCAATGACTGATTTATTTGTCTTTTTTAAGGTTTGTCAACCCTTTGTGGGTTATTTTGGATTGTAACAATAATAATAACAACACTTTTTTAAAAGGTGTGTATACTGTATTAATAATATTTTGAACACAAAATGAATTTTTCCAAATAGAAGTCCTAAGAATCGAACTAGGCTCTCTGAATTCTCATACTGAGCTACTATATATTACACCATCCGCACATCCGTAAATCCGTCCAGAGTAAGACGATAAACTACATCTGCGTCCTGGGTAAGACGATAAACTACATCTGCGTCCTGAGTAAGACGATAAACTACATCCGCATCCTGGGTAAGACGCTAAACTATGTCCAACAGCAAGGCCTCTGATCAGGTTTTTTTAGGAGCGAGGAACAACCTCTTAATTGCTGGTGTTCCCAGGTCCACCCTGACCCGGGGTGATAGCACCTGTTAGGGTCCCAAATATGGGCAAATAGTTAACCCCTAAACTGGGGTCAAAACACTATGAAAGTGTAAAAATAGGTTTTAATACCAGGAATGCTTTGTTTAAAACTGATTATAAGAGATACATTATTGAAGGAAAAAATATTACCAGCAAAAAATAAATAAATAAATAAAGAAAAGAAAAGAAAAAAGTTATCGGCATTAAATAACACATTGTGGTTGATATGCCATAAAACAAAGCAACAAACAAAACGAAAAAACATTCGTAAATAATAAGTGTTATGGTCCAGGTTAAGACCAAGGAAGAACAACACGAACACAAGAGTAGAAATAACGAAGGTATATTACACGAAATAATAATACAAGATGTGGAAGGTGTTAGTATGACTGTCAGTCTGGTTTGGAGTGAACTACTATCGGCTCGAGTCGATTCAGTATCTAGCCACCCCCCACGAGGGTTGCATATGTCACAAGGCCAAAAAATGCCCGTAGAACCCGTATAAACGGGATCGGGCTGGTCAACCTCCCCGAACGAGACTCTGCCCTTCGGCGGAGCCTCGTCCGGGTTCCTCTCCGCTCAGAGGCAGAGAGTTCGACCGTCAAGCCGAGCTTCTCGGCTAGATTCGGTATCTAGCCACCCTCCCACGAGAGTTGCATGTGGCACAAGGCCGAGTTTAACGTGGGTTTCCCGAGCCCGTAGGCTCGGCCAAAAAATGCCCGTAGAAACTGTAAAAACAGAATCGGGTTGGTCAACCTCCCCGAACGAGACTCTACCCTTCGGCGGAGCCTCCTCCGGGTTTCTCTCTGCTCAGAGGCAGAGAGTTCGACCGTCAAGCCGAGAAGATCGGCTTGATTCGACCCTCTCTCATGAGAGGCGTAGTATACATAGTGTTAGGAAGAGTTCAGTCAGTAATTATAGGTAAGGACCCATGACAATAAGAAAGTAGGACAATTATCTGAATAATATTCCGTCCACACCGATAAATGTGACATATTTTGAAAAACCTTCCTGTTATGAAAAGGTTTTCACATATTTTTTTAAAAATTAGTATCACCTCATGCAAGACAGTAGTGCCACTAAAACACAAGAGGCTGCAGGGTGTGGGGGATTGGTTTGTTTTATTTTACGGTATATCAACCTCAATGGGTTAATTAATGCTGACAAGATTTTCATTGCTGGTAATATTTTTTTCTTCAAAAAATTATTCCTGGTAATAATTTATCCAAAAATGTATTGCTGTTATTAAAACCTATTTTTATACTTTCATTGTGTTTACACAGCTTTTGTTGTATGCGCGCGTGTGTGTGTGTAGGGGGAGTAACTATTTGCCCATAGCTAGGACCCTGACAGGTGCTACCACGCCGGGTCAGGGTGGAACTGGGAACATCATCAATTAAGAGGTGGTTCAACGTACTTCAAATTCAGATCAAAGGCCTTGCTGTCGGATGTAGTTTATCGTCTTGCCCATGACGCGTGTGAAAGAATTGGGAACAGAAATATTAATGATGAGCAAAAAGAGAGTAATCAGGAGGACAGCAGATAGTGATTGACATTGCATTTAAATTTTTGCATATTAAAGTTGGCTGGAAAGCATAAAGCCGGAAAGGGGTTCCACAAGCGAGAAGCGCGAGAAAAGAAACTGTTACCATAGAATTTACGGCTACATCTAGCCCTCTCAACTGTAAATTGATGTGATGCGCTTAAATTAAAAATGTCTACGTACCATAGCGAACACATCCGGACAATTACCACGAAGGTATTTATAAAAAAGACATAGAGAGGCAACCGTATGGCGGCGGGAAAGTGGCGGGTTCTGAGCAGCCAGATCAGGACCGATAATATTGCTGATTCTGCTTTGGATTTTATCAAGAATCTCTAAATATAGAGCAGGGGCACCAGACCGTATGTGGCAGCAATATTCAAAGCATGGACGAATGGTAGCCTTATAAATATGTGAGATAGATTCATGAGAGAAAAATTTTCTTGCACAACACAGTGAACCAACTTTCCTTGCAGCTGATCTAGCAATGGATTCAATATAGTCTTTCCCCATCATGTCAGCCGACAACGTTAGCCCAAGAAGTTACTCTCCTGGAGGTCATTATCAGCGATGCTGATGCAGAACAGAGGGGGGGGGGTCTCTCAGATGATAAATAGAGAATCAGTTTGGAGGAATTAATTTTGCTTTCTGGACCTTTTATTATTGATGCTTTGGATTTTATCAAGGATCTCCGTATAAAAAGCAGGATCTCCAGATCATATGCGGCAACAATATTCTAAGCAGGGACGGGTGGTACACTTATAGATATGTAAGATAGATTCATGAGAACCAAATTTCTTAGCAGCAGACCTAGCAATTGATTCAATATAATCTTTCCTCTTCATGTCAGCTGAGAACGTTAACCCAAGTAGGTGCAACTGGTAACCCTCCTGGAGGTTAGCATCAGCCATGATGGGAGACCGGAAGGGCTCTTTCGAGTGATTTTCCCAATCACTAATGTAGTAATGCAGGGGGATCAGTTTATTACATAATAATAAAAGAAAACTGATCCTCCAATTTATATTGAATAGAATACTATATAAATAGTAATGCACCTATACATGTTTCGTTAAGACCTTACTATTATAAGAATGTTTTAATATAAGAATTTTTAAATATATTTTCTTGATTTATTGATTCGTTTTTTTACGACGTATCAACCCTTTTGCATGTTAGTTAAAACCGGAAAATATTTTTAGATTGTAAGCAATTTTTTGAGATAATCACAGTTGAGTGATACAAGTCTTACTAATTAACCCATAGATGGGGAGAGGAGGTGGATTCTTACCTTCTGTTACATGATTTGCGAGAAAGGGAATATAACGAACCCAACTGCAATTGGAACTCAGCTATCTGATTAACAATTTCGAGCCGTTATCCATTACAGCACTCACACATTCAAGCGGTCACCCATCTAGGTACTGACCAGGCTCGACATTGCTTAATTTAAGTGATCGTACGGGAACCGGTTCTTCAATATGATATGGTCGTAGGCCAAAATATATTTAAAGATTCTTATGTTAAAACCTTATAATTGTAAGTTTTCTCATATGTTTGGCCAATGTCATTCTCATCATCCTTCTGTAGAACCACATGTGTGTTGCTTAAGTCTCTTTTTCATTTGGGAGAAGATTGTCCAAAATTCACTGTCATATAGGAGAACTGATATTACATAATAATTCAGTACTTTTGTTTGTTTGTTTTTTTCTGTTTCTTAATGCTTTGCTTAGCTTTTGGAAGGCATCTTTCGCTATCCCAAATGCGCTTTCGGATTCCGGTGTCGCGCTTTTCATCCTCTGTTAAAACACTTCCCAAATATTTAAATTGTTTTTCTTGTTTGATTTCGGTAATATTCAATTTGTAATTTGCAAGTTGGGCTGTTCATTTTGCTAACAACCATATGTTCTGTCTTCTTGCAATTGAGGTTAACGAGATTCAGTGAAAAGTTTTAAGCCTCACCAAAAATGAAAAAAAAAAAAAGAAAAAAAAAAGAAGCGCCATAGCTGAACATTTTTGTTGTGGCAACACACTAGCACTTCTTATAAAACTAGAAAAACTAATTCTGATTTCTGTCTTAATTTTTGTGCAGGTGAGGCCCATACAAAATATAAAAATAGACGCGCCCCATTCCCACTGATCAGGTTGCAATAGCTGAAGAAGTCAACTCTGGCTTTGAATTGCTACCCCATCCCCCTTACTGACTAGACTTAGCTCTATATGACTTCTTCCTGTTTCCTAAACTCAAATTCCACCTTGCGGAGTTGCATTTTGGAAACAAGGATATGATCATATGTGCAGTAGAAGAATTTTTGGAGAACCATGACGTCACCATATTCCGTAATGGGATTGCAATGCTTAAGCATCGTTGGACCAAGTGCATTGATGCCAAAAGGGAGTATATTGAAAAACAGAGAAAAACTGTCTTGTTTCTCCAACTCCTTCTGGGTGAGGCTTAGACCTTTTTGAACGACCTTCTTAGTCCTTTTTTCTCGCTTTCTTTCACTACCTTCCATAGGAGTTGTAACTTCCTTTCTATGCCTGCTATCAACACTGGGTCATCTGCATATCTTATATTGTTAATATTGTGGCCGTTAATAAGCCCTTACTATTATTAAAATATCTCCATGTATAAATCTTTGAGCACTTCAACGTGATGTAATTCTGGGGATCAATGTATTACTTAAAAGCAATACAAAAACGCACTTCTCATTAGCAAGCTTGTTTTGCTAGATCAGCCACGACTGAGAAATTAATTCAGTTTTCAGTGGATGTTCCATACTTTGGCGATCGTGTGGCTACGTTTTGTAAATTGATAATTTTTGCAATTATTATTATTTTACGTTTGCGCATCCATAACCTGCGCTTGCTCCTGTTTTTCAGTTTAAACTTTTCTAGATTTCAAAAAGATTACTCTTTCTTTATAGAGTATGCTGCAGAAACACCTCCCATATTTTGAACCCGTGTGGTGCTAGGGAATTTATGCAAGTGGCAATGAGGACGTCGTACACACACTTGCTGAAAGTTCACCCTTTCCTATGCAACAGTGAAGAAGTGGGTTTTGGAATTCAAGCGGAGGCAGGGACATCACAGAAGATTACCCTCGGTCAGCTCATCAGTAAACCTCAATCACTAATAAAGAAGTATAGTAAACGTATAGTTTTAGATGACAGAAACTATCTAGCTAATGTCTTACCATTTATTTCCTAAAAATCTTAACTTACCATCATATTTTGACCGGTGCAAATCTTGCGTTTGTTATTGAAAAGTATTTTAAAACTGGCGAATCTGTAATTGCAAAACAGAGTTTTTCTTGCTCATTTCATGTTACGTAGGAATGATGTTCCGGATCGAAAATCGATATTACTATGATTGAAAATTTTAGGTCCACACGTTCATAAAAAACACCTGGAAGACCTCGAAAACATTAGAAATTGTCTCCAAATATATATGGCAAATAGTGACCACCATTTTGAGGAATTCATTTTTAAAACATAATGAATACAATCGACAAACCTTCGTTTAAACAACAGTGAAACAAACCTTTAAATAGCAGTTACCTTGGTCTTTTTGTCAACCTTTAAAATGTGGGAGGTATTTCTGTCGCGCTTTGTGTTATTTATTCGAACAGGCTAACATTGTCATAAAAAAGATTACCGACAAGGGAGATAACTATGGATTTCATTCTTTTCCGGGAAATGTTACAGATATTGCAGACCGAAATATGCAAATACCACTGGCTTATTACCTGTTAAAAAAATAATTTTGATACAATGGTTCGGCAACCTTACTGCGTGCTCCCTACAATATGTCCCCATAACGTGTCACAAATACGTTATCAAAAAAAAAAAAGAAAAGAAAAAAAAAGCATAATAAAATCTAGGAAGATATTAGAATGTACACTAATAATATAAACAGTATTTATCAATGAAATAATTGATTGATTTATTGTTTGTTTTTACGACCACAGCAGTAGTGAGCAAAAATTTGGAGAGTTGACTTAAAGGGAAATAACTGAGATATCCGGAAGAGGCATGGCATGTGGAACTAGAACAATCTAATCCGGTGAACGAAATAAAGGTTTCGATTCGAAATTTCTATCACCTGCAGAAGGCCGGACCGTATAACGGCCGATACGTTGTGAATATGGTATGAAGATGAGGATAACAGTCGTATTTTAGATTATACGATTAATATATTTTTGCAAGTAAATATTGTATTAACAATTTTATATCGATAAGCATGATGTTGCCAGTTATATTATTTAACCCATAGCTGAGGGGAGAAAGAAGAAATGGGTTTCACACCTCTCTCAAGGGTTGTTGCGCGTAAACGAATGTAGTGAACTTGATTAGAATTTGAACTTAGCTTTCTTTTGTATATATTACTATTGAAGATGTCCTATCTAAAACGTCCGCCAATTCACAAATGTTTGTACCCATCGGTGAATTTCTATTGTTTCGTGTTAATGGTAATGATTAAGTCAGATGGTTTAAACGTTTTATTGTAAATGATACATCTTAAGTATCTTAAGTAGCCTTTCGGATATGTCTTTTCCATGTTTCCACGCGATCAAAACAGAAGAGTCCATTATTTATGAGGTACTGGCAGAAGACGTTGAATACTTCTATTTTCCCTTCTTTCTTTCTTCTTATCTTTCTTTTATCCTTTCTAGCTTTCCTCCTTTCTTTTTTCCTTATTGAAGCCAGCTAGCGTCTCTAATATGTCTTTTCTGTCTTTCCACGCGATCAAAACAGAAGAGTACATTATTTATGAGGTATTGGCAGGAGACGTTAAACACTTCTATCTTCTTTCTTTCTTCCTTTTATCATTTCTTTCTTTCTATCTTTCTTTTTTTTTTCCTTATTGAAGCCAGCTAGCGTCTCTGATATGTCTTTTCCGTCTTTCCACGCGATCAAAACAGAATAGTCCATTATTTATGAGGTATTGGCAGGAGACGTTGAACACTTCTATCTTCTCTTCTCTTCTTTCTTGCTTCCTTTCTTTCTTTTATCCTTTCTGCATTTCTTTCTTTTTTTCTTTAGTGAAACCAACTAGCGTCTCTGATATGTCTTTTCAGTTTTTCCATGCGATCAAAAATGGGATAAAAAAACTTCATTATTTATGAGGTATTGGCAGGAAACGTTGACCACTTTTATCTTCCCTTTTTTTCCCCTCCTTTCTTTCTTTCATCCTTTCTAGCTTTCTTTCTTTTTTCCTTATTGAAACAAAGTAGCGTCTCTGATATGTCTTTCCCGTTCTTCCACGCGACCAAAAACAGAATATCTATCAGGTACTGGCGGGGTGGGGGGGGGGTCGTTAAAATTGTATCTCCACTTCTTTTTTCTTTCTTTTTTCCACTGAAATCAACTAGCGTCTCTGTTATGTGTTTTCCGTCTCTCCACTAGATCAAAACGGAATAGTCCATTATTTGTGAGGTATTGGCAGGGCGTAACGGTCGTGCTACCAAAGGGATGGACAAGAAAAATTCTAATATCAATAACTGACGTTTACCAGCGAATGTAGTTATTTTATTCATTTTTTTGATTTTGAGTATGGACATATTTGGTTACAAGCGAATAATGATAATATTTTTGTTTATTTCATGTTACGGTATATACTTGTGTGTAAGTCGACTTAATGTAGAGTGCGACCCCTGAACTTTTTTGTGAAAAACGTGATTTTTCATATGACTCACGTATAATGCGACCCCCGGTTCTGAGCAATACTAGTTGTCTTACCGTGGTAAAATATTGGAATGCTGGGTATCACCCTGGTCATATTTGATAGTAAATAAATGATCTTCATTCTTTTTTTGTATTAGATTGGTGCAAAAATAATGACGTAATAATGTCGTTTTTTGACGTTACAAAATACGTCAAAAAACGACATTATTACGTCATTATTTTTGCACCAACCTAATATAAAGCTACGCCAAAATGGCGAGAAAAAACACCGTAAAATATCTGAAAGGAAAATTTAGATAGATTACTTTTATTTTCGTTCGTGCTTGACTACGGTAGCTGCTTTACTCTGGACCTGTCTCATACGTAGCTTAAGTTTCTTCCATTTTGTCTCTCCATGAAGAGCAAAACATCATCCACTATGTATGACACTTAAAGTCAACAAATACCTTATAAAAATGAAGAATTAATAGACTTTTTCTTATCTCAAATTTGCATTCATCTTCATTTCGGAAGTGTTTACATCGCTGAGGTATTGCCTTTCCAATGACAACTTTTTTGCCAGGATTACCGATACATAAGTGAACTTAAATGTACCATAAATATACGGTATAATAAATAAACGGAGCGTCTAGTAAAATCTGGGCTACCACTAAAAACAACATTTAAAAGTAATAAAATCTGTCGAATTAATAAATAAAAAATCCATTTCTTGCTTAGGAGTTGTTTCATTTACGTTCGGATACGAAACTGAACAGATATGAAGAATTTCAATAATCTGGGAATGATTTTCGTTTATAAGACTCTATTTAGTCCGACTTGATAGGCGACACACTCCGTGGCCGTGTCAGTCGGATCTAACGACGCTTTCTCCTGCAAAGGAAGACGCAGGTTCGAGTTCTTTAATAAGACTTTTCGAGTTTTCAGATCAGGAGACGAAAATTAGTAAATATACTGTTTAATAAATAAACGGAGCGTCTACTCGAATATGGGTAACCACTAAAAATAAGGTTTAAAGGTGATAAAATCTGTCGGATTAATAAATAAAAATCTATTAATCCTTTAAAATCATTTGTGCTTCTTAACAGCCATTTTTTTTATATCTGTGAGGACATTCATTTTGGTAATTATTTAGTGACATAATGTTAAATGATTAATTATGACTATTAGTCATTTACAGTCGGACTAATCTCCTCATTTTTGTTGTTATGGTCAACCCCGGCCCCGGCCTTCTTCAGGTGTCTGTCGATTCGTGTAACCATCAGAAAATGTCCAACATTAATACTACGGGGATAAACTGTTCTTTTTCCGCTGTCCATGTCTAGGGAGATTTCGTCTCATGCCTTTTAATATCGCCATTGAATCATAGTCTGCACTACCCGGTCCAGGGATTGAACTCACATTAACAATGCAACCAAATTCATGAAGCAAATCTTTAATCTTTGGGGATATTGTTCTGTCGTCCAACTGTAAATAACACCTCATCCTAGAAATTCAAAAATATATTAGAGCCTGGTAAACATCAAGAAAAAATGGCTCACATTACTAAGTTTATAGTTAAAATGTACAACAAAGTTATCCTGAAAGGTGACTTGAAATTGCTTTCAACTCATCGAGATTTTTTCGTTAATATAAATATATTATGGAATAGACATCCTTGTGCAAATTAATTGAAACAACCGCTTTTGATTCTTTTCTTTGACCATACGGTCAATTTTAGACGCACTGGAGTGACAAGGTGTAATCGATTTCTATCTTTTCCTCAGATAAGGCCATTTGCAATGGTGTGCAGTAATATGAATCTATTTTCGGTGTGTATGATGAAATTTGTTTGGCCTTGAAAAATATTGCGTCATCCGCGATTGCATCAGATTTTTATCACGCCTGGCCATATTGTCTCGACTGCCGATTAGTTGTCCTACGGCCATTGTCTGCGATGGATGTTACTCCAAGGAAGCGTACGAAAATTGTAACGCTGGGAAGACTTACCAGTGAGAAAATCAAAGTACTAGAATGGCCTTCGTGGAATGGACATACGAAGTACTAACATGGTCACTGGGTCATGTTTAATTGGAAAAATACGAAAAAAAAAAAAAGTAAATAATAACTAAATTTTTCGTTTTGTTTCAATTAATTTGCACATGGGTGTATGTTATCGGTTTGCAAATAAATTGTTAATGTTTTGTTTTTTGAGTGATATATGTATAGATTAGCGGCGAAATTCGTCCTAACTTGACACTTCGATTGCAATCACTTTCCTGCCGTCATAATGTCGCCTCCCTGTGTATTTTCTATAAAGATTTTCCCTATGATAACTAGACTCTATAAATTTTAAAAGCAGTATCTCATTGTTTTACAGTTGACAGTCAACCATTCATTCATTCTTTGAATATTACTGATGTCATATCTAGTCCGCTGTTCTTGCTGCATATCTAAAGATTCTTGATAAAATCAAATCGCGAAATGAAAGTTGTCATCAACGGCCATTAATGCAGGTGTTCCGACCGGCCGGGATCTATCCCCTGACCTACTTTGTTCTTAATTTTCATCAATGAGCTCACTAATGGCATTAGCTCTCTCCATCTGGCATCTATGGTGATGACACAATCATTAATTTAAGCACTGTACTAGACTGGCGGCAAAGTCTCATCATTTTACAGTTGATTTCCCTCTATAGTACCCAGACTGGAGTACCTCGAGGCGGTGTAATGCTTAGCAAGCATGTCTTGCTAGAACAATTTTTTAAAGCATTTCACCCCAAGCAAGGCGGGATGCCACTAGCACGCAAGGGGTTACAGTGTGGGTCCGAGAGTAAAGAGGCATGATGGAAAAGGGCAGGGGATAGTTCAGGGCATCTGAAGATGTTGATTGAAATTACATTTCAATAGTTGGAGATTATAGCTATCAGGGAAACAAGTAATAGGACGGGAATTCCACAGACAGGAAGTGAGAGACATGAAGCTATTGGAGTAGAAGAGACGGACACATCTAACCGTTTCGACAGTGAAAGGGTGGGACCGTGATGCCAGTTGAGTAGCACGCTTAAATTCATGCAGTCTGGGAACTAGCGAAAGTAAAAGTATTTGTAGAAAAGACAGAGGGGGGTAACGGCACGTCTGTGAGAAAGTGACTGTAGACGATATGCCAAATCAGGACCAATCACATTGCATATCCGTTTCTGGATTTTGTCAAGGATCTTAAGGCGAACAGCGAGGGCATCAGACCATATATGGCAGCAGTATTCCATGCAAAGGCGAATGGTTGATTTATAGATTTGAAGGGTGGACTCGGGCGAGAAAAAACTCTCTGGCGCGACACTGGGAACCGACTTTCCTTGTGGTAGATGAAGCTAATGTTTCAATGTAATTGTTCCATCTCAGGTCAGTGGACAGTGTGAGACCAAGTAGTTGCAAAGAGGTGCTCTCGTGGAGTTGAGTATCGGACATTCTTATGGGCGCCAAGGATGGTTCCTTGTGGTGAGTAATAGAGAGCAGTTTTGTTTTAGAGGCATTAAAGTTAACCAGCCAATTCCTGCCCCAGTCTACAACCAATTGAAGTTTCTTTTCGAGACTAACGGCCAGGTTAGTTTTGTCAGTGACACCAGACTTGCTATTGAGGCAGAAGTAAGTAGTTGTGTCATCAGCATAGATACCTACTTGTGAACTGATGACATCGGGGAGATGGTTAATGAAGATAAGGAACAGAGTAGGGGTCAGGATAGAGCCTTGTAGAACACCTGCTTTCGTGGGAAAGGAACTGGAGGAGAATCTGTTAAAGATGGCCTTCATTAGACGGTTTGATAGGAATTATTGTATTAAGTCAAATAATCGACCTGAAATTCCGTATCCCTTAAGCTTACGAAGGAAACCGGCACGCCAGACCCTATCAAACGCTTTAGAGATATCTAGAGCTACGGCACGAGCTTCTTCGTTATTGTGGAGTACTTGGTAAACAATTTCAGTTATGGCCGTGAGCACATCAGCTGTAGAACAGGAAAAGGGGAAACCATATTGCTTATCAGAGAACAGATAATGGGATTTAAGGTGCTTACCCACTTTGGCGTTGATTAAGGCTTCAAAGGATTTGCCGAAGGGTGGTAAAAAACTGATAGGACGGTAGTTAGATGGGTCAGAGGGTCTCCAGAGTTCTTAAAGACAGGTACAATACATGAGAACTTCCATCAGGCTGGAAAGCAAGATTCATTGAGGCAGTAATATATATAATCAGGAGCGGGAGCAGTTCAAGAGCACATTTCTTCAGGTCAATGGCTGGTATCCCGTCTCCACCGTTAGCTTTATGGGGGTCTAATTTTAAGATGATGCCCAATACCAACGACGGGGTTAGGTGCAACTCGCTCAATAGATCCTCGGTTCTCGGGGGGAAATCGGGTGTGGGTACACCGGATGAGTCGAGCGTTGACTTGGAAGAGAATTTCCGAGCAAAGCACTCAGCCTTATCAGCTGAGGCGATCAGGACCTCAAATGGTTGAACAAAGGAGGCATTGAAGGTTTGCTGTTGTTAAGTACGCTCTTGCAGAGACGCCAATAATCCTTGGAGCCGAATTTGCGAGATGCTATACATTGTTTCATTCTGTCAGCAAATAGTGACTTTGCTTCATTGAGGACACGCTTGCACTTGTTACGGGCTGAGACAAACAGATGTCTGGTGCGATTTGACATGTCATTACGATATAGGGGGAAGAAGTGATTCCTATCAGCAATAGGAACTGAGCAAGCAGTAGAGAACCAAGGGGAAGAGCGCGATTTAACCTGATATTTCTTTGCGGGGATGGAAACATCGATTCTAGTTTTACCCAGAACGAGACTTCGCAACCTCATTCTTGAACGAGAAGCTTAAAGACCATATCCGATGGCACATCGCAAAGGAAATCCCTGAACGAGTCCTAGTCTGCTCGTTGATAACAGAAACATGTTCTGTTGGTAGGAGCTTCTTTTCTGGGGGCGGGGAGTAGAAGGAAATGTTGACAGACACTACAGCATGACAGAGCTGCCAAGAGGGCACAGGTGCGAGGCGCGACAGGACTCAGTGATGGAGGTGAAACAGATATCGAGAAGGGAAGCCTTACCGCCCAGGTTTGAAACGTGTGGGAAAGTCAACTATTTGCGTGAGGGATTGAGAAATAGAAAAGTTAAGGGTTTGTATGCCAGCAAGGTAAGTTATAGAGTTTTTAAGACACTTGGTTTAGTGGACATTAAAGTCCCCGAACACGAATATATGAGCAAACGGATGGAGAGAGATAGCCTTGTCTATAGTGTCGGAAATGCTTTCGAGTACACCACAGTCTTGGGAGGATGGAGAGCGATAGAGGAAGAAGAGGTAGCTTACAGCATCGAGGAAAGATAGACAGAGACACATATATGAATGGTCTGGAGATCCCTTGCTTCATGGTAGAATTGTCACCTTCATTAGGGTGGTGCTTATTACTCTGTATCACTCTACCACGTGTGACTCTTGGGCCTTGTAGAGAGTGAATATCATTAATATATATATATATATATATATATATATATATATATATATATATATATATATATATATATATATATGTGTGTGTGTGTTATTAGAACAGTCGCTTTCGTATCTCACCATGGTCGGTTTGTCAGGAAGAAGACTTCCTGATGTTATCAGTCTGGAGGAGGTGATACCAGCGTAAGGGCACCTTTGGAAAGTGCCTGAAAACCATACCACCGCTTGACCATACCACCACTTGTGAGTGAAATTGGGTAGATAGAACCCTTGGGGTGTCAATGGCTGTGCTAGCACAAAGTCCCAAGTCATCGTGACCGAGGGTTTGAGCTTGCTGTCCGTGTCCAGACTATTGATCATGCTAGATAACGCGCTCTCTCACAGACACTCTAACTGAAGTCCGTCCAGCATAGTTGCAGAATAAACCACAGGTGGACTCAGTGGGTTTTGAACAAACACAAAATGCGCCTGGGCAGGCGTCCGCAATAGGGAGCAGCTACCCGCCCTAGTAGACGGTTATTCTCGAATACGAATGGCACAACCATTAACACACCGAGACACCGAGACACACACACATACATATATATATATATATTAATTTAAAGAAAAACAGACACATTAAGGTTACATTACTTATAATTTATATTTTTTAAAATATATATATATATATATATATATATATATATATATTTATATAAGTTTAAAGACAAAACAGACACTTTAAGCTTCTATTAGTTATAATTTATATATATATATATATATATATATATATATATATATATATATATATATATATATAGTTTTAAGGTGTGCTATATTTATGGGATAAAGTGCTCAATGTCAGAGATAGAGTGTATGTAAATATAAATATAAAAGTGCACATTGAAGTCAACACTCAGAGGCGACAGGCTATCTTCATGCCAGACGCAATCGTCAGGCCTGTCGATTGCGTCTAGCATGAAACAACCTGTTCACTCATATAGCTATTGAAGACGAATCATCAAGGTTTAGTTTTATTAAACCGAATAAATTTTTCTGAGAGAGAAGATTGACTTCATTGTTCAGTTTCAGTGTTATTTCTATCGTCTATTTTCTGTTGACTTTCCCTCCTAATAATAGTAGACATAGTAGTCTTAAGTTGTCTGAATGTTTAAGAAGGAACATTGTTAATCTGAGTAATTCGTCAATCCTTCTTTTTTTAATGCCTTTTACACTTAATAGTATGAGGAGGTCTAACTGTATTAAATTGTCTGAATCCCTTTGGTATTAACTTTTAAATCCCCTTTTTTCATTTAATTCCGATATTATCAATGCCTTGTAATAGTAGATATAATAGTCTTTAGTTCTCCGAATTTCTTACATGAAATTGTCATTAGTATTTATAAATCTTTTTCTTTAATCTTTGTTATGGTTTTCTCCCTGATAGTAGTATTAGATATGATAGTATTAAGTTACGTGGGTTTCTAAGATAAACCATTAACATTAATAATAATCTTGATTTATTTTCAACTTATTTCTGTTTACGCCTAGTTATAGCAGCAGATATAATAATCTTGAGTTGTTCTAAGATGAAACATTGTTATGATTAATATTTGTCTATTTTTTTCTCTCATCTTGTTTTTTTTTTTTGTTTTTTTTACGCCTGATAGTAGTATTAGATATAATAGTCTTAAGCTGTGTGAATTTCTTAGGTATTTTCACTATTACTAATTTTTGTCATATTTTTGCTTCTATCTTAATTCTGTTGCGTTTAACGCCGATTTGTTGTTGTAGTAGTAGTAATAGTAGAAGTAGTAGTAGTAATAAAACTTAATAAAACTTAAAATTGTTCTGTCTTTATTAGATTAAATAGTCGTTATTAATAATTTTTGACGACGCTCTCTTTCATTTTATTTCCCTCCATTTTTTTTATTACTTCGAGTAATGTGCGGATGAATCATTGTTGTTATTATCAATGTTTGTTTGGTTTCTTTCATCTTCTGTTCATTATTTGTTTACAGTTTATAATTGTAAAAACGCAGTAATCTAAACTTGTCTGAATTTCTTAGACGAGACACTTGGTTTCTCAGATTTGTTTCTCATAACATGCGATGGACGCGCATGCGTCTATTTTCAGTTTCTGTGCGATGTTAATATTTCAGAATCTGTATATCGTTTGGATGGCGCGTCTATTTATTAAAACGAAAGAAGAAAAAAAAAAAAAGAGATCCACACCCAAAATTGTTGCCAAACGTACCAGCTACAGATCAGAAAGAAAAAAAAACAACATAAAGTTAAAAAAAAAAAGAATAAGAAAATCCATCCGACATTTTTTTTTCTAAATTGAGCGACATTAGGCAGACGACACATTTGCAGACGTTGAAAGAAAGTTAATGTATTATTCAGGATGGCGTGAGATCACCATATTAGAAATACAGCAATCCCAAATCTTTTGTTAGTAAACTTAAATAAAAAACCGGGCTCTTAGCCAAATTATAATACTGATGCCAAAAGGAATTGACCCTTTATCAAATCGTGACGTACTGTGTTGTCTACAATATCTCTATCTATAAAAGGCAGGATGTGTGTGTGCGTGCGTGTGTGTGCGTGTGTGTCTATGTGTGTGTGTGTGTGTGTGTGTGTGTGTGTGTAACGAATGCACGGCCGCAATTTTCGACGGATTTGCACCAAAATTTACATGCACATGCTCCAAGTTAGCGGGAAGGCCGACTTTGCATGCCAGCATGCAAAAAAAAAAAAAAAACCCAAAAAATCGATAGCTGCATTTGTCACAAGTGGGAAAAATTTAAATCTGCATGGCACTTTACTCCTATTGGCTCATTCGCTTGCTTAAACTCAACGTTGATTCTGATTCCGCAGAACTGGGTTGGGTGTGAAAAAGTATTTGTTGTTAACATTCTTTTTTTCATTCGGTTTTTCCAGTTACGAGTCCTTTTTTTAAAGCTGATCGTTTTGTGTTCATTTTGGTTAGTTCTTTTTTCGTAACAGATTTAATGTTTACTACAGAGATTAGAAAAAAATCGCAGTGTGAGATAGGCAAGAAGTAAGGCATGTAGCAACATCAGCACAGCAAGGGGCACTCCTTTAAAGGCAAGGAAGAGCAAAAATATTTTAAGTCCAGTGATAGCGTTTGCTGTATGAGTCGTACGATTTTTGAATCAAGCACGGGCAACGTCGGGCCATGCTGCTCGTATAGAATATTTATAAAATCTTATCTTTTTTCGGTAAAGAATTTCATTTATTCCTAGAAAGTTTTATATGAAGTATATTACTTGTAACGTTTAATCTTACCTTAAAATTATGATGTGTTATATAAATAGAGTGAACTTTGAAGTCATGGTGAGTTTTTTTTTTTGTTTTTGACGATTCTGTTTTTTTGACGATTCTGGTTTTCGTCTCTTCAACGTTTTTTGTGTCTTTAACGGTGTTATGCATCCGATGCTATGGGTCGCTGAATTTTGGTGTCGGTGAATCTCAGCAATACACCAGATCCGCATTCTGACCAGAAATACCTATATTATTGAGCAATTTATTTTTTATTAATTTTTGTTTCGTTCTTTTCCTCTGTCGGCTGAAGACTAATTTCTGTTGTCTATTTCCAGATTTTAGTAATTCCCATACTTACACACACACACACACACACACACACACACACACACACATATGTATGTATGTATGTATGTATGTATGTATGTATGTATGTATGTGTGTGTGTATAAACAGCTATCAATTAAATTTTTTTCGTTTTTTTTCCTCTGGCGGCTGAAGATTAGTTTCTTTTACAGTAATTCTGATATATATTTTTAAACAAAAAATATTATGTATATATATATATATATATATATATATATATATATATATAGTGACACTCGTTTGGAAAACCTCGGATAGCTCAACTTGCAGATATGTCAGGACAAATTGGTACCCGAGGAAAAAATTGCAAACAAAAAAAAAGAACTAAAAACATCAGAACAAGACAAAACAAATCGCCAAGTGTTTTAAGTCCTTAGTCCAAAGAAAAAAACTCCAAATGAGTAAAAAGATTAAAACGCTAATTAGAGCGGTAAACTAGAATATATATAGAGAGAAAACCGCAAATGTTTTTGGTTGTAATGTGTATTTTTTTTAAATATATATCATGCTTTATTTTCCATAATTTTGCTACACGTGTTTCCGGTTTCGCGATCTTCATCAGGCAAAGAGGTGATATTTCTACATATTATTAAAAGGAATTATTTTTTCTTATGTTTTTCGATGTTAAATATTCTCCATGTTAGACATTCTCTTTTTTGTGTGTTAGTGACCCAAATGTCTTCCTTCGGAAAAACGTGTAGCAAAATTATGGAAAATAAAGCTTATTTTTTTAAAATATCGACATTACCAACAAAAACTTTTGCGGTTTCTCTCTTTTTAATATATATATATATATATATATATATATATATATATATCAACAGCTATCAATTATTTTTTTTGTCTTAGCAATTCTGAAGATGGCCTTGGATAGGATTGAAAGTAATTTGGAAAATAAAATAAATTAAACTACGGCGTCGTCCTTCTGACCGAATTTAATATCAACATGAAGAAGTTGATTAGAGAATTCGAGAGGATCAAAATAAAATAAATAGACACAGTATGTTTAGCTTACTAAACCTTACGTACTTGAATGAAGACACCCTATACGCACACCGCCTGTCTGCCAGTGGGTAGCATGCCACTAGCGTTTACCGCTGGTGGCCCATTGTCGATCCGCCGGTTTGTTCCGTCGGTAATGTTACCGCTGGCGGAACGCTAGAGGCCCAGCGGTGGTCCACCGGTGGTATCCACCAGAGGACCGCCAGCGGATTGCGTGTATGGTAGTCTAACTAAATATACATGCATATGATGGATTCATACGTTTCCCAAGGCTACGATACGACTGGAATTCAAACTCGGCGCTCCGATTCCCACTTCAGGGCCAATATCTATTACACCAGAAACCACACCGTTTCCATAATGATAACAATGAAAAAAGTACTCAGTAGATAACTAGGACTATAGTATTAAGTAAATCAAGAAAAATTCAAGTGATTAATTGAGCTGACCGACTCAAGAGTCTCGCGTTGAAAGGCTCATCAGGTCCATGAATCTGTCAATAACATAAGTCACTATTTTTATTTTTGATTTATTGACTATATATATATATATATATATATATATATATATATATATATATATGTGTGTGTGTCTGTGGATGACGTTATATTGGCTCCTGAAATAAATATTAATTTCAGTTGAGCTCTCTAGGGAGTAGGTTTGGGTTTGTAAACAGTAACTATTATAGCTTATATAGCGAGACTCTTCGTATAGCGAATTGAGTCACTGTCAGTCACTGGGCGTGTTTCTATAAAAATAAACACGCTGAAAATTCACATACTTCCCTGCCGTGCGCTGACGGCTTAGTGGTAGAATCTCCGGCTGATACCAATTCTGGCGGGTTTCGATCCGAGCTAGAGGCAACCGGTTGTCTAGCCACACTGATGAGCTGCGAAACAGTTTGTCTGTGGATGACGTTATATATATATATATATATATATAAAAGTATAAGTGCGTAGGTATGCAGAAAATAGAAAAGAATACGTTGGGTGCATAATCCGGAGTTCCTTAGTACTTTTGTTTTTATTTTTAAGAGGACAGTGCTCCATAGAGATTAGAGCTTTATATTTTTTTGTTTAAAAATATGATTCCTTCGCTACATAAGAGTTCTCATGTTTCAAAAACGAGATCTGAAACCATCCAAATAATTATTAAAATTAAGTTGAATTGAGGTGCTTAGTCCCGTTTAATCTTCAAGCGAAATTTTGGGAATAAGCCTTAGAAAAACCTCTCAGAAGATGATGAATCTATAGATAAGAATTAACTCTCTGACCACGAAACGAAGAAAACTAGCCTAGCCACTCCCACAATAACGGACCATGCCTAAAAACACACGTAAACCAAAAGATAGCTTATTCCTAAAATTAGGGTTTAATGATTTTTTTCTTTTTCTTTCAGATTTAACAACTTAAGTGAATATGGCCGAAAATCCAGACACCTCTATTCATCACAACAACAACAACAACGTTATATCGTTTCCAACTGCAATCTCGGTTGGTCGATTAAGTTGACCAAAGAATCGCGAATCGCGCGAAATGCATTTCTGTTTGAACGTCCATTTTAGTAATAGGCATTGATAACTTTAACACATTGTTTGATTGTTAATTTTCCATGGTTGAAATTGCCAAAGACTTAAGTTGTTAAATCTGAAAGAAAAAGAAAAAAAATAGACGCTTAAACTTAATTCCCATTTAAAATCGGCCCAAGTTATTGGAACATCCTTTATATATTATTATGTAAAAATATATTAAAACACCGAGAAAAGAAAAGACGTATAGAGGTGTCTGGATTTTCGGCCATATTCTCGTGCACTACACCAATGTTTTTAGCTGAACGGCGTAAACGAGGACGCAACGGTGTTTTCACATCTGCCACCAACCCAGTTGGTTTTAATTTACGAAGGATTTTTCCAATCACACTCCTGAAACTTTAACACGTTGTTTGATTGTTAATCTTTCCGTGGTTGAAATTGCCAAAGACTTAAGTTGTTAAATTTGAAAGAAAAAATCATTAAACGCTTAAACTTAATTCGCATTTAAAATCAGTCGAGTTATTGAAACGTCCTTTATATATATATATATATATATATATATATATGTATGTATGTATGGATGGGTGGATGTATATATATATATATATATATATATATATATATATCTAGAGAGAGAGAGAGAGAGAGGTATGAGTATGAAAAATATACATACACGCACATATACTTGCACGTGTTATAGATACAGTGCTTAATGTTATGTGACAGAGCTATAAGTATATATTATATATACATAATAATCAACGTCGTATTCGGACCGGAAGTTCCAATATGAATATCTCAGTGTTTGGTGTCAATCTGAGAACAGTGCAGAGGATTCGAAAAGGGTTAGATGAGTCTCATAGTGATTACGAAGGTGTTTGGAGGGAAAACTAGTGATGGCGACGTTATGCCTCCATTCATCTCCTCATAGGGCGTCAGACTCAACATGGAAGTATACATCAATTCCCTTGAGGAGGTAGTGCTGCTCTGAGTCAAGAGGGTGGTTGCTGGATGATCCTATATCTGGCATCAGGATTCTACACCATACCACACAAGCAGTCAATGGCTGTCAGACAATTTCTGCGACCACATCACTCTTTACATCTGGTCACCTAACTCCCCTGATTGCAGCCCTCTTGATTATTATGTGTGGGGCGCACTTGAGCGAGAGATCAGCAAAAATCATTGTGACAGCAAAGATAAACTGAAGGCAAGGAATTTGGATGCATTCACCAACTTAAAAAAGTAGACTATCCAGAAGAGTTGCAGGAGATCCCGAAGTCGTTTGGATGTCATAGTTAAAACCAATGGCGATTTTTTTAAATAAATTTACTGTTTAGTATTTCAAGATATTTTTGTGTAAGTTTGGTAAATATATTTGTCAAAATGAAATGTCAGTGTTATTTTCATTTTTGCATAATTCATATATATATATATATATATATATATATATATATATATGTATGTTCATAGCTTTGTTTAAACAGTTATGTGCCATTTAGTTTTACCGACATTCGCCATCTCTGGGGCAGTACCATGATTCCATTATACCAGAACTTGGCATCTTTCTACATGATCAAAGAAATTTTACAGGCTTCCAGGGAATTAAAGTTTTTCCCATTAAGAGAATCTTGTAGGGATCGAAATACGTAGCAATCCGAATTTCAGGTAAGCATGGCGAGAGTATTAATGCATCCCGACCAAGCTATACCAGATGTCGGATCTGTAGGCGTTGCACTTTCTCTGATTTCTTCTTGACTCCGGAGGAAAATAAGACCAACATGCAGAAGCAACTTCCGGTAAATCAAGACCTTGTTATGTTCGCTCAAAAATATTTGCTCCTAGGCCAGACTACTGGGATTTACTTAAAATCACCTGGCCAAATTTACTCGGGAGTTGGCTCTCTAAGCACGAATGTGACCGAAATTTACCCATTAGTCTTTTCCTCACAAATCAGCTCCGTTTACACTGTTTAAAGTTCCTTCATTGAAAGTAAATATTTATTACAATATATCTTTAACTTTTTCAACCAGTCATAATTGTCGACATTTTCTCCACTAAACCACTCCCAGCCTTTCTTGTTGAGGAGGATTGCTTATATTTTCGTTCGCTATGGTCAATGAAATCCCAGCAAGCGAAACAGTGAGTATTTTCTTGAATGCAAAGGGCAGAATTAAAAAAAAAAAAAAAGGATTTTTGCTGACACACCCTGGGGATGTACTCTGGGGATGTACCCTGGTTAGGCAGAGTTTAGTGTTTCAAAGCGATAAAGAGTGTCGACTGAGATATTAAAAGACACGCCTACTAACGCTTAACTTGGAGACTTTGGGAAGAACAAAATTTCGGGCCTCTCGTGAATGATTGTAGATATGCTGGAGATAGATAGATAGATAGATAGATAGATAGAGACTAACTGAAATAAAGAGAGACAAGCAGATATGAACCATCTGAGATAGATAAAAACAGACTGATAGGTAACCGACTATCTATCTATAATAGATATGAACAAACTGATATATATATATATATATATATATATATATATATATATATATATATATATATATATATAGTTTATGAAAAACTAGGTAATCCGTATGGGTAAACCTAAGGAGGATAAAATCCAGAGAGCTCAATGTAAATCCAGAGCAAATAATTTAAATAAAAACAGACCACTTTAAGGTTCCATGAAATAAATTATTTCACCACACCCCTTTTAAAAGGACTGCGGATCATATATATATATATATATATATATATATGTTTTGAACAATAAAAAATATTAAAAATTAAAATCTTCAGATACACTGAGTTGTATATTAATATTCTTTCGTTTTTATAATTTCAATTAGATTCTTCGGTTAGTTTCGGCCATCATGGCCATCATCAGGAGAAAAAAATTCTTCTTGTTCGTAGCAGTGAACTATAGAAATGAATGACTTGGTGGAGAAAATGAACTTTTGTCTGTAGCTTTTATTTTTTTAACATGAATTTTGGTCAGCCCTTGTGTTGGTCAAACAGTCTCTTTAAGATAAGAGCTGGATGGATTCATGCTGCTCTGAATTCCCTTGGTCATTTTGACAGTTTTATTGGTTCCAAGAAAGGTGATGTGTGTCTGTTAAGCGTATGTGTTATTTGGTTTTTAGGGAGTGAGTGAGTATGATGTGTGTAAGTGTTTATATTAGATGGATGTGTGTTATCATTTAGTTCATTAGGGAGTGTCAACAGACTGGTATATATATATATATATATATATATATATATATATATATATATATCGTGTGTAACAGGAAAAAATTCCAATTATTAGATTAACCTCTCTTACTGGAATTCTCCGAGTTTTTTTTAAACATTATCGGACCCTACTTTGAATAATAAGAATCTATAATTACTCTCCAAGCTTAACAGAGGTACAATAAACGAAAATGACATGTTTCTCATTAATTAATCAAGGATATGAAGTTCATGAAGGATTGATATTAGGTTGGTGCAAAAATAATGTCGTTTTGTCACATAGTAACATATGTGAGGAAACGTCATTATTTTTGCACCAACCTAATATAGTTCCAATATATATATATATATATATATTATTTCAGTGTCATTTTCCAACTTATTCAAGATGATATTCGCCCTCTAACCTTCTGGAGTGACAAGGGGCGTCAGAGGTTTCACGTACGGTTTCATTTTCAAGTCTTATTTCACTGTCCTTTGGACTGTCATAGCTGAAACTTCTCTCTCGCGTGCCAAGCGTCTTATGGATTTACTTGGATCTTTTCTAATTGATCTTTTCAGCTCTAAGTTCATACAGTGACCCTCTTCCTGTTTTGACCTCCTGAATCAGTTTACCTCTCCAATTTTTCCCTCTTTTTATAAACTTATTCACCGATGGTAATTTTCCCCTCTTTGTATAAACTTATTCACCGATGTTAATTGAATGGACTTTGAAGATGGAAGCCACAGTATGATTGTTGGTACCATTACTGAAGGCCTGAATTTTTTTTTTCCTCTCACCAATGCTCAGTTACGAAGACAAAATGGGCGGGTACAAAATGATTTTAACCTGTTCTCTTTCTTGCTGAATAACTCAAAGGGTTTTTTCAGTGTTTCTTACAACAAATGATGTCAAAATGGCTACATGTCTTATCTGAAAAACTACGGAATAAATTTCATATTTCGAAGTCGAATTTGTTTAAAATTGAGTATTATACTCTTAACACTATATTAAATAAATCGAAATTTACCTGATAATTGAGTTTTATTTAATAATTTGCATCTGAGGTTGTTTTATGGAAATTGTCAGTGGCATCGCACGTGCACGTGGTGTGATGGTGATTTTGAAAGTGTAACTTAGACGTGATACAATCCAAAATTATAGGGCAACCACTGAGGGTCGAACTCTTGAACTCACTTCTCAGTCGTAATTGTTCCCTATAAAAGAGCCAGACCGGGCCGAAAATGGAGTATTGCTTCCATAAATTGGCAGGAAGTGATCAGTCTTCATTTTCCAAGTCCAAAAGAGTAACCCCGTTATTGTGGGAGATGAATTATTTTCCACCCCTTCCCGACATATGAAATGTGGCAAGCTTCTCACTTCTTTATTGCTATTTCAATGGAAAGTATTCAAACAAACTATATTCTTCAGTTATACCAGTTCTAACGTTCACAGTTAAGACCCGCCACGCCCATTGGAGTGAATCACCCTTTTCTCATTCCCTTCGCATCCCATATGGAGAAGTAAGTTCCACTAGAGAAGCTTCTCCGATAGCTACAGTCTTAACCTGTTCATGTCACGCTTTAACCAACATTTTCCCATAAACGGTGTTTTTTATTCTGTAAACTTCTACATCGAGTGGCTCTTGGGCCTTGTACAGTTTGAACATTATTGTAAAAAATAAAGAAACATATATATATATATATATATATATATATATATATATATACATATATATATATATATATATATATATATACCCGGGTGTAATGACAACGAAAATAATATATGAATTCAAACGTTCACAGCATTAATTCAAAAGAGGGCTCAATACCGATAGTAGAGCAATAATTATTTATTATCATTTTTTCATATAGACAAAAACCATTTTGGTTCTCACCAGTCGAGGTGCAACTAAATGCACCGAAACGAGGTTGCATCTTTGTAGTGAGTAAATTGTTTTTGTCTGTATGAAAAATTATATAATATATATATATATATATATATATATATATATATATATATATATATAATATTGCCCAATCATTCAGACCAAAAATACACCAATAGTCCATGAAATAAATTATTACCACATAATGTATTTTTAAGGATTCCTCATTCATTATTATTTTAATATTTCTCTGTTTTTACATTGAGCTCTCTTTGGATTCATACCCTCGATAGAATTATCCCTACAAAACATTACTGGATCTTCTGAAAAATTTTTTTCGGTTGAGCTCTCTGGGGAGGAAGTGTGGGTTTGTAAACAGTGACTATTAGGTCGAATAATGCAATACTCTTCGGTAATTCGAATCGAGTTCTCTCAGTCACTGTGCGTTTATCTAAAAATAAATACGCTTAAACTCAACGACTTAGGGATAACATCTCCGACTCACTCCAATTCAGCCGGGTTTCAATCCTAGCTAGAGGCAACCGGATGTCTAGCCACTCTGATAAGCTGTGATACAACGAAACAGTCTATCAGTGGATGACAATATATATATATATATATATATATATGTGTGTGTGTGTGATTGTGTGTGAGTGCATGTGTGTGTGTCTGTGCGTGTGTGTATTTAAATAAATAAGTTTATATCACAGAATTAAAATATGGCTTTGAAAATGATAGATCGCATTTTTTAAAGAGTTCTTTTTCGTTCAATACTTCAAAAGATTAGTTTGAACAATAATAATCAGGACGGCGAAACTTTAAAAAGATGGAGGGTGGGAGTTGGTAATAAGCATCAATTATTAGGTTGGGGCAAAAATGACGTAATAATGTCGTTTTTTGTCGTTAAAAAATACGTCAAAAAACAACATTGTTACGTCATTATTTTTGCACCAACCTAATACTTATTTACACCCCACCCTTCCGTTTTACACTTTCTCAGTTTCACCATTTTGATTATTGTCGTTCGAACGAATTTTTCAGAAGCGTTGTATAAAATAGTCCCATTTAAAACAACGCGTTCCGTCATTTTTATAAAACGCACAAACACACACACACATATATATATATATATAAAATTGTACATTGAAGAAAACACCTAGCGGCGACAGTATGATTCATGCTTAAAAACAATCGTCAGGCCATCCATTATCTATCTATCTATCTATCTATCTATCTATATATATATATATATATATATATATATATATATATTGATAATATTAGTGGTTAATACACACACACACACACACACACACACACACACACACACACACACACACACATATATATATATATATATATATATATATATATATATATATATATATATTTAAAATAAATATATAGACATTTCAAAGAGGAAAGAATCTAGGTAGAACTCAATGTCCAGGACAGAGTAAGAATATAATAAAAAGACTTAAACGCTAATATTCTATGGTTATAATTTATTACATTAATCGCAATTACGATCCAATGTAATAAATTATAACCATGGAATATTAGTGTTTAAGACTTTTTATTATATACTTTTTATTATATATATATATATATATATATATATATATATATATATATAAAGAAATATAGTCTTAAGGTGTGCTATATTTATGGAATAAAGTGCTCAATATCAGAGATAGAGCGTGTGTAAATATAAAAGTGAACATAGAAGTCAACACGTAGAGGCGACAGTCTGTTTCATGCTATATGCAATCGTCAGGCCACATGTGCTGTTATTTTTCTCGGCTATTTATATATATACGGGTTAGTGGTGCATTGTGGGTATTCTGTTATGGCCGTTATTTCACCGGAAGTCGTTTGTTTATGTATTTAGGTCAAATTATATTGCTTGTTTTTATTTTTGTTTCTTATTTTATTTATTTATTAACGTAGTAAAAATTTGTTTATATCACTTATTTAACAGTTTTGTTTTGGTTTGGGAATTTAATTAAAGCTATTTGTTCAGTTTTGGGGTTGATTGTTGTAGTTTATTCTAAGTATTATTTTGGCGGGAACAGTTGTTAATTGATTATCTTTATTTGAGATTGGTTTGTTTATTTATTTACTTGGATAATTTTGGTTAATTTATTTTACTTGTATATTTTCTCTTTTCGGTTTTCGATTTTTAAGTAACATAGTATTTTTTTGTTTTATTTCTATTTTTTTTTGTTATTTTGTTTATTAGTATATTTATTTGTTTTTATTTTATTTTTTCCGTTTTTAATTTTTTAGGTTACGTAGTAAAAATTTATTTTCATGTCTGCATTTTGAGATGAGTTCGGATCTTTTGTTTAATAATTTATTTTGGTCGGGGAAAGTAATGATAGCTATTTTTCCTCCGATCAAAGTTTGCAAGTTTTTGATTGGTTATTGTAGGCTGATGATTTTTTCCTTATCTTCCAAGATATTTTTGGTGTGATGCTCATTTTGTTTTTAATTTCCCAGATATACTTAGAAAGCATTGTACTGTTTGCATATTTACTATTTGTGAAAGATGTTTTGTGTGTATAATTTCTTTGTTTCCAGGGTTCTTCAGTTACTCCTATGTATACTTTTTCTTCATTATCTGGTGATTTTATCGTGGTTTGGTATATTACGTTGTTTTGTAAACAATTTCCGTTTAAGGGACATTCGTTCTTTATTCTGCAGTTGCACGTGGGTTTAATTTGTTCGTGTGGTTTGTTGATAATTTTCCTATTGTGCTTTTTTATTATTTGTGCCATGCTCTCGGTGCAGCTGTAGCTGATTCTTACTGTGTTTTTGTTGAATATCTTGTGTAAGGTGCTTGATTCTGGGAAGTCTTTGTGTAAGAGTTTGGAGAATATTTTCCCTACGTTTGTTTTTACGTTCTTGCTGTACGGTGGGTTGAACCATATGATATTTCTTCTTCTGTTGGCCTTTTTTGTATTCTGTGGTGAGTATGTGAGTATTGCTGGGAATCCGCTATCTTTTAGGGCTGTTTCATAGTCTTTCTTAGCTTTGTTAAATAGGGATTCATTGGAGGAATTGTCAGAGAGCCTGCGGTTAATCGATTTTGGTATCTGTTTGATTATAGAAGGTGGATGGTTGGAAGATGTGTGTATGTAGAGTGGTTTGTCATTAGGTTTTCTATATGGTTTATGTGTGCCTTCTCTTAGGTTGAAGGTAACATCTAGAAAATCTACTTCGTTTAGGTTAGTTTTTATATCTATGTCGAATCCGTTATTTTTTAAAATCTTTATTATTGCTTTTCTAGTTTTGTCTGTGTTTTGTTTGTTACAGTTTCTTAAGATTATGAGACCATCGTCCCTGTAGAGTGCTGTGTCATTTCTATCTATTATTTTGCTCAATTCGTTTAGTAAGTAAATGCCTATGATTTCGCATGCTTCTGCACCGTCAAAGCTTCCCATTGTAGTGTCAAATATCCCATCTCTCTTTATCCATGCTTCTTCATTGTGGAATTATAATGATTTACGGGAGTGCTTAATGATGTTGATTTCGCTTGGTTGTATTATTACTTGTTCCTGAGCTAAGTTGATGGCCTTATCTAGCATACGTTCTGTTATGGATGGGTAAAATTCTTTTATGTCTAATTGTAAGAATTGGCAGTTTTGTTTGTTATTTATGCTGTGGAACCAGTCAATAGTTGTTTTCGTATTTTTCCACTGGTTTACTCTTAATTTCTTCCTAAGTACTCAAGAACAACATAACCAAAACATACAAAAAGGCACCCCAAACAACAGAACACGATATCAATAAGGAAGCTAAAACAATCGCCCAAAAATTAGACCTGGATGACCGAATAAGTTGTATTAGCAAGGCAGGAGCCTTTATCACACTAAAAGACCATAAAGAAAATTTCAAAACCAATTCTGCATGTAGACTCATAAACCCAGCCAAAAGTGAACTAGGTAATATAAGTAAAACAATACTAGAAAGAATTAATTCTGAAAAAAAAAAAAAAAATAAAATAGAAATAAAACAAAAAAATACTATGTTACTTAAAAATCGAAAACCGAAAAGAGAAAATATACAAGTAAAATAAATTAACCTAAATTCATCCAAGTAAATAAATAAACAAACCAATCCCAAATAAAGATAATCAATTAAAAACTGTTCCCGCCAAAATAATACTTAGAATGAACTACAACAATCAACCCCAAAACTGAACAAATAGCTTTAATTAAATTCCCAAACCAAAACAAAACTGTTAAATAAGTGATATAAACATATTTTTACTACGTTAATAAATAAATAAATAAAATAAGAAACAAAAATAAAAACAAGCAATATAATTTGACCTAAATACATAAACAAACGATTTCCGGTGAA
>OZ010601.1:83616191-83623691 GCA_963932145.1 Acanthosepion lycidas
ATCTTGCTGCGGGTGACAAAGCCACACTGACAGATTAAAGTTGTTAAAGCAGGATTTTGATGGCATCTCTGCTTCAGAGCTTGACGACGCTGATCACGGTACGTCAGTCTACTCTCTTCAAAACCCTTTTTAACTTAATGAAACATGTTTTACACCACTCCTTTCGGTTTGATACTTGGGCTTCCCCAAGATCCTTGTAGCGTAAGAGTGGACGTCAAACGGAACGCTTTGAGTTTGGTAGTTGTCCATATAGCACATTTTTTGGCAGATTATGCTCATCCATTCTCACAAAATGATCAGTCCACCTAAGTTGTATCTTTGGTAGAATGGTTTCAATGCCTGTGATGTTGTTATATTTCTTCAGTAGTGAACTATTCTTGACGATTGATATATATATATATATATATATATATATATATATATATATATATATATATATATATGTGTGTGTGTGTGTGTGTGTGTGTGTGTGTGTGTGTGTGTGTGTGTGTGACTCAAGTTAGATGATAGAAATCATCCTGTCGAGATGAATAAAAGTTGTATTATATATAAATAATATATTTTTTTAAAATAAAATATATGCTCATTTCTTTTTATTCAATCTTCCATTATAAAGATTTATTATTAAACTTTATTGCAAAAGGCTTTTAATTTCTACGACCTTCTTGATGTAATCAGTCCCTAACCAAGTATTTAAGCTGGTGACTCAAAAATTTACTGCTGTCTTAATAGTAAACTCGATAAGCTCGACAAGGCAGAACTGGTAGCTGCTCTCGAAAAACCCATCACGCCACCACAATTGGCTGTTCCTAAATATAATTCCCAATAAGCTGTTCTCGAAAAACCCCTCACGCCACAACTGGCTGTTCCTAAATATTCCCAATCAGCTGCTCTCGAGCATTCCCTCACGCTACCACCGTTGGCTGTTCTTAAATATCATTCTCAATCAGCTGCTCTCGAAAATTCTCTCATGCAACCACATTTGGCTGTTCATGAATATCACTCGCAATCAGGTGTTCTCGATAATTCCCTCACGCCACCACAGGTGGCTGCTGCTAAATATCATTCCAAATCAGCTGCTCTCGAAAATCGCCTTAGGCCACCACAATTGGCTGTTCATGAATATCATTCACAAAGATCTGCTCTCGAAAATTCCCTCACGCCACCAGAATTTGTCCTTCCTGAATATCATTCCCAATAAGCAGCTCTCGAAAATTCCCTCATGCCACCAGAATTTGTTGTTCCTGAATATCATTCCCAATCTGCTGCTCTCGAAAATCCCCCACGACACCACCATTGGCTGTTACTGAATATCATTCCCAATCAGCTGCTTTCGAAATTCACCTCCAATCATGTAGAAGCAAAATATGGCTCGCAAATTTAACGCCTACAAAACAAAACTGCTATGTTTTACTTATCACAGAGAACCATTTTTTTGCTTTCCATTAACATGATCGATACTGATCTCCAGAAGAACAACTCCTTCGTCTCACGCTTTCCACTGACATGCAGTGCAGCGATTACATTAAAGGAATTTGTAGGTCTGTTACTACGAAAGTAAGTATTGACAGGGTAGGTGTTTGTAGTAAAGTGCAATTTCCTTATTTACCTCCCCCACCTATGTTAAACTTTTTCAGTTTCGCTATTTTGATTATTGTCGTTCAAACGAATTTTTAAGAAGTGTTGTACGTTTAAAAGAACGCGGTCTGTCATTTTCAAAGACACACAAACACACACACTCAAACACACACAGACATTCACACACACACACACACAGACACATATGTATATATATATATATATATATATATATATATATATATATATATATATATATATATATATAGCTTTGAATATACGCTCTTTTAGCTAATAAAAGTTAATATTAGTGATAAATATACACATACATATGCGAAATATATATATATATATATATATATATATATATATATATACATAGGTGCATACACATACATGTATATTTTTTTAATAAAAAAATCCAAGAGGATAGAATCCAGGTAGAACTCAATGTCCAGGTCAGAGTAAGGATATAATAAAAAGGCTTAAACACTAATATTCCATGATCATAATTTATTCCATTGGAATCGTAAATACGATCTAATTGGATCGTATTTACGATTCCAATGGAATAAATTATGACCATGGTATATTAGTGTTTAAGCCTTTTTATTATATATATATATATATATATATATATATATATATATATATATATATATATATATATATATATATATATATATATATATATATAAAGTTGATTCAATGTGTCTTTACAGAATGTTTCCCGCCAGAATCCATTTTTCAGATTTTTATGTCTACCATTCGTTCCTGCACCGAATATTACAGCTATATTTGATCTGTACTATATCTCGGGACTCCCGACAAATTCGAAACAAGGGACTCTACTATCATCGTCCCTGACCTACCATCTTGATTTCAGTTACTTCCACACCGCCGTGAAGTGGCCTCCCTGTCTTTTCTATAAATATTTTTAATGGCAATTGTTATAATGATCTCTTCACCTTGCTACCTCAACAATATGAATTTAAGCGTATGACTAGATTGGTTATTAGGTCCCATCATTGAATTCTTCAAATAGCAACGTAATTTTGATTTGAATAGTTTTCTTTCTCGTATTTGATGCCTTTGAAACTTTATTCCGTTTTCTTGCTTTCCTGCAACATACGATCTTCAGAAATGTAAATTCAACGCCAATCAACATCTGTCTTCCTGCTTCCTGAATACTCTTTTTTATCCGTTAACTGCTAAGGTAAGTCTCAGTAATCCCCGGCGTTTTAGTGGCTTTATCGCCTTCTTTGGAATGAAATGATCTAAAAGAATGTTTTGAAATCACTAGAATTAGCAGAAGTAAAAGCTAACGCGTTTCGTTAATTGCATAGTAACCCACTATTGGTATCTCTATATTTCTGAGATGAGGTATTATGTACATTATTTACATTATTCGGACTATTATCCTCATCTTTCTCGCCATATTTATTACAAGGTTTCGGCCGTTGTACGCTCCAGCGTTCCTCAGGTGGTTGGAATGTCAAACTTAACCCTTTATTTCGATCCCTGGGGTAGACTGTTCTAGTTCCACGTGCCATGTTTAATGGATGTCAATTATCAGTTATCTCCTGTTAATTTCCCTCTGAAAGTTCTCCACTACCTTAACCGGGTATTGAACTCACACACTTTGGGTCCTGTCACTGGATTTAACCAACTCCTTTATCCACTGTGACATGTGTCCTTGAGGGAAATAAAGGGTTAAGTTCGACATTCCAACCACCTGAAGAAGGTCGGAGCGTACAACGGCCGAAACGTTGTAATAAATATAGCGACAAAGATGAGGACAATAGTCCGAATAATGTAAATAATATAACCCACTATTATTTATTTGCCGATAAAGGCATCTTAAATTTTATATTTCATATATATATTATCTTATTACACACACACACACACACACACATATATATATATATATATATATATATACTATTTTAAATTCTATAATATACAAAAGAATTGATTTAACATTGTACTTAACGGACATGTTCGGCGGCTTTTAACTGAGTGTATATAAAAACATGTTCTGTTTACATACTGTGGGTGCTTTAAAACTTAAACTTTGTCGCCGGAATTAATTGCATATACCCTTTAAAGATCACGTCTTCCGAGCCTGCTCGATTTTTATGGATTCACTGAAATATCACAAAATAATTATAGTGCCCGCCCTATTTTGTAAGCATTTAATGAAAGGCCATTTCTAGCCTCGTTTTCGGATCGTCACAATTCAAAATGGCACTGGGTTATAAATTTTTCTAAATCCCTTTGAGAGTAAAGCATTCAACGACAATTATCACAAAGCAATAAGTGAGAGACGTGCATCTAAAAGTCTTCTTCTTTTTTGTGCCGAGTTCATCTAGGGTGTGGGTAATCAAAGATCTCCACAATCTTTTGCCCCTTGTAAAGTTTATCTTTTTGCCATCTCTCCTAATCCCTGTGAGATAAGTCATGCGGTGCTTTCCTCTGCCTCCTCTTGCATTTAATATGTTCTGTGAGCACCAGATTCTCTTAACCTTCTTTCCTTATTATTCACACTAGAAAGTTAAATTGTATTTTTATGAATTTAAGTATAAGTGACATTTTTTATTCATTTTCTTTGCTTTTCCATTTACTTTTCTTATTATTTACTTTGTTTATTTTTTAACTTGTGTTTATTTTTTGGTTTGTTTATTATTTACTTTGCTTATTATTTACTTTGCTTATTTTTTTTACTTGTGTTTACTTTTTGCTTTGCTTATTAATTACTTTGCTGATTAATTACGTTGTTTATTTTTTACTTGTTTTTATTTTTTACTTTATTTATTGATTTGGATTATTTTATTTTACTTATGTATTTATTTTTATATATTTTTACATTTATTTTTTTTTGTGTTCGTTTTTAGTTTTCGATTTTTCAGTGACGTAGAAAAAATTTGTTTCCGTGTCTGCATTTTGAGATGAATTCGATTCGTTTATCTAGTGATTTTTGTTGGTAAGGGAAAGTCATTATATAATTTTCTCCTCCAGAGAGAGATCTTAAAAAAATATTCGATCCTTACCGGAGAGTACATTTTCATTAAGATTTCTCGAATGCTCCTGCCAACAGACGTAATAAGTACCGTTTAAAGTAAAAAACAAAATTGGTGCGTGTATTACATAATATAAATATAAGTGATTATTTCGTTTACCGGCCTGTGCACTTGAGAAACCTTATCAAGGAAAATGTGACCTCCGGTGTTTTCAAAGGAGATGCATTATAAAATGTGACAATATATGTGACTCAGATATGGGTAAATAGCAGGACAGGCTGGGTGGCAACTGGTCTAGAAGAAGGACAACTCTGAATTCAAAACCTGCGGAGGGTCGTTTGCGGACCTTGTGGCACGTAGTGCACCAGGTCTCTGTATTCGGTCCTTCAAAAAATGTGGATGGTTCTGCACGAGACCTTCATCACTATAATCAAATCATATGGGCAGGTTGCCAGGCTGTCGGTTCCTAGGAACTGTATTGCTTGACCCTCATACATCGTACAGTATATATCTATCAAGGAAAATGTGACTTCCGGTGTTTTCAAAGGAAATGCATTATAAAATGTGACAATTTAGTCTACTCCGGTGTGCTTTTACTGTTCGGCTACAGAGAGCTTCGTAGTAAATAATGTTCTGTTTACCGTAATGAACATTCATTGATTCAGATTTTTTCGAATGCCATATATTTTCGGTTTCGTATCCAAAACGTAAACTAAACAATTTCTAAAGAATTAATGGATTTTATTTTCTTTATCGGACATATTTTTATTACTTCAAACGTTATTTCTCTTGCAAAGGGGGATTCAGGTTCAATTCTGCCGGAGGGCACATTTTTTTTTGTAAGCTTTCTCTTGTGCGCAGGCCCGTAGATGAAATAAACACTGGTAAAAAAAGAACGGAATGTCTACTTAAATATGTGTATCCACTAAAAATGATATTAATTGTGAAGCTTTTCGTAGAAATGCTGGTTCCCCTGCAATGGAGGACCAAGGTTCGAATTTTTCTAGACGATATAAACTATTTTTCAAAAAACAAAACAAAAAAAACAGAGCCTCTACTCATATATGGAAATAAAAAAACATGCCTGATTAAAAAATCCATCAATTCCAGTCGGATCCATTACATTCACTTACGTGCTGATACCCTCGCGAAAAGTATGAACCCTCTTATTATCCGCACCGAGCTATGGGTAAATAGAGGACAGGCTGGGTGGCAACTGCACAGGGGAGAAGGACAACTCTGAATTCAAAACCTCCGGAGTTGTCGTTTGGGGACCTTTGTGGCACTCGGTGCACCAGGTCTCTGTATTCGGCCCTTCAAAAAGTGTGGTTGGTTTTGCACAAAGCCTTCACCACTATAATCAAATCTTATGTGCAAATGTCTGGTTGTCGGTTCCTAGGAACTGTATTGCTTGACCCTCATACGTCGTAAAAACGACGTGAGAGTCTATTATATATATATATATATATATATATATATATATATATATATATATATATATATATATATAGTTTAAAATATGCTATATTTATATTGGAAGGGTGATTAGTAACAGAGACAGTGTTTTTAGATATAGACAGTGTAGACATCGGAATCAACACTGCATGTTTACAGTCATGTCTTAGAAACTAACCAATTCATGTCACACGGACAAGAATCAATATATATGTCTTGTTTGACCTGAGGATGATCGACATTCCAATTTGAATTTGAGAGAGAAAAAAAAATGAAATCAGTATCAAAATATTGGATTGTGATTAGCAAAAGGCTCCGGACAAATGGAGGAAACTGATATTCAAGTACAACGGATAAACAACGAAGATGAAGATATTTCTTTAAATAAACTTATAAACACAAGCAATGACCCTAATTAACGACGTACGTGTATTTCTGGTATCTGAAACAGGAACACGCGAGTGATGAATGGGTGACAGGATCGGGAAAAACGATACGGGAGTTCAAAATGGCTGCTGTTGACTCTCACAGACAGGAATTCTGGGAACGTGCCATCTTCTTCCCATTTCCCATTGAAATTCCAATGGGGATGTCAAATATAAGCGAAGTAATTAGGAAGGAAAAACAGCTTAGGTAGCGAACAAGCGATAAATAATAACTTGCCAAAAACGCGGCCTTCATTCTGAAACTATTAGGTTGGTGCAAAAATAATGTCGTTTTTGACGTTCAACTTTATGTGAGAAAACGACATTATTTTTGCACCAACCTAATATATCAGTTTCTTTCTTTTTTCTATTTATCTCTCTCTCCCTCTTCCTATCTATCTATCTATCTATCTATCTATCTATCTATCTATCTATCTATCTATCTATCTATGAGATTCCGTTAATATCTATCTACGAGATTCCGTTAATATCTATCTATCTATCTATCTATCTATCTATCTATCTATCTCAATATGTTTTTTGTCTATCTATATATCTTAGCATGTCTACACATACGCGTACGCGCCCAGGCGCACTCAGATACACACACATACTAGGTGTAACAGCAAAATTGTCAAAGTGTTAAATTAAGCTTTGATCGGTTGTATCTTAGAAATGATTAAAGATATCTTACTGGAATTCTCCGAGATTTTTATAACACTATTGGACTACTCTGAGCAATAAGAATGTATATAGCTCTAAGTTGAAATGATAATCCCTTTTGCTGTTATGACTTCCTGATCGAGTTTTCCTTTTTACTATTCCCTCCTTTTAAAACTTATTCACCATTTTCTTGATGGACTTTGAAGATGGAAGCCAGAGTATGAATTTTGGGACTATTACTGAAGGCCTGAATATTCTTTTTCCTCTCACTATTGCTCATTTGGGAAGACATAGTGGGACTGACACAAAACGATTTTAACCTGTTCTCTTTCTAGCTGAATAACCCAAAGGTTTTT
>OZ010601.1:83628691-83661191 GCA_963932145.1 Acanthosepion lycidas
CGCGCCTGATCATTGATAAAATTGGATCTGTGTTTTTAGAGTCTTCATTTAAGAGCTAACAAGAAAGACCTTAATCAGAGAGAAAATACATTTTCAAAATAGAAAAACATATTAAAGAATGAAACATGGATTTATGTTTATTCAGAGAATAGAGTTTCGATAGAGAGCCCTCTACAAACCCTCCACACCACTTATCCTGACAAACTACTTGGCCAAAAATGTAATTTCTTGTAGTAATACAACACATGTGGAAAAAACACACACAAAAACAATAACAATATTCCCTGGAAGAGTAAGTCCCACTTCTTTGTCTTTTTTTATCCTCTCGCTGAAAAAAAAAAAGCAATGGCGTGTCCGAAAATTCCGACTTTAAAATCTTTCTCTTTGTGCTTCCGTTTAGTCAAAAGGCTTCCTAATATATATTAATACCATCTTTCTTATGGACAATAATGTTATTTTGCTGTCTTTTTATTCCTTAAAGTTAACTAACCGGCCTAGTAAATCAACCCCACCATATCTATATATCTATATATCTATATCTATATCTATATCTATATATATATATATATATATATATATATATATATAGATAGATAGATAGATAGATATATGTATACATATATACAGGGTGTTTCAAAAAGAATACGCCAAAATCATCACGCTGTTTTTTCAGGTCTATAGCATTGTAGTGGACTGAATCAATGGTTATTTGATAGAGTAGTTATCAAAGTTTGATTGAGTGTCAGTTTCACCGCTGTCGTTAGTATAACTTCCGGTGCAGCTGAATTGTGGGAAGATCAATCAAAATGGCGACTCCTCAGCAGAAGGCGTTTTGCATGCTTGAGTTCACGAAAACAAACGCAATTGTCACGGTGCAGCGTGCTTTCAGAACAGAGTTCGCCATTGAATCGCCCCATCGTGAGAGCATTCGACGGTGGGTTAGACAGTTTAAAGAGAGTGGAAGACCACGTGTTACAGAAGAGCAAGTGGAGAAGATTCATGATGCATTTGAGAGCAGCCCACGTAAGTCCGTACGTCCAGCAATTCTTCAGCTTGCCATCCCTCATACCACTGTCTGGCGTGTGTTAAAGAGACGATTACACATGAAACCATACAAACTAAGCTTTGTCCAAGCACTTACTAATAATGACAAGGTGATGCGGATGACATTCTGTGAGTCAATGGTGGAGATGGAGGAAGGTGATGAAACTCTCCCGTTTCACGTTTAGTTTTTAGTGACGAAACGAATTTCCATTTGAGAGGCACAGTCAATCGTCACAATGTGCGCATTTGGGGAACAGAGCACCCACATGAAACTGTTGAGCATGAAAGAGATTCCCCTAAAGTGAATGTCTTCTGTGCTGTGTCTCAAGACGAGGTCTATGGTCCCTTTTTCTTTGAAGGAAACACCGTTACAGGACAAACCTATCCCGAAATGCTCCAAAACTGGCTATTCACTTTACTGTAAGCAGATTCGAATGACTTCATTTTTTAGCAAGATGGAGCACCACCCCATTGGCATCTCGGGGTTAGAGCTTATCTGAATAAAAACGTGCCTCAGCGATGGATTGGGAGGAGAGGTGCTAAAGACCTTTGCTCTCTGTGCTTGGCCTGCCAGATCCCAGGACCTCACTGTGTGTGACTTTTTCTTGTTAAAGACCAAGTTTATGTTCCAGTACTTCCAGCAAGTATCGATGACTGAAAGATCGAATAACAGCTTCAATCAACACGGTGGACCGTGACATGCTGAGGCGCGTTTGGGGGGAATTCTCATATCGGTGTGATGCTGTCCGCTGTGCCGGTGGTGGCCAAATTGAGCACTTATAAAACATGAAATGAAACTTGAATGTATATACAACACATGTGTTCATGCTAGAGATTTGTAATATTTTTCGTTTTTGACACATCACGTGATGATTTTGGCGTATTCTTTTTGAAACAACCTGTATTAAGACATTTTTATGTTTATACATTCTTTTTATAGATACAAATATTTAAGTAAATCCTTTGTTTTATAATAAACAGTATTAAACAACATTTACCATTTACCGGCCTGAATGTATAAACATAAAAATGTCTTAAAATAATTGTCGGACTTTGTCCATGTCATAATGTGTGACGTAATTTGTTTACATTTGGATACGCTTTGAGCAGATATGAATGTACGTGAGAGATTCATGGAAGATTTAAGTTTAAAAGCAGTAAAATCGATCCGGCCAATCGAAAGATTCTCCGTGGCTCGATCGCTTAAGGCCCGTCAGGCAAAATGATGTTTCCTGTATAGGATACAGGTTCGATTCCTGTCAGAGGACGAATATTGTCTATGAGAATTTCTCAGACATTCAGGCCAGTAAATGTTATTAATACTGTTTATTATAAAACAGTGCATTCACCTAAATATTTGTATCTATAAAAAGAATGTAATAAAATGTCATAAAATAATTGTCGGACTTTGTTTATTTTTATAATATATATATATATATGAAATTAATAACTGTTTGTCATTTAGCTGATTGATGTTCCCTTCAGACTCCAGATGTTCGTAGACGGACCCGTGCGTCCACTCGCCACGTGGTATTAGCAATTGACTGCTTCTACTTCTTTTGTTAGGTTCACTTATCATTGGTACAAGTTTTTTTTTTGTTTTCTCATAGTATGCGTGCGCGTTCACCTGCGTATATGAAATTGTTAGGGTATTGGGGGAGGGGTTGAATTTTTTATCAATATATTTCTCCTCTTCGTGTAAATATTGAGGCCTCAAGTTCTGAGCGCTCTTAAGTACAACCGGAATAATCATCGGATTCTACTTACGCGCACTTGGAATTTGCAGCCTTCAAAATTTACACACACACACATATATATATATATTCCGTTCATACGTTATTTTTATAGATATAATTTATTTAACTAAATGTTCTGTTTTTTGATTAATCAGTACTAATTACATTTACCGGCTTGAATGTTGAAAAAATTTCGTAGAAAATATATGCTTCTCCGACAGAAATCGAACCTGTAACTTTTGATGGCGGACCATCATTTGATCTAATGAGCTGTTAATCATTCCCTCACAAAAAAGCGCCTCCTCATGAAATATATTTAGCATAAACAATGACAACATATTATGTAATGGATTAAGTCCGACAATTAGTTTAATATATTTTCGGTTTATGTGTTATTTTTATAGATACAATTTATCTAAGTAAATTTAAATTTTTAATTAAACAGTATTAATTACATTTACCGGCCTGAATGTTCGAGAAATTCGGACATTGCTTCTTACGTTTATCGGGCAACTGTGAGTTTCATGGTTCCCTAACTCATCAGACACAAATGGTAAATGTACCTCTTAATACAATTGTTTAAAAACAAAAACTGAATCTCATGGGAAGAACGCTAAATTGTATCCAGATTCAAAGTTCAAAGTTATAATAGACATAATATACTATTATTATATATTATTATTGTTACTATTATATATTACTATTACTATTATTATTATTATTATTATTATTATTATTATTATTATTATTATTATTATTATTATCCAAAATATAGATTGTTGGTAGGGGGAAAATAAAAGAATGAAGAACGCCGTGTTATTAATAATATCTCGTTATTTAGTTCATATCCACAATTATATATTTATATATATATATATATATATATATATATATATATATATATATATATATATATATATATATATATATATATAAAGAAAGAAAAAGCGAGAAATAAATTAATAGAATTAAAAAAGACGAATGGCAGAAGAAAAATAGAGAAACAAATGAGAAGACAAAGAAAGAAAGAAAGAAACTAACAATTAAAAAAGGCGAATGACGGAAGAAGAAGAAAGAAAGAAAGAAAGAAAGAAAGAAAGAAAGAAAGAATGAAAAAAGAAAGAAAGAAAAATAGGGAAAAATGAACAGAATTTAAAAAGACGAATGGCAGAAGAAAAATTGAGAAACAAATGAGAAGACAAAGAAATAAATAAAGAAATAAAGAAAGAAAGAATGAAAAAAGAAAGAAAGAAAAAGAGAGAAAAAATTAACAGAATTCAAAAAAAGACGAATGCCACAAACAAAAATAGAGAAAAAATGAGAAGAAAGAAAGAAAGAACGAAAATATCAGAAATTAAAACGACGAATGAGGAGGAAAATAGAGAAGCAAAAAAGAAGAAGAAAGAAAAAAAGAAAGAAAACAGAGAAGAAGAAAGGACTGATGATTGTGTCTGTTCCCTCTGAGTATTGACTCCAATGTTCACTTCGTTTGTTGCCTTGACTCAAATGTTCACTTATATATATATATATATATATATATATATATATATATATATATATATATATATATATATATATATACAGGCCTGATGATTGCGTTAAGCATGAAACTCTCGGTCTCCTCTGAGTTTTGACTACAATGTTCACTTTTATATTTGCATACGCTCTATCCCTGATACTGAACACTTTATTCCATAAATATAGCACACCTTAGAACTATATTTCTTCATATATATATATATATATATATATATATATATATATATATATATATATATACATACATGTATAAATTCCCCACTCTATCTATCTATCTATCTATCTATCTATCTATCTGTGTATGTATGTATCTATCTGGTCTGCTTTTTTTAAATTGTCTATCGGACTTCCACGCACACATATACACAGCCAACACCCACACAGACATAAACAGGCATTCGTACATACCTAGTTCGCTTGCTTACGCCGTGTCACTCTAATATTTATTTGGTAGTTTTCATTCCAGTGATTGCCAAAAGTGAAACAAGAAAGGTTGGTGGGAAAAAAGGGTCCAGTCACAGTCGTGGCATGTATATTGCAAAAAAACCCAAAAAAACTAATGGCCCAAATTTACACTTTTTCTCTCATCTCCACCCAGCGACCCTACCACTCAGAATATATACACACCTACATACGTATATATATATATATATGTATATATATATATATATATATATATATGAACTATTTATTTCATGTGTATAAATAAAGTATATATATATATATATATATATATATATGAACTATTTATTTCATGTGTATAAATAAAGTATATATATATATATATATATATATATATATATATATATATATATATATATATATGAACTATTTATTTCATGTGTATAAATAAGGTATATATATATATGAATGTATGTATGTATGTATATGTATATGTATATACTTTAGGACAACGAAATGCCAGATAGCCAGAAGCGGGCGCCATTTTGACTGATAATTACATGTGAGCCTTTAGTTAGAATTAAGTAAAGACTGGATTTTTCTTTTATTTTCGGCAGACCTGATATTATTTTCGTTTTATGCAATTAAAGTCTTATCACTGACAAAGGCGCAGATCTTCCGCATTCGATTTAGTTTTTTTTTTTTTTTACTTAATTTGTATGTTCTTTTTTTATCAGTGCAGTTTTCCTTGTTGCTTGAACTTATTTTTTTGTGCTGATTCAATTTTATTTTTTAGATACATTTCTTTTACTTGATCACAGTTTTTATTCATCTCTCCAATTTTCTTTTGCTAATGCAATATTTCTCTTTTTCCCATCTTTTCCCCTTTTTCCTTCTCTCTTTCTCTCTTTACCACTATTTTTAAATCTGCCACATTGCTTTTCTTTGTTTCGTAGTTTTTTTAAGTTTTACTATTTTTAATAAAACTTTATTTTTATTTTTCTACAATTTTCCTCCTCCTTTTCTACATTTTTTTCTTGAATCTTTGTTTTTTATTTTCTCGCCTCATTTTGCTTGAAATTTCTTACTGATTTTTCTTCTTTAATTTTTTTTTTTCTCTTATTTTTATTTTCCCGCGACTCGTCAACGTCTTCATTCATTCATTCATTCTTTTCTTCTTTTTCATCTTCTTCAACTTCTTCTTTCTACGCTTCTCGTTTTTCGTTTTCTTTCTGTTGCTATTTCTATTTTTTAATTTCCCTTTCTCTCCCCTCTTTCTAAATTATTCTTTATAATTCTTTCTTTTTCTCTTTTTTCTTATCATTCGTTTACTTTTGTTTAGCTATATGCCTGTTTCTTCTCTTTCTTCTCTTTCTTTCTTTGTTTCTTTGTTTCTTTCTTTGTTTCTTTCTTTCTTTATTCTCCTTTGTTCCTCTATTTTTCTTTTGTCATTCGTCATTTTTGATTCTGTTACTTTTTTCCTCTCTATTTCCTTCTTTCTTTCTTTTTTCTTTCTTCTTTTTTGCTTCTCTATTTTCCTCCTCATTCGTTTTTTAATTTCTCCTATTATCGTTCTTTCTTTCTTTCTTTCTTTCTTCTCATCTTTTCTCTATTTTTGTTTCTGGCATTTGTCTTTTTTTAATTCTGTTAATTTATTTATTTCTTTTTCTTTCTTCCTTCTTTCTTTCTTTCTTTCATTCATTCTTTCATTCTTCTCATTTGTTTCTGCCATTCATCTTTTTAAATTCTGCTACATTCTTTCTTTCTTTCTTTCTTTCTTTTACTTTACCCTTTTCTTCTCTTAATTTGTTTCTTCTTTCTTTTCTTCTACCTCCTCTTCATTGTGCCTTTTTCCTTACCCCTCCCTCCAAATTTTCCATCCTTCTTCCATATTACGATTTTACTTCGTCCTCTTCTGTTAATCTCTTTTCTTTTCCTTTCCTTTCACTTAATATTTATCGTATACAGCAGAATACAAGATATCCTAGCTCATGGGCCAATGAAATCCTTTTCGTTCGATGAAAGAATTTAGCCTTATACCTGCTGCATAAGTAGCCAACTCTCCCCTTTATCACAGTAAATAAACGCTGCAAAAAGCAAATGCCTGACATATTTTTAAAAAGCTCAGGGTTTAAAGTAAACTTCCAATATATAATTCTTTTGAATATCTAGAAAAAAATGTTCGTATTACCTTGATGTGATTTAGCAAGAGGGAAGACGGAACTACGCATGCGTCTACGCATATTCTATAATATTGAGTCACTCATCCGGAATGTGCCATTGCGTATTGCGCAAACGTCACAAGAGCAATAACTAAACTTGTAGATTCTGAACGTCCCACTCAGGTCTTTTATCACCTCTTTCTCTTTCTCTTTCTTGAAGAGATTTTTAGTGAAATATTTCATCATCTCGGTTTGTCGGCACACGCCTACAATTTAGATTTTGTTCTGGTCGATCAGTTCAGAATGATGATTTGAACATTTGAATAAAGCGAGCGCGTTTTTATTTTCACCGTGAGAGGACTGGAAATGGTTGAATAGGAGACGCGCAGTCAGGTACAGTTCGTGAAAGCGAGAAGAGACGTGTATTAAATGTGTTGAATTGTTTGACATTTTGTGTTCTTTTTCCATTCATTAGAAATGAAAGTTACAACAGATCTGATTCCCAGTAACCTTCAGCTTTCATTAAAGCTAAAATAGCAATTGATACGCCGTGGACAAGAGAAACACTACGAGTCCGATGATACCAATCCCCAAAGAGGATTTGTATATTGTTTTGAAAAAAATGGGAGCATTGCTGGGATGTGTATGTGAATTCTTAAGGTGGGCGACTTTGAAAAAGGAACTAAGGACAAAGATGTTAGAAAAATGGTCGGTTCCTTGCCCCGCGCCAATAAGTACTTAACTCCGCATGATATTCTATGCCTTTACAAGAGACAGATCAGACCAAAAAGGGTGTATTGCTGTCATAATTCGGGTTCCCAGTCCTAACTCTCCAGACTTGATAGAGTTCAAAATCTTTTTCGCGGCCCTGTGGACGATGAACTGTTTTTCACCCTAACACCTCTTTCCCACAGACGAAAGGTTGCTAGCATCTTGCTACCTTATCGTTATTTTCACAAATGTTTCGGCTATCTATTTACATTCGTTGGTTTCACCAATCCTGACCTTCCGGGCCAGTTTAGGTACACTAAATTGACTTATTCCATTCATATTCGATTTGTAAGGAGGAAGTTTCACTCAGAGAGCTTCTTCTTTAGAACTGAGGCAATAGACTCCTGAGAGGATGCTTCCCCGATCACTACTTATCTTCTGACCTAGTTCTAACAACCGACTGGCTGGGAATTGGCAGGTCAGATTCCATACCTCAAAAGCCACACAAATAACGTTGAATTATCATCGTGCAGACCTTGAAATTACGTTTATCGTCACGACCGGGCGTTCTCTCAATGGGGCTCCTTAACTTGAACGCCTGTTTGGACCCTCGTCGTCGAGGCTTAACCGTATCTATCCTATCCACCCTCAGAATATGCGCCTGTTTCTTTTTTACTGTACTCACAATGCAGCAACCATATTTAGTAACCCTCTAATGGAGTGGCTCTTGGGTTTGTACTGTACAAACAGTAGTATAAAAAATGTGCAGTCGCCTAAGGTTGGCTATATTTTTCTCGTTGCAGAGTTTCCGGACAGATGTCATAATGAAGCGAACAAAAAACCACGCACTCCATTTCTTTCATTTGAAATATATACCCGTCTATTAGTTATCTTGATAAGACTGATCAGACCATTTGAAGATTCGGTGAACGCGGGGTGAAACAAATGAAAGTCGAGGTGAAATGTCATTGACGAATGGTTTTAGATTGTCTGCTCCACCCTTGCGTCAGAAATTGTTCCAAGAAATGCAGATATCAAACGCATTTCACTCCTTTTATTCAAATCAGTTTTTTTTATTAATCATTACATTGATTAATGACCACCGACCATGCCTTTCTATTTAATTTTCAACGCATTTCAACAGTCGAAAACATTAGCAAGGAATTTGCATCTTATTCTGCCAGTGATGGTTGCTTGTTCTGAAAACTGACCATGCCTTCAGTGTTTGTCTATATTTCTGAGATGAGGTATTATGTACATTATTTACATTATTCGGACTATTGTTTGTTGCCATATTTATTACAAAGTTTCGGCCCTTTCAGTATCTGTTTATATTTCTGAGATGAGGTATTATGTACATTATTTACATTATTCGGAATATTGTCCTCATCTTTATCGCCATATTTATTACAACGTTTCGGCCCTTCAGTATTTGTCTATATTTCTGAGATGTCGTATTATATACACTATTTACATTAATCGGACTATTGTCCTCATCTTTGTTGCCATATTTATCACAACATTTCGGCCTTTCAGTATCTGTCTATATTTCTGAGATGAGGTATTATGCACATTATTTACATTATTCGGACTATTGTCCTCATCTTTGTTGCCATATTTATTACAACGTTTAGGCCCTTCAGCATCTGTCTATATTTCTGAGATGAGGTATTATGTACACTATTTACATTATTCGGACTATTGTCGTCATCTTTGTGGCCATATTATAACGTTTCGGCCTTCTTCTTGGAATGTCGAACTGAATCCTTCATTTCGCTGACTGTGGCAGACTATTCTAGTTCCACGTGTCACGACTAATGGATGTCAGTTATCAGTTATCCACCGCCTTAACCAGGTATTGAACTCACACTCTTTGGGCCCTGTCACTGGATCTAACTAACGCCTTTACCCACTGTGCCATGTGTCCTTGAGCACATCTTATAAGACTGTGAATTTCCGGGTATTATAAACCTAATGTCTTCAGCAACCTTTTTTCTACCACTTATAAATTTTGGTCGGTGTTGTAAGCAGAGGACGACCCCTTTATGCTGTATGGAATGGTGGGAGTTGAAATTGCAATATGAGCTCTGGTAAAAACATGAGATGATAACATCAAAAACTGCAATATGAGCACTGGTAAAAACATGGGATGATAACATCAAAAACTGCAATATGAGCTCTGGTAAAAACATGAGATGATAACATCAAAAACTGCAGTATGAGCTCTGGTAAAAACATGAGATGATAACATCAAAAACTGCAATACGAGCACTGGTAAAAACATGAAATGATAACATCAAAAACTGCAATGTGAGCTCTGGTAAAAACATGAGATGATAACATCAAAAACTGCAGTATGAGCTCTGGTAAAAACATGAGATGATAACATCAAAAACTGCAATATGAGCACTGGTAAAAACATGGATGATAACATCAAAAACTGCAATATGAGCTCTGGTAAAAACATGAGATGATAACATCAAAAACTGCAATATGAGCACTGGTAAATTAGACATGGCACGTGGAAATAGATCAGTCTACTCCAGTGAGTGAAATAAAGGCTTCAGTTCGACATTCCAATTATCTGAAGAAGGCCGGTGCGTACAATAATAGTTATTATTATAGAAATGCATTAAAAACAAGAACAAAAGAAATTGTCAGTGGTCAGAAATAAAAAACAATTAACTGATAGAATAAGGTTATTATTACATGTATGTTATAACGCGTCTCGTAGCGCTTATAATATAAGTAATGCATCGGTTACTTGCCGTGACGCTGGTATTAATTCGTCTAAAGTCTTCTTTTTCTGACCTCTAACCTGGAGCGCTTTATTTATAGTTATGGACTAGTTCATATAGTCACCAGTGGTGTACTATTGATATTTATTGTATTAAAAATACAATTATGGCACTAGGTCGAAAAGAGGGAAAGGGGTTGAGGCTGGTGATCACTATCTTATCCCTAGCTATTTCGATTCACAACCCGTTCATTCGTTACAATTTGCGCATTCACCACAAAAACTCGTCCCTCACCAATCAATTACTGTAAAATTACTGTCTAGCATATGCAAGATGTAAAGTGATTAGAAATTGTGCTATTATAGAATTGAATATCAGGAATAAAGGGCTTGTCAATGGTCAGGAATCAATGCAAAAATTAATTGAATAATAAGGCTATTATATGTATAAACTAAGTTGGGCATTTCGACGAGGTGTAATGATTAGCAAGTTTGTCTCTCTAGATCAATTACGACTGAGTAGTGAGTTTGATCCTCACGGAGTGTCCCATACTTTCGGCCTTGTGTCACATCGAAACTAAGGCTTAGAATATCATAGGACACATCGAGGTAGTGTAATGGCTAACAAGCTTGTCTCACTAGATCAATTACGACTGAGTAGTGAGTCCGATTCTCACTAGGTGGCCCATACTTTCGGGCTTGTGACACATCTGAGCTACGCTTAGAAAATCATAGGACACTTCGACGTAGTGTAATGGTTAGCAAGCTTATCTGGCTAGATCAATTACGACTGAGAAGTGAGTTTGATCCTCACGGGGTGTTTAATGCTTTCTGCCTTGTGCCCTATCTAAGATACACTTAGTAAATTACTATGTAGAAGGTAAATTCATTGCTAATGGTTTTTATTATAGAAATTCATTAAAAATCAAAAAGGGATTGTCAGTGGTCAGGAATCAATTCAAACATGACTGAGAAAAGAAGGATGTTATTTGTAATGGTTTTATTATAGAAATGCATTGAAAATTACGAAAGATGGGATTATCCGTGGTCAGGAATGAATGCAAAGATCACTGATAGAATAAGGCTAATGTATGCATGATGTATATTCATAGTTTATGATTTTATTATTAAAAATCAGTAAGAAAGGTACTGTCAGCGGCCAGAAGACAATGCGAACATTACTGATAGAATAAGATGAAAATTCATTGCTCAGATTGTAAATTAAATATTAGGTTGGTGCAAAAGTAATGTCGTTTTCTCACATAGTAACATATGTGAGAAAACGACATTATTTTTGCACCAACCTAATAGAAAGGTATGGTCATTATTTACATTATTCGGACTATTGTCCCCATCTTTGTCACCATATTTATTATAACGTTTTAGCCGTTGTATGCTCCGGCCTTCTTCAGGTGGTTGGAATGTTCACATTCACACCAATAATAATCATTCTGTGTTTCTATGACTCTTCAGGATGGAGACGATCAGGACTCTCCACAGCTTCCTTTTTCTTTTTAATGATATTTTACTCTTCATTTGTCGGATACAAGTTCTATTGCACAATATTTGCACAAGTTCTATTGCACAATATTTGCACAAGTTCTATTGTGCAATATTTAAAAAACACATTTCTGTTCACCTTCATAATTGCAGCAAAATACTCGTTGGCAACATCAAAATATACAACACCACGAAAATAATAAACAACACTTCAAATTCTCGAGGGCTACTACATCAAAAGTGACCAAGCAACACTCAACAAAATTTATTGCGAGTGTAGCAGAAACATGTTGAAATGCATTTAACCAAGAATTAATACCATTTTGCCTTAGTATCTATTTCTGGTTAGCTCCCTTATAATGGGACGCTTGTTTTGTAAATGATTCCATAGCAAAAACGGATAAATGTTTTAAAAATCACTATCACAACGATCACAGTTACAATAAGTTTGTTTTTGTAATTCACCCCTGAGGATGATCTAGGAGGAGATCGAAAGTACTTGTGTAGGAAAAAACTACGGTGCCTTCCTTGATGAATTTCATCTTAACAGCAAGAATATGATTAGAGGAATAGAAAAGATTGTTATAAAAATAAATAGACATAATATGTCTATATTATTCAATGAAATATGTATATATGTATATATATATATATATATATGTGTGTGTGTGTGTGTTATATGTGTTATATATATATATATATATATATATATATATATATATATATATATACAAGTATATGATTGGTGTATACGGAATAAATTCCAATAACCAATAATTACTATTCTTAAAAGAGTACGAAGTAGAGCAGATATAATGATTTATTTAAAAATTATAACATAAATATGTTATAAAATCACTACAAAAATAGCCATTTTGTTTCAACCCCTCCGGTGTCTTATCAAGTGATGATGTTAAATGTAAAATATTTTACATTCAACATCATCACTTGATAAGACACCGGAGGTGTTGAAACAAAATGGCTATTTTTGTAGTGATTTTATAACATATTTATGTTATAGTTTTTAAATAAATAATTATATATATATATATATATATATATATATATATATATATATATATATAATCCAATTCACCCCAAGCAAGGTCGTAAAGCTACTAGGACACACGGGGTCACTGGATGTGAAAGAAGTAAAAAACAGAAAACATTATGAAGGAGCGGGAACAATAGAAAAGTAATCAGGAAGACGGTAGATAGCGATTGACATTGCATTTAAATTTTTGAAGATCATAGTTTGCCGGAAATCCAGAAGCAGGAAGAGAGGTTTACAAGCGAGAAAATTACGCAAAAATGAAAATAACACTGACATCTGATTTTAACAAGTATATTTACCAAATTTACGCAAAAATATCTTGAAATAGTAAAGAGAACATTTAATCAATAAAACCACCATGGCTTCAACCACGGCCTCCAGACGACTTTGGAATCTCCTGCAACTCTTCTGGACGATCTCCTTGTTTAAGTTGGTGAATGCAGCCATAATTCTTGTCTTCAGTTCTTTAGGTTGGTGCAAAAATAATGTCGTATAATGTCAACGACATTTTGTTGGTCTCTCGCTCAACTGCGCCCCACACATAATAATCAATGGAGTTGTAATCAAGGGAGAGTTAGGTGGCCAGATGTAAGGAGTGAAGCGGCCGCAGAAATTGTCTGGCAGCGATGACAGGCCTCTCCTGGTTATGTGGCATGATGCAGAGTCCTGTGGTCAGACATAGGATCTTTCATCAGCCACCCTCTTGACCAAGGGTATCACTATCTCCTCAAGGCACTCGATGTAGGCCTCCGTGTTGAGTCTGAGAGCTTGTGGGAAGATGAATGGAGGCATAACGTTGTTATCACTAGTAATCACGCCAAACACCTTCGTAATCACCATTAGATTCATGGAACTTTTTTCGAATCCTCTGCATTGTTCTCAGATTGACACCCAAACACTGAAAATGTTCGTATCGGAGATTCCGGCGCGAATGCCAAGCAATAAAGCATGTTGTTTCTAAATTTCTGGCGGAGTGAATAGCGTCATGGTGCTCTTTTTCTCACAGACGGTGCCCAGCTGAACCTACTATAATGTGCAGTCAACAAAATCAGAAAGAAGCAACGCGCATGCGCGAAATTCAAAATATAAATGGCGATAATTTACCCATCACACTCAGTACCCGTAATAAATATATATTCTGTTCCTCACAATTTTGTACAACAGACGGTAAAGAAAATAAAGACGTATATTTATTATTCGTATAAATTTTACCTCTGTTATTTTATATCCCAGCACTGTTTTATTGCCACCAGCACTTAATATGTACCATTTTACGCTTTTATATTTATATATATAGAAAGAGAATGAAAGCAACTAACAGAAAAACAAAAAAACAAAACAAAAACAGAAATAGATAAAGAGAGGAAAGAAAATTAACAAAGTAAAAAAAAAAAACAAAGTCTTGTTATCCATAAATTAAAAAAATATCGAAACAAAATGAGCAATAAATGAATAAAAGCGGCCGCGAGAATAAATGGAAACTATAAAGTGAGGGCGAGATAGAATAAACGGGAATAAAAGGAAGACACACAGAAACTTTATTCGATGATGCTTTTAAAGAAATCGTCCCATCAAAGTTAACTAAAGGTCTTTTTATTTGTTACTTTCTAATCAAATAACAATTACAACGACCTCCATATGTTTCTTTTCAATATGGCGCTTTGCGCTCAGTCCAACGGAAAATGTAAAGCTTGATGGGAAAATGCCAGATGGTTACCGTGTATTTACTTATTCATAATGGCAACTTGCAATGGTGAGAGCCTTCCGTATATTTCCCATGTATGCATACGCATTGCGGTTAAAAATAAGGAAAGCATTTTTTAAAGCATTTCACTTCAAGCAAGGAAATAAACCCAAGACGCAAGGAGTTACTGAAAGAATAAGAAAAAAAAAATAAAAAGGAAAAACCTTATTAAGGAGAAAGAACAATAAAAGAACAGAAATTAAGAGAACAATAGATAACGATTGATATTGACTTTAAACTTTTGAACAAAATGTTAACTGGGAAGAAAGAAGCTGGAAGAAAATAGAATTTGAAAGTTGAAAATACTTAAGATCGAAATCAAAATTACGTTCATTTTAAAATAATATTTTTGTCACACTATAAAGGGACACTGGTGGTAATTGGAGGGAAGTTGGCGCTATTGTGATTCTGGTGGTTTGGAATTAAGATAAAAAGGGTTTATATGAAAATACCGGATAGAATTGGAACATTCGAAGGGTTGGAAAACATTAAACAAGAAACGTTATCGTGAGAAACAGGAATTGAAATATGAAGCGAGGAAAAAAAAATTTTTTTCTCTTTCTGATACACAGAAATGCACGTAAGAATTATTATGAGTCCATGAAAACGGCCGGAATGTAAAACAGTAGAAACTTTTGAAGTAAAAATTTTGTTTTTTGAAAAAGTGTTGGTATTTGAAGGACATTGTCGACCGAGGATCAAGTTTAATTAAAACCAAAAATGTAAACAATGGAATTTGAAATTGGATCAAATTCTGGTAATCGACAAATAAAAAGAATTCATTGGAATTCGACAAACAAAATGAAATAAATGATAATTAAAAAGTGCTGGCAGGAAAATTTATTGTTTGATAAAACGGCCGATTGTCGAGAAATATGGAAATAAAGTTTATTACTTAGCAGACTGTTTTGTTTAGAGTCGATGTCATGTCTCCAGTTTATTGAGGAATATGTAATAAGCTTTGAGGGATAGTGAGAGTTGGGCAAGATGCATATAAACCAAACGATTGGTTGAAACTGGCAGTAGGAGCTGCCGTTGGAGTAGGCTGAGACGAAACAACAGCGAACCAGGGAGCTGTTGAACCCCATGTGACCTGCCGTAGAGGTTGCACGCTCTAACAACTCGTGTGAATGTTTAACCTGCTCCAAGTTTTAGAAGCAAGGGATAAAGTGTCACGATAGAGAGTCGAAGGAAAAGGGTTAATTTTGTTGTATCAACGATTATATAAACCCATTGAAAATTAATCCTTTTTCGTTATTTGTTATATTTATTTTTTCATTGGTAGAAGCATTCTTCTTCGTTTTCATAGCATGGTTCCGTCAACGCAATGCAGCGCTTACTTAAGGGACAGATGAAAATTCGATTTTCACTACACAGGGATCAAAGAACACAACGTGGGCAGAGCAGATGAATGGACGAAGCGGTTAACAGATAACCGTCAGTTGACCGGCGCCAGTACTGACCATCGCGAGAACAACCAAGGATTGAACCGAGCCGAACATGTTATATTTTTCACCCCAAACAAGGCAATAAAGCCACTAAGATGCAAGGGTTTACGGGATATTAGAGAATATGAGAAAATAACACTATTAAGGAAAGAGAACAATAAAAGAACAGGAATGAAGGTGACAGAACATAACGATTGACATTGCACATAAATTTTTGAAGATCAAAGTTGACTGGGGAGCAAGAAACAGGAAGTGAGTTCCACAAGTTAGAAGTGCGATAGAAGAAACTGTTAGCATAGAACTTAGCCATTTCAACTCCAACATGATAAGACATAGCTCCCAATGTAGTATTGCGCTTAAATTCGCAAAGTCGAGGTAGGAAAAAAGAAAGCTCCTCAGAAGAACCTGAAAATATTAGGTTGGTGCAAAAATAATATCGTTTTTTGACGTCAAAAATACGTCAAAAAACGATATTATTTTTGCACCAACCTAATATTTATAGAAAATGCAAATGTAAGTTACATTACGACGATGGGAAAGTGACTGAAGCCAAGATGCCAGGCGAGGACCAATAATATTGTAGATTATTCTTTGTATTAAAAATGTAATTAAATTATTGTTGGCACAATCTTAACAATATAGGATACGCAGATAAACTTGTGTTGATGTTTGACTCTACAGAAGGATAATGAGAATACTATGGACAGAGCGAATAAGAAATAAACAAGGTTTAAGTAAAATTGAATAAAGAATGATTTATACTTAGAAACTTCACCCCAAGCAAGTCAATGAAGCCACCAAGAAGCGGGAAGAAAGTTTTACGAGGAAGATGTGCGCGAGAAGAAACTGTTAACATAGAACTTACGGTTACATCTAGCCATTTTATTTATAAGATGATGAGATATCGTCGCCAATCTAGTACTGCACTTAAAATCGCAAAATAAAGGTACAGAAAAACTCATCAGAACAATTACCATGAAAATATTTTTAAAGAAAACGCAAGTAGAAACTATGTTACGGTAGTTTGAAAGTGACTGAACTATGGTCAAGTAAGGAATAACAGTCTAATCTGACTCTAACTATTGATTGAGGGATAGATAGATAGATATGAAGAGAATGAGATAGATAGATTGCCTTTTCTTACACTCATGCAACACCATAGAGTAGCACTCTATATTGAGTGGCTTTTGTGACTTGGTGAACATTAGAATATATATATATATATATATATATATATATATATATATATATATATATATATATATATATATAGAGAGAGAGAGAGAGAGAGATAGATAGATAGATAGATAGATAGATAGATAGAGTTTATTAAATTCATCTGACAAAGTTTATTTTCTTAATTTTTTAATATTGCGAATAGATTTTCCAAAGTTCATGTTTTCGTTCTATCTCCGTTCAAGTATTTTCCAATGCCTCAGTCATTATCAGAAACTCAATTTTGTTAGTATCGTAGACAAAGGATTTGTTGGGACAGAGGTAGAATAATGTAGAAGAATGGCTACTTTAATAATCAGATTAAATTGAACGAGGATGGGAAACTTTTTTTAAGCATTCCACCCCATGCAAAACAGGACTGCCACTAGCACGCAAGGGGTTACAGAGAGTGAGAGCAAGATTAAAGAGGGGGAGCTTGAGGAAAGGATATAGAGAAGGACGGGGATCAGGATCAAGGTATCAGAAGATGTCGATTGACATTATATTTGAATATTTGAAGATTATAACTATCAAGGAAGCAAGTAGGAGGAAGGGAGTTCTACTGTCAGGAAGTGGGAGAGAAGAAGCTGTTGATGTAGAAGAGGCGGTTACATTTAACAGCTTTGACAGTGAAAGGGCGGGACCGAGATGCCAAACTAATAGCAGATGAAACACCGTTGAAAGTAGCTCGCCAAAGCAGTTGCTATGAAAATTATTTATGTCACAAGTTAAATATTTAGGCCAAATTATTGATGAAAATAGTCGTAGCCTGAATTCTGGAAAAAACAAAAAAAAACAAAAAAAAAAAAAAACGAAGGCTGTAAAGGATATGTCGTCTGCTTCAAACATTTTTACATTATCATCATTATTAGGAATGATGAATTATTATAGTCGGTATTTTTTTAAGCATTTCACCCCAAACAAGTCGGGAGTGAAGCTAGAACGGAAACGGGTTACAGTGAGTGAGAGCAAGAGTAAAAAGGGGGAGGTTGAGGAAAGGATATAGAGAAGGACGGGGATCAGGATCAAGGCGTCAGAAGATGTCAATTGACATTACATTTGAATATTTGAAGATTATTGCTATCAAGGAAGCAAGTAGGAGGAAGGGAGTTTCAATCTCTGTCCCATAATGATTGTTCCATTTATGTACAAATTTCATAGACTAAATGCAACAATCATTATGGGACAGAGGTAGAATAATGTAGAAGAATGGCAACTTTAATAATCAGATTAAATTGAACGAGGAGAGGAAACTTTTTTAAGCAATCCACCCCATGCAAAACAGGAGTGCCACTAGCACGCAAGGGGTTACAGCGAGTGAGAGCAAGAGTAAAGAGGGGTGGGATGAGGAAAGGATATAGAGAAGGACGGGGATCATGATCAAGGAATCAGAAGAGGTCAATTGACATTACATTTGAATATTTGAAGATTATAGCTATCAAGGAAGCAAGTAGGAGGAAGGGCAACCCTAGTTCTCCATATATCCCGCCCAGGCTCGTAGCGCACCCCGCTACTCCATCGTCTTTCGAGACGGACGGATGCCGACGCCGATATACCCAGGTATAGGATTGGGGTATACGGAATAAATTCCAATAACCAAAATAGTGATCAATATATATATATATATATATGGTATATATATATATATCTGTATATGACCCCAATTCATATATATATATATATATATATATATATATATATATATATATATATATATATATATATATATATATGAATTGGGGTCATATACAGATAAATATGTATTGGAATCTCACAGAATACGATAAAGAATAAGAAACGCTTATAAATCTAACACATTTCATATTTATTAAAGATTCACCAGAGAATGAGATATTTAGGAAAAAAAAAGAAGAAACACATTCTGGTATTTTTACATTTCTGTTGTTTTGATTTGGTTAATCAGGTTTCACGTGCATTCGACTTGTAAAACAAACGCAGTATACTTGAAAAGGAACGTCGTCCCTCCTTGAAGTGAGAAAGCCATAAATTTTAATAAAAGTGGAACGTTTTAGATTGAGATAGGTTTACTATTTGTTCTTTATCTTATATTGATTTACTTTTTTACGACTTATTAACCTTTAGCCGGTTATTTAAAGCCAAACAAATAAATATTTTTAGAATGCAAGAATCTTTCTGGAGATAATAATGATTTACTGTTGTAATTAACCCATAGCAGGGGACGGTAAAAAAGGAGACTGGCACCCCACAATAGTTGACATAAAAAAGCAGATCATGATAATTTCGGTGTTACAACAAAACTGAAAAGTAATATTTACTGGTATAATTTTCGTTGTGTTTGAATACCTTGAAGCAACCTACTATTAAGAAGTTCTTCAGTTTGATTTGATTTGTTTTGTTTTACGGCACATCAACCACAATTGCTGGCGATATTTTTTTTCAAAAAATATATTGCTGCTAATTTCTTTTTTCCAAAAATATATTGCTATATTTCTTTCTTTATTTTCTGACATTAAAAAATAATTTTATACTTTCATACTGTTTTGATCCCTTTTGTTCGGGGTAACTATTTGCCCATAGCTGGGACCGTAACAAGTGCTACTACCCCGGGCCAGGGTGAACCTGGGAACACCAGCAATTAAGAGGTGGTTCTATGCTCCTCAAAACCTCCTGACCAGAGGCTTCCTGTTGGATGTAGTTTATCGAGTCTTACCCAGGACAGGAAGTTCATCGGGATAAAACGCTTCGCAAACAGTTAATATTCATCACTACATCTTTTTTAGATGTACATAAATTACTACCCTCATAAGCATGTCTCCCCATAAGTTTCTTGCGCAATGGTGTTTAGATTCAGGAAAACTGATAGTCACACCCGAGGCCTTTCGGCTGAAAAGCCTAATTCACATAAAAGCGTTAATAGCTATTTGAATAACACTGATCTCTATTTAAGTCGTGTCTGAAACTTTAGAAATTCAATGTAATCATAAATGTCGTTTTTAATACCATTGCCCACTTTCCAGGGGTCAAGTCATTATCCAAAACATAATCCTTTCCATTTTCTTGCTAATCCTTAATCTGAAGATTAACACTAACCTTAGCCATAACCATAACCCTTCCTAATTTGAAGAGGCTTACGTTCCTCCTTCAGAAAATCACTTATTTCGACAACTTTTGACCCCCCCCCCATTGTCGTCTTATTACCGTTTGGGAATAATTCTTTTCAGAAATTCACTTACCAATGCAGTTTAGGTAGCTGATAAACTTAAGGGAGCTTCTAAAGGCGTTTCGGGTACCTTTCTTCATATAAGCTTTAGCATATAACATCGCGACGCTTTAGACAAATTTCGATCTCTAATGGCTACAAATAACTCTTTAAAGACTTCTTATTTCAATTTTAAAATGGGAAAAAAGCGATAATTTCATTACTATCCCTTTTTTATGTCATGCTATGTATCCAACCGGGATTCGAGCCCATTTCTTGATTAGTCTCTTTATCACATATTTATTGATTAGATGAGATAAATGTTCATGGTCAGGAAAAGAATGCTCTTGTATAAAAACTCATCATCGTCTACCAAGTGTTTCCGAGAAATAGAATCCAAGAAGAACCTCTTTAAAACAGAAATGTTTCTTTGGAATTAAAAGAAATCAGTGATGGCACCTACTCTGAATCGATAAATAAAACCATCATATGGAATTAGTAAATACTAAACATTTCAAATACCTCTGTGTATGGATCCGTTGTAACAAAATTCAGTCTAAGAGGAAAAAGATATTGAACATAGAATAGGCTGCATTAGAGGTAGTTTCACCCAACACCTCCAATTGCTACCAGACTAAAAAGTAACCTAAAAAACGCGATTTATATTTTTTTAATACGCTCGACAGGTCGAAACTTTCATACGGATGTCATGCATAGCACCAGATTTGTTCAGCTGTATACAATCGCTTTCTCAAACGAAAAATGGTTTCGTGTGAATTATGACTTTAGGTCTTAGTGAAGACCATCTTTTTTTGAACATTGTGGACTGGCAACAGAGAAAACAAAGAAACTACGCACACAAAGCACCCTTTACGAATAGTAAATACGCGAACAGCACAATGCTTTCTAAACATATGTGGGAAATTAAAAGCACAAACCAAATTACAACAAATATATAATGGAAAATAAGGAAAAGAACCCCAGACTACAACAATAAATCCAGAAACTGTAAACTCTGGAGGAGAAAGTAGCTATAATCATCTTCCCAGATCAACACAGATTTATCTAAAAATGCAAATACGAAAGTAAATTTTTACTACGTTACCTAAAAATCGAAAACTAAAAACGAATAGTTTATAAAATACCAGTATGATAATTGCAAATATATATATATTATACAACAAAGATAATGTAATATACTTTACAAAAAAATATAGCTTGAACTAATCAAATAAGATAATCATGCTAATAAGTTTTATAAAAAGGGCCGCAGTAACTGGGAAAATAACACCGATCATGAGGTCAGGAAAATAACCACTGAACTAAAAATTGATCATAGAATTTGCAAATTCCACAAAAAGCATTCATCACAGGTAAAAACCACAGGGCAAATTTTTTAAAAAACCCTCAATAGAGATTACTCAACCCAACTAAAAATAATATCAAAGAGATATATATAAAAAGATTAGAAAGAAGGTATTTTTTAAGGTTTTATTGAAATTTTATTTAAGTTTCCACATGTCCTCCATCATTAGCAATACAAAAGTTCACCGAAAACATTTGCCAACTGATTTACAGTAATGCCTGAAATCACATTAGTTATTTTAGCCATACTTAAAACTAGGTGCATTAAACTTTATAATATTTTTGACAGATTATTTCTATCGCAAACACAAATAAAGTTATACATTTTTTAAATTGCACACGAACTTTATAGACACACTGTATATATATATATATATATATATATATATATATTAAGAAATAGACAAAGTCCGACAATTTATTTATTAAAGACATTTTTTATGTTTAACGTTCTTTTTATAGATACAAGTATTTAAGTAAATTCTCTGTTTATAATAAACAGTATTAACATTTACCGGCCTGAATGTCCGAGAAATTTTCATAGAAAATATTCGTCCTTGGACAGGATAAACATAAAAATGTCTTTAATAAATAAATTGTCGGACTTTGTCCATTTCTTAATATATATATATATATATATATATATATATATATATATATATATATATATATATATAATTTTCTATAATTTTATGTATCAACAAAGAGTATTTCGGAAAACAGTATGACAAATTAGAAAAAAAGTTTTTGCGACGCGTTTTATCCGTTAGGATTTCATTGGACAAGGAAACATTTTTTACAATTTGTCATACTATTATATATATATATATATATATATATATATATATATATATATATATATATATATATATATAATGGAATAAGTCCGTTTTCTAATCAGGAAAAAAGAAATACGAGAATTAAGCAGCATTTTTCGGCTTTTATATAAGACGGGAGGAAGTCGCGCATTTTAACACGGCTGAGTCAGTCGGCTGACACGGCTGACTCAATCGGCTCTAGGGACTGTTATTGGCCGATATTTGGTCGACAATCCCATGTGTGCATATAAATATAGAGAAAATTGGTTCAACATATTACACGCCGTATGTTCTCGGCAAACGATACCGAGATTTGATGAGGCGGTTGCAATCAAGTTAAGAAGAACCCCCCACCCCGTGCCGGCAAAATGAGAACATTTTTAACCTTTTCTTTCTTCTGTCTGAAAAGCAATCATTCTTTAGAATACATTTTGTTTTTATTTATTTATTTTTTTTCACTTCTTGTGCTTCAGGTTAGTAATCAATTTTCTTCGTTTTTATTTATAAAATTAAATTATTTTCTTATTTTATGTTTTAATCTTGTACAAATGTGTTCTCCTACCTTATTAGTCCTCTAAATGTTTTCGGTGTTCTTGTCGGTATTAATAAAAAATACATTTTCACTAACGATATATCTCTGAAGAAGGGCTGGTCAAAAGGTTTCATAGAGAGTTTTTTAATAGTATGAAAACACTTTCATTACAACTATTTCAAGCAGGCATGGTGGAGTAATGGATTGTGGCTCGGATATAAAAATCCAAATGCCGAGTTCGAATTCCAGTCGAGTTCATTACAGTTATTCACTTATATGCTAATACCCTTGGAAAAAGTATGATTTCAACTCTTCTAACTCTTGAGTTAAAGGGAAATAACCAAGAAATCCGGGAGAGGCATGGCACTTGGAACTAGAACAATCTACTTTGGTGGACGAAATAAAGGATTCGGTTCAAAATTCCAATCACCTGAAGAAGGCCGGAACGTACAACGGGCGAAACGTTGTGAATATGGCAATGAGGATGAAGATAACTCTCCAAATAATGTAAGTAATCAAAATACTTAATATCAAAGGTAAAGGTAGAGTTACGGTAAAGAAATGTTTCCCTTTTGTCTTTTTTCATATATATATATATATATATATATATATATATATTGATGCATGTTTCGTTAAATAATATAGATATACAATGTCTATAATTGCTAACAGAAGCCATTGGTTTATACCAACGGCTTCCCATATTTAATACTTCTCGTATTCACTCTCGCGTGGTCATGTGTGATGTCATGAGCTGCGGTGCGATTTTCGCTTCCAGCGTCTTGTATGCACGAGTTTGTCGTTGCTTGGAATTCTTCCATGTAAACAGAAACAGACTATCATCACTGTCTTGTCCGTGTATTGCTTAATATATTGTAATGTAATTGTCATTTTTGATAATGGCTTATGTAAGCCGAAAGTTTAGATAGGATTAAAAAATATGTATCCATATTGTGATTTTCTTTCTTCGTTTAATGATAATGTTATTAATCCTATCAGACGATATGGAAAGAATTTGCATAAAATAGACAAAACTTGTCTATATTATTTAATGACACATGCATCAATGAACAAATGCTGCCTAAATACACGCAAACACACACACACACGCACGCACACACGCACACACGCACACACACGTATATATGTGTGTGTGTGTATTTGGCGAAGATTATAATTAACTGTTATTGGTGTGGTTTGAAGTTTATTTGTAACAAATGTGTTTGTTTTTTATGATGCGTCACTCAAATTGTTTTGAGAGAATCTCTAAATCAAGCACTAGTGACGTCACTTAATTTCCGACCATTTATATACTCTGGCTCTCAGCCAAACAGAAGTGGCAGGAAGTGATATCACATTAGTAGTGAAATTTGCTTTCCTTCAACTATCCAACACTCAGCTAAATTAATATGAACGAATAATTTGGTGCTCATAAAAAATATAACGCTTTATTGGAACTTCAGCGTAAGACAATATATATATATATATATATATATATATATATATATATATATATATATATATATATGTGTGTGTGTGTGTGTGTGTGTTTGCGTGTATTTAGGCAGCAATTTTTCATTGTGTGTGGGCGTGAAAAAAGACAAAAGGAAAACTTTTCTTTACCGTTACTGTATATACCGTAACTGTCTATATCTCTGAGATGAAGTATTATGATTACTTAGATTATACTCGTTGGGATTATACCAACGAATTACTACCTATATATATCCGTTGGTATAATTCGAGCAAATCCTATTAACACAATATAGAATTTCAAATATTAAATATTAAAACTGACTCACAAAGAATGCTCAATGTTCCCTTCTACAAACTGACACCATAAACAGCTTGAATTTACAATTTATAATTCGAAGGTGAAAATGGTCATTAACTAATGGTATCTTAATTCCAATTATACGATATATATATATATATATATATATATATATATATATATATATTCTTTCTTTACTTTGTATTGAGCACTTTTAAAAAAAGTAAATGCTTCGAACTGTGGAGTTTTACTCCATCTGTTCTGTCTCTTATTTGTATATATATATATATATATATATATATATATATATATATATATATATATATATATGTAAGCAAACATATGGATATAGATCCGACAGTATGAAGAAAAATATACGGAAAAACAAACAAAAATCCTTATATGCAATTATGCTGTTTTAATGTTAATATAATGTCAACGTCGGACGTTTCGGTATAATAAACCATCTTCAGGACATATTCATAAAATATAATTAACATTATCAATTCAACATGACAATGTCATGTTGAATTGATAATGTAATGTAATTTATCGTCTTGACCAGGACGTGAATGTTGTTTATTGCCTTACCCAGGACGTGGATGTAATTTATCGTCTTGACCAGGACGTGAATATTGTTTATTGCCTTACCCAGGACGTGGATGTAATTTATCGTCTTGACCAGGACGTGAATATTGTTTATTGCCTTACCCAGGACGTGGATGTAATTTATCGTCTTGACCAGGACGTGAATGTTGTTTATTGCCTTACCCAGGACGTGGATGTAATTTATCGTCTTGACCAGGACGTGAATATTGTTTATTGCCTTACCCAGGACGTGGATGTAATTTATCGTCTTGACCAGGACGTGAATGTTGTTTATTGCCTTACCCAGGACGTGGATGTAATTTATCGTCTTGACCAGGACGTGAATATTGTTTATTGCCTTACCCAGGACGTGGATGTAATTTATCGTCTTGACCAGGACGTGAATATTGTTTATTGCCTTACCCAGGACGTGGATGTAATTTATCGTCTTGACCAGGACGTGAATATTGTTTATTGCCTTACCCAGGACGTGGATGTAATTTATCGTCTTGACCAGGACGTGAATATTGTTTATTGCCTTACCCAGGACGTGGATGTAATTTATCGTCTTGACCAGGACGTGAATATTGTTTATTGCCTTACCCAGGACGTGGATGTAATTTATCGTCTTGACCAGGACGTGAATATTGTTTATTGCCTTACCCAGGACGTGGATGTAATTTATCGTCTTGACCAGGACGTGAATATTGTTTATTGCCTTACCCAGGACGTGGATGTAATTTATCGTCTTGACCAGGACGTGAATGTTGTTTATTGCCTTACCCAGGACGTGGATGTAATTTATCGTCTTGACCAGGACGTGAATGTTGTTTATTGCCTTACCCAGGACGTGGATGTAATTTATCGTCTTGACCAGGACGTGAATATTGTTTATTGCCTTACCCAGGACGTGGATGTAATTTATCGTCTTGACCAGGACGTGAATGTTGTTTATTGCCTTACCCAGGACGTGGATGTAATTTATCGTCTTGACCAGGACGTGAATATTGTTTATTGCCTTACCCAGGACGTGGATGTAATTTATCGTCTTGACCAGGACGTGAATATTGTTTATTGCCTTACCCAGGACGTGGATGTAATTTATCGTCTTGACCAGGACGTGAATATTGTTTATTGCCTTACCCAGGACGTGGATGTAATTTATCGTCTTGACCAGGACGTGAATATTGTTTATTGCCTTACCCAGGACGTGGATGTAATTTATCGTCTTGACCAGGACGTGAATATTGTTTATTGCCTTACCCAGGACGTGGATGTAATTTATCGTCTTGACCAGGACGTGAATGTTGTTTATTGCCTTACCCAGGACGTGGATGTAATTTATCGTCTTGACCAGGACGTGAATGTTGTTTATTGCCTTACCCAGGACGTGGATGTAATTTATCGTCTTGACCAGGACGTGAATATTGTTTATTGCCTTACCCAGGACGTGGATGTAATTTATCGTCTTGACCAGGACGTGAATGTTGTTTATTGCCTTACCCAGGACGTGGATGTAATTTATCGTCTTGACCAGGACGTGAATATTGTTTATTGCCTTACCCAGGACGTGGATGTAATTTATCGTCTTGACCAGGACGTGAATATTGTTTATTGCCTTACCCAGGACGTGGATGTAATTTATCGTCTTGACCAGGACGTGAATGTTGTTTATTGCCTTACCCAGGACGTGGATGTAATTTATCGTCTTGACCAGGACGTGAATATTGTTTATTGCCTTACCCAGGACGTGGATGTAATTTATCGTCTTGACCAGGACGTGAATATTGTTTATTGCCTTACCCAGGACGTGGATGTAATTTATCGTCTTGACCAGGACGTGAATGTTGTTTATTGCCTTACCCAGGACGTGGATGTAATTTATCGTCTTGACCAGGACGTGAATATTGTTTATTGCCTTACCCAGGACGTGGATGTAATTTATCGTCTTGACCAGGACGTGAATATTGTTTATTGCCTTACCCAGGACGTGGATGTAATTTATCGTCTTGACCAGGACGTGAATGTTGTTTATTGCCTTACCCAGGACGTGGATGTAATTTATCGTCTTGACCAGGACGTGAATATTGTTTATTGCCTTACCCAGGACGTGGATGTAATTTATCGTCTTGACCAGGACGTGAATATTGTTTATTGCCTTACCCAGGACGTGGATGTAATTTATCGTCTTGACCAGGACGTGAATATTGTTTATTGCCTTACCCAGGACGTGGATGTAATTTATCGTCTTGACCAGGACGTGAATATTGTTTATTGCCTTACCCAGGACGTGGATGTAATTTATCGTCTTGACCAGGACGTGAATGTTGTTTATTGCCTTACCCAGGACGTGGATGTAATTTATCGTCTTGACCAGGACGTGAATATTGTTTATTGCCTTACCCAGGACGTGGATGTAATTTATCGTCTTGACCAGGACGTGAATGTTGTTTATTGCCTTACCCAGGACGTGGATGTAATTTATCGTCTTGACCAGGACGTGAATATTGTTTATTGCCTTACCCAGGACGTGGATGTAATTTATCGTCTTGACCAGGACGTGAATGTTGTTTATTGCCTTACCCAGGACGTGGATGTAATTTATCGTCTTGACCAGGACGTGAATATTGTTTATTGCCTTACCCAGGACGTGGATGTAATTTATCGTCTTGACCAGGACGTGAATATTGTTTATTGCCTTACCCAGGACGTGGATGTAATTTATCGTCTTGACCAGGACGTGAATGTTGTTTATTGCCTTACCCAGGACGTGGATGTAATTTATCGTCTTGACCAGGACGTGAATATTGTTTATTGCCTTACCCAGGACGTGGATGTAATTTATCGTCTTGACCAGGACGTGAATGTTGTTTATTGCCTTACCCAGGACGTGGATGTAATTTATCGTCTTGACCAGGACGTGAATATTGTTTATTGCCTTACCCAGGACGTGGATGTAATTTATCGTCTTGACCAGGACGTGAATGTTGTTTATTGCCTTACCCAGGACGTGGATGTAATTTATCGTCTTGACCAGGACGTGAATATTGTTTATTGCCTTACCCAGGACGTGGATGTAATTTATCGTCTTGACCAGGACGTGAATATTGTTTATTGCCTTACCCAGGACGTGGATGTAATTTATCGTCTTGACCAGGACGTGAATGTTGTTTATTGCCTTACCCAGGACGTGGATGTAATTTATCGTCTTGACCAGGACGTGAATATTGTTTATTGCCTTACCCAGGACGTGGATGTAATTTATCGTCTTGACCAGGACGTGAATATTGTTTATTGCCTTACCCAGGACGTGGATGTAATTTATCGTCTTGACCAGGACGTGAATGTTGTTTATTGCCTTACCCAGGACGTGGATGTAATTTATCGTCTTGACCAGGACGTGAATATTGTTTATTGCCTTACCCAGGACGTGGATGTAATTTATCGTCTTGACCAGGACGTGAATGTTGTTTATTGCCTTACCCAGGACGTGGATGTAATTTATCGTCTTGACCAGGACGTGAATATTGTTTATTGCCTTACCCAGGACGTGGATGTAATTTATCGTCTTGACCAGGACGTGAATATTGTTTATTGCCTTACCCAGGACGTGGATGTAATTTATCGTCTTGACCAGGACGTGAATGTTGTTTATTGCCTTACCCAGGACGTGGATGTAATTTATCGTCTTGACCAGGACGTGAATATTGTTTATTGCCTTACCCAGGACGTGGATGTAATTTATCGTCTTGACCAGGACGTGAATATTGTTTATTGCCTTACCCAGGACGTGGATGTAATTTATCGTCTTGACCAGGACGTGAATATTGTTTATTGCCTTACCCAGGACGTGGATGTAATTTATCGTCTTGACCAGGACGTGAATGTTGTTTATTGCCTTACCCAGGACGTGGATGTAATTTATCGTCTTGACCAGGACGTGAATATTGTTTATTGCCTTACCCAGGACGTGGATGTAATTTATCGTCTTGACCAGGACGTGAATGTTGTTTATTGCCTTACCCAGGACGTGGATGTAATTTATCGTCTTGACCAGGACGTGAATATTGTTTATTGCCTTACCCAGGACGTGGATGTAATTTATCGTCTTGACCAGGACGTGAATATTGTTTATTGCCTTACCCAGGACGTGGATGTAATTTATCGTCTTGACCAGGACGTGAATATTGTTTATTGCCTTACCCAGGACGTGGATGTAATTTATCGTCTTGACCAGGACGTGAATGTTGTTTATTGCCTTACCCAGGACGTGGATGTAATTTATCGTCTTGACCAGGACGTGAATGTTGTTTATTGCCTTACCCAGGACGTGGATGTAATTTATCGTCTTGACCAGGACGTGAATATTGTTTATTGCCTTACCCAGGACGTGAATGTTGTTTATTGCCTTACCCAGGACGTGGATGTAATTTATCGTCTTGACCAGGACGCGGATGTAGTTTATCGTCTTAGACAGGACGTGGATGTAATTTATCGTCTTGACCAGGGCGCTGGTGTAGTTTATCGTCATACCCAGGACGAACTATTTTTGACTATTATTATTACTGTCATTATTGAGCGAGAAGGTAGCTTGCTAAAACGTGACGCTGAGATACAAATATACATAGATCAAAATACGATCAGGATGACCAATTTAATAAGGGTATATCAGCCATCGCAGCCAAATGTTATTATCGTTATTATTATTTTTAGTAATACTCATGAAAGTTTCTCGGTTTTCATGGTTTGATTTTTCTGATATTTACTGAATAAATAATTAGGCTGCTGCCGAGTTCAACTACTATGAAAAAAGCTGTTGAAATTGAACGATAGTATCCTTAATATCTGAGCTTAAAAAATTAAAAAAAAATACAGCAATAAGAATCATGAGTCTTAATGTAGGTCATTATTTAAAGAAGTTAGACGGTACAAATCATAGGATTAAGAAATGACAAGGTTTTACATTTCACTGAAGCAAACGTTAAACATATGAGAGCGTTATCGCTTCCTCTGTCTTCTTTTCTCTTTCTCTCATTTTTTTCGCTGAAATCAAACAGCGTCTCTGATATCTATCTATCTATCTATCTATCTATCTATCTATCTCCGTCTGCTCATATCTATCTATCTATCTATCTATCTATCTATCTATCTATCTCACTCACTCACTCACTCACTCACTCCCTCCCTCTCTCTCTCTCTCTCTCTCTCTCTCTCTCTCTCTATATATATATATATATATATATATATATATATATATGTCTGTCTTTGGGTCTTGATAAAAGGACCGCCATTCTTTGAAGTTCGTGGACCGTCGTTACAGATTCACAAACAAAGAACTGTATCAAATAAGAGAAATAACATCACTTGAAGACTACCAACGGCGGCAACATCTAAAATGCATAGCACATGTAACTCGATGAGAAAATAATGACATAATCAAGATGATAACATTCCACACCATTTCGATAGACGGTTCGGAAGGAAACCCCGATCAATACTGCAAAGAGCTATAGCAGCTAATGGCCTTGAGAATATCGTTTTAAAATTTGGATTTTAAATGAAAATACTTAAAAATTTCGACCGAAAATAATACTGACTGCATGGTCAATGAAGGCCAACATTTTTCTTGCAGGGAAACAGCTGATATAACCATTGCCGTTAGGGCGCCTCGCGTGGTGTAATGGTTAGCAAGCTGGTCTTGCTAAAACTGTTACAACTGAATAGTGAATTCGATCCTCACTGAGTGCCCCATACTTTCGGCCATGTGTCACATCTAAGCCTCGCTTAGAAAACCATTATTGCCATTAACATCTCTCTCTTTCTATATATGTATATAATATCAAACATGACTGACAAATTAATGCGGTTAAGTTTTTTATTTAATTTTTCTTAAAAAAACTTAACCGCGATACCCTGTCAGTCGTTTTTAATTAAACTTATGTAAAAGAGGGAGTGCTGCCCAAATACACTTTTATATTATATATATATATATATATATATATATATATATATATATATATATATATATATATATATAGTATTAATTAGTTTATATTGTACGGATTCATTTATATTATTCATCATTGTCTTACTAGAGAGCTCACATCCCCAGGTAGTACTTGTCCTTCAGGAAGGTGCTAGGTTTAATATCTGGCCCCTGACGTGTTCTCTAAGTGGGAATTGCTGAGGGAATTGGACTAATGTTGGCCTACGTTACATGTCCGTATTCGAGTGATTACGCGGATAAATTATCCTTTATATCGTTGCCCTTTCAAATAAGAGAATCAAATTTTCTTGAACAAAAACGGCAAATAGTAATCTTCCGCTTAATCTCTCTTTTCGTTCCCGTCGAAGGAATTTTAAGAATTCTTCACATTGTTGGCGATCTTTGGTCTGCTCTCTAAAAGAACACTATGAAGTTAAAAAAAAAAAAAAAGAAAAAAGAAAAGAAGAAAGATCAAGTAATTCTTTATGCCACACAAGATGAAACAAGTTGAACAACGTGGGAACGGAGTTACGCTCCATTATCGCACAGAAGCAGACACACAAAAGGAGAAAAAAACAAAAAAACAAAAAACAAAAAAACAAAAAAAAAACCACAGTTAATACTAAAATAACAATTATAACAAAAATACGCAATTAAACAATAGAAGAACGTAGAATTACCATAAATATTTTTTACGACTGCAGGGGTACTGGAGCTCAGTTAGTGGAGACAAGACTATCGCTGCGGGCGGAAAGGGGGAATAAATTGGTTTTTCTTGGACTCTGGCCCGAAAAGAGGCAATAACATCGGAAAGAAAGAATTGGTCAGATTCATCACCGGTGATAGTGGAAACACGAGAAAGTTGCACGTGCGAACCTGTGATCGACGATTCGATTTCGAAAGAAATGGTCAGACTAGCTCAAGAGAATAATATTCGTCACCTGCAGATGACGAATATCGGATC
>OZ010601.1:83666191-83708691 GCA_963932145.1 Acanthosepion lycidas
ACAGAGAAGTAGAAAGTGTTAGTGTTATGGTCTGGTTCCTTGTAGGACGGTGATAGTCCAAGGTAGAAGCAATAAGGAAGAACTCGAACACGGATATGGAATAACACAGATATATTACAAACAGGAATATATACAGAGAAGTAGAAAGTGTTAGTGTTATGGTCTGGTTCCTTGTAGGACGGTGATAGTCCAAGGTAGAAGCAATAAGGAAGAACTCGAACACGGATATGGAATAACACAGATATATTACAAACAGGAATATATACAGAGAAGTAGAAAGTGTTAGTACGAACAATCAGGTATAGTAGAAATTGTCTGAGCGCGACTCTGTTTCGGACTGCCTCTGACACGACTGAATGACTCGCTCGCTCTGACTGACTGACAGACTGAACGGTATTTATTTATACAAATGTGTATAAAATGTGGCACAAGGCCTAAAAAGGGGATGGGGAATGACGGTCTTCTTCTGTCTTAAATCTAAACTTAGCTAGTCCCAGACACGGACCCAAACAAACTAACAATATTCCAAACACCAAAACAACACATTCACTCCTACCTTTCTTACTACGTCCACCATAATGCCTCAAATTCTCTATGAAGTCCTAACTAGTCCCCTTATGTACAAAAATTGTCTGTGGGGGGAGGGTCAATAAAACAACAACTTTTAAAAGATCCCCAAATGAGTATTTACAATATGACTTAAGTATTTACAATAAAAACTAAACAAAACTGTGTTAGTAATAAAAACCCCCACAAACCATAAATGTGACAGAAACATCAGTTAACTAGACGAAATCAATGCGGGGCTAAGGAAAATAAGAAAAAAACATTCATTCCTCCAAGCATTCGCACAGACACACACACATTCATACACAACAACAAATACGAAAAACCACGCACACGAAAAACGAAAGGCGCCCCACATCCACCAGAGAACTGATGTCACTGACCACCTAACGAGGGAGGGGATGGGGAATTAAACAAAAGAAAAATAGGGACAGAAATAAAAGGGACCAATGCGCATGCATACCCTAGCTAAGTTTACTAGAAAAAAGTGAAAACTAAAGATTCAAAATCGAAAACCTAGTCTAACCTAAAATCTGGGTGGGTTGCCTATGTTCAACCCTGTTAGGACAAATCCTGTACCTAACCGACATCCAAGTGCCACTCTAGGTCAGCCCCTTTCACTCTACACATTCGCGCAAGATTCACCCACCTTTTGCCAAATTCCGATGAGGTGAGCCGCCGCCTTTCCGTCCTAATCTTGACTTTAAGCTGATGCTTAAAGTACAAGATCAGTTGGGAAGAGGTGAACTTCTCGCCCTCATGGAATCCCTTCTGACGCGTCGTCCAAATCACGACTCTCATAATCCCTAGTAAGCAACAGAACACATAGTGTTCAGCCTTCGTCAATTGCGGCACCACATTGCTACAAACAGAACTGGCTTCCAGGACAAAGAACTTTCCCTGCAGCATGCGAACCATGAGGCCTTCAACAAACTTGCACAACGGCACTACCGTCTTGCACTGAAAAAAGGCGTGACCAATGGTCTCGACTTCCCCAGTACAGCGACGACAGTTTGGATATTTCTCCAAAGCTGCTGAACAAATTCTCTTGCCGACCCAGAGGGCCCCACGAATCATCAGCCAGGTGAGTGATGCCTCATCGTTATTGAGACATTTCAACCCAGGCGCCCAAGGCCATATCGAGCGAGCCTCCTGCTTCGTAAGACCGAGCTCGTCGATCAGATCATCTTGAACGGACCCCCTAACTAACAATTGATACAATGCCTTACGAGACAACGCCTGGGCGTCGGAGAGGCCATCCGTCGTCCGTAAGAGGAGCTTCAAAGCACTGCGACATTCGCGGTAGAAGGAGCACTCGGCACGAGGTCTACGGCTGACTGACAGACTGAACTCTCTGCTTCCCCTTGAGGGGCAATATTTATTACGTATGAAATAGTCCATTATGTTATTATGGGTAAGGTCCCATAACAATATACATATACATACATATATATATATATATATATATATATATATATATATATATATATATATATATATATATATATAGTCATCTAGAGACAACTGTTTCTCATCATTGGGGCTAGACGTCCGGTTGCCTCTAGCTAGGTTTGTAACCAGGCTGAATTGGCGCCAGTCGAAGAATCTACCCCTAAGCCGTTGGCTCACGCCAGGGATGAAGGTGAATTTAACCGTATTCATTTTTAGATAAACACGACAGTGACTGAGAGAACTCCATTCGTTTTATCGAAGAGAATTGCATTAGTAGCAGTAGTAGTCACTGTTTACAAACTCATACTTTCTTCCCCGAGAGCTCAGCCGAAATGATTTTTCAGGAGTTTATTCGAACTGGAAGCTCCAATTTCTCATTCCGAGACGCTATCCATCGACACATCCAATTCGAATTACAATCGATTTCCTTATATTTATGCGCAAATATCCCTGAGAAAGTTATGGAACCTTCGCTTCATCTTCACTAGCTACTGATTAAATAGTAAGGCAGACTGGTGTCTTTAGACTTGATTGGTAACCAGTCTAGGAATTCAGAATCCTGAGGAGGGTACTTTGTAGACCATGTGATACACTATGCGTACCAGTTCTCTGTTTTAAATCCTTCCGAAAGGTGTGTCTGGTTCTGCACAAGCCATCAACATTATAATTAAATCATATGTGCGGGGAGTTTGGTTGTTCGGTCCTAAGAACTGCACTACTGTAATCTAATAGGGTCTAAAATGACAGGAGAGTTCAGTATATATAAGATGTAACAGCAAAACTGCCCAAATCGTGTAACAGCAAAATTGTCCAATTGTTACGTTAAACGTTGTATCTTAGAAATGGTTAAAGTTATCTTACTGGAATTCTCCAAAGTTTTTATGCCACTCTACTTTGAGCAATAAAACAATGTAAAAAATCGTGATGGGATCGATCATGAACAAAAATGGCATGTTCATCATTAATTAATCGTAGCTATGGATTGGAAGCTTATGAAGGATTGAAATAAAGGCCAAATACATATATATTATTACCGGACTATAGAGGAACCTATCTTTAAGAAAAAAAAGGAAGTTTTTCTTTACCAACGCGTTTCATCCCCTGAGGCAAATGTGGAGATTTCATTTTGTAACTTGTATTTTTACACAGAAGTCAAGTGTAGTGAGAATATCATTAAGTTTTCAAATTTTAAATTCATGAACACATCTCAGGCGAATGCTCAAGAAGAAGCCAGATTTCCTCTTGGCTACTTTTTTACCCAGTTAAAATCTGAAATGTACTATGAACGACACAGTGTGGGATAGAAGGGGTAATAAACTAATTCTAGAGGCAGTTTTCTACTATCCAACCGTTTGGTTGGTTGACTAATAATTGATATCGGTGAAATACTTTCCGAATGATTTAATATCCGCATTAAAAGGAGAAAGGATTACTAATACAAAAATAATCTTAGCCTTTTAAATGGAAATTACCTTTTTTATTTACACAATAACCGTATCATGATTTCACGGACACAATTATTTCATGAAACAATTTTTAAACTTTTCATTTCTTAGTTTTTCCCTCTTCCATCGCAAACACGTCCACCACACTTTATTACCGAAAATAATTTCTCTAAATCGCAAAGATATATGGTAAAAAATTTATTTAAAACTCAATTCCTGCTGATTAGGGATTAGACGTAGTACAAAGAAAGCTAACTTTAAATTTTAAATGTTTGTGTTTCACTAATTGCTGAGTAGTTTTCGCTGTCCTTTAAACAATTAATAATAATAATGTGAAACAAATGAGGCTTACAGCCAAATCACGTTGAAAAAGCGGCTCCCGTACGATCACCGATGTTAAGGAACGTCGAGTAAGTTCAGTAACTACATGGATGACTGCTTGAGAATGACAGGTGCCGTAAGTTTGGTGTAATGGATAATGGCTTGGAATTGGAAAATCGGAGAGCCGAGATCCAATTCCAGTTGGAGCTGTTACATTCACTTACGCAAAAATATTTTTAGATAAGGCACGAATCCACCTCTTCTCTCCCAACTATGGATTAATTAGTAGAATTTGTATCAATAAACATCATTATTATCTAAAAAAATCTGACAATCTAAAAGTATTTTCATACTTTAAATAGGCAGCAAAAGGTTGATAAGCCGTAAAAAACATTATATTTACTTATGCGCAAATACCATTAGGGAGGGTGTAAGTCCGCCTCTTCTCTCCAGCTATGGATTAATTAGTAGAATTTATATCAGTAAACATTATTATTACTATCTAAAAAAAAAAAAACACTTCTTACAATCCAAAAATATTTCCATGCTTTAAACAACCGACAAAAGGTTGATAAACCGTAAAAAACAAATTACTCACAAATTTGAAACAAAACAAGACAATACTGGAAATGGCTATCAATACAGAGAGAACTACCCCTATCCAGCAACCACATATGGCATGCTATGATGATGAAGGAGAGACATGCTTTGTTACTAATGTTTTCAACATAAATTAATTCCAGATGAAGTTTCATACTATTTAAACTTTGTTCTGCCTTGACTGGCTGACTCATAATTCATAGCGGTGAAATACGTAATTACTTTTTGAACATCTTAATATCTGTAAAAAAAGAAATTAAAATGGTGTAATGGATCGCGGTTAGCATTGCAGAATCGGAGAGCCGAGTTCGAATCCAGTTGAATCTATTTTGTCGATTATTTAAAACATGGAAAGATTTTGGGATTGTAACTAGTTTTTTTCAGATAATAATGATGTTTACTGATACAAATTTTACTTGGAAAAGGTATGAATTCTCTTCTCCCCCAGCTATGGGTAAATAATAGGACAGACTGGGTTCTATAACCTTGGATGGCAACCGATCTAGGAGATGGAAAATCCTTGAATTCAAAAACATCCTGTCAAGGGTTGGGCTTCGTCGGGCGATCTTGCCCAAGAGGCACCACTTCTACTGTGGCTTCAGTACAAATGGTGCCCCTCACGGATAAAAAAAACATATATATATATCAACTGTATTTTCTTGACTGTTAACATATATATGTCAATCTTTTGGTATATTGTCCGGAGTTACTTTCGTTTCTTTTGAAACCTGTCTGGTCGACAGTTTTTTTTTCTCAGACTCTAAAGTGCTGAACAAAAGTCAGCTCAATTGCTTGTCTTGATATCCATACATATATACATAAATAATCGGCCGGTTTTGATTCGTTTTCACTTCCTTTGTGGCCTGGTCGCAGGTGGGTTGAAAACGAAGCAATCGTCAGCCGTAAATCTGAAATGTCTGCATATGCAGCCGAGAGGCTTTGTTTGGTTGGCGGCTAATTTGCAAGACTGGCGGACAAGGCAAGAAAGGACATAAGGCCCGTCGAGGATAATAGCGACATTTAAAGAAAAAAATATTGGCGGCTGTATTGAGAAAGAGAAATTATAAATTCAAATAAAATAAAACATGCTCGGGATATAAATGTAGACAATAGGGTATGGAGTAGAGAAAGAGGGAGAAGGGAAAAAATGGCGGAACCAAGGAGAAACGAAGAAAAAAAAAGGGAATTTATTTTCCTCGTTTTTTTTTTCCTGATAAAAATTTCCCACACTTTATATGATGATACATAGAGAAAAAAGCTACACAGGTCATATCACGTTGAAACACCGGTTCTCGTACGATCACCGAAGTTAAGTAATCTTCGAGCCTGGTCAGCACCTAAATAGATGACCGCATAGAAATAAAAGGGTGTCTTAAAGTAATGGTAGTGCAATCGATAACGGCTCGGAATTGGAGACTGGAAAGCCCACATGAAGGTGCTGCTGGTACAATCGATAACGGCTCGGAATTGGAGACTGGAAAGCCCACATGAAGGTGCTGCTGGTACAATCGATAACGGCTCGGAATTGGAGACTGAAAAGCCCACATGAAGGTGCTGCTGGTACAATCGATAACGGCTCGGAATTGGGGACTGGAAAGCCCACATGAAGGTGCTGCTGGTACAATCGATAACGGCTCGGAATTGGGGACTGGACAGCCCACATGAAGGTGCTGCTGGTACAATCGATAACGGCTCGGAATTGGGGACTGGAAAGCCCACATGAAGGTGCTGCTGGTACAATCGATAACGGCTCGGAATTGGAGACTGGAAAGCCCACATGAAGGTGCTGCTGGTACAATCGATAACGGCTCGGAATTGGGGACTGGAAAGCCCACATGAAGGTGCTGCTGGTACAATCGATAACGGCTCGGAATTGGAGACTGGAAAGCCCACATGAAGGTGCTGCTGGTACAATCGATAACGGCTCGGAATTGGGGACTGGAAAGCCCACATAAAGGTGCTGCTGGTACAATCGATAACGGCTCGGAATTGGAGACTGGAAAGCCCACATGAAGGTGCTGCTGGTACAATCGATAACGGCTCGGAATTGGAGACTGGAAAGCCCACATGAAGGTGCTGCTGGTACAATCGATAACGGCTCGGAATTGGAGACTGGAAAGCCCACATGAAGGTGCTGCTGGTACAATCGATAACGGCTCGGAATTGGGGACTGGAAAGCCCACATGAAGGTGCTGCTGGTACAATCGATAACGGCTCGGAATTGGGGACTGGAAAGCCCACATAAAGGTGCTGCTGGTACAATCGATAACGGCTCGGAATTGGAGACTGGAAAGCCCACATGAAGGTGCTGCTGGTACAATCGATAACGGCTCGGAATTGGAGACGGGAATGCCCACATGAAGGTGCTGCTGGTACAATCGATAACGGCTCGGAATTGGGGACTGGAAAGCCCACATGAAGGTGCTGCTGGTACAATCGATAACGGCTCGGAATTGGGGACTGGAAAGCCCACATGAAGGTGCTGCTGGTACAATCGATAACGGCTCGGAATTGGAGACTGGAAAGCCAACATGAAGGTGCTGCTGGTACAATCGATAACGGCTCGGAATTGGGGACTGGAAAGCCCACATGAAGGTGCTGCTGGTACAATCGATAACGGCTCGGAATTGGAGACTGGAAAGCCCACATGAAGGTGCTGCTGGTACAATCGATAACGGCTCGGAATTGGGGACTGGAAAGCCCACATGAAGGTGCTGCTGGTACAATCGATAACGGCTCGGAATTGGGGACTGGAAAGCCCACATGAAGGTGCTGCTGGTACAATCGATAACGGCTCGGAATTGGAGACTGGAAAGCCCACATGAAGGTGCTGCTGGTACAATCGATAACGGCTCGGAATTGGAGACTGGAAAGCCCACATGAAGGTGCTGCTGGTACAATCGATAACGGCTCGGAATTGGAGACTGGAAAGCCCACATGAATGTGCTGCTGGTACAATCGATAACGGCTCGGAATTGGGGACTGGAAAGCCCACATGAAGGTGCTGCTGGTACAATCGATAACGGCTCGGAATTGGGGACTGGAAAGCCCACATGAAGGTGTTGCTGGTACAATCGATAACGGCTCGGAATTGGGGACTGGAAAGCCAACATGAAGGTGCTGCTGGTACAATCGATAACGGCTCGGAATTCGAGACTGGAAAGCCCACATGAAGGTGCTGCTGGTACAATCGATAACGGCTCGGAATTGGAGACTGGAAAGACCCACATGAAGGTGCTGCTGGTACAATCGATAACGGCTCGGAATTGGAGACTGGAAAGCCCACATGAAGGTGCTGCTGGTACAATCGATAACGGCTCGGAATTGGGGACTGGAAAGCCCACATGAAGGTGCTGCTGGTACAATCGATAACGGCTCGGAATTGGGGACTGGAAAGCCCACATGAAGGTGCTATTGGTACAATCGATAACGGCTCGGAATTGGAGACTGGAAAGCCCACATGAAGGTGCTGCTGGTACAATCGATAACGGCTCGGAATTGGCGACTGGAAAGCCCACATGAAGGTGCTGCTGGTACAATCGATAACGGCTCGGAATTGGGGACTGGAAAGCCCACATGAAGGTGCTGCTGGTACAATCGATAACGGCTCGGAATTGGGGACTGGAAAGCCCACATGAAGGTGCTATTGGTACAATCGATAACGGCTGGGAATTGGAGACTGGAAAGCCCACATGAAGGTGCTGCTGGTACAATCGATAACGGCTCGGAATTGGGGACTGAAAAGCCCACATGAAGGTGCTGCTGGTACAATCGATAACGGCTCGGAATTGGATACTTGAAAGCCCACATGAAGGTGCTGCTGGTACAATCGATAACGGCTCGGAATTGGAGACTGGAAAGCCCACATGAAGGTGCTGCTGGTACAATCGATAACGGCTCGAAATTGGAGACTGGAAAGCCCACATGAAGGTGCTGCTGGTACAATCGATAACGGCTCGGAATTGGGGACTGGAAAGCCCACATGAAGGTGCTGCTGGTACAATCGATAACGGCTCGGAATTGGAGACTGGAAAGCCCTCATGAAGGTGCTGCTGGTACAATCGATAACGGCTCGGAATTGGAGACTGGAAAGCCCACATGAAGGTGCTGCTGGTACAATCGATAACGGCTCGGAATTGGGGACTGGAAAGCCCACATGAAGGTGCTGCTGGTACAATCGATAACGGCTCGGAATTGGAGACTGGAAAGCCCACATGAAGGTGCTGCTGGTACAATCGATAACGGCTCGGAATTGGGGACTGGAAAGCCCACATGAAGGTGCTGCTGGTACAATCGATAACGGCTCGGAATTGGAGACTGGAAAGCCGACATGAAGGTGCTGCTGGTACAATCGATAAAGGCTCGGAATTGGAGACTGGAAAGCCCACATGAAGGTGCTGCTGGTACAATCGATAACGGTTCAAAATTGGAGACTGGAAAGCCCACATGAAGGTGCTGCTGGTACAATCGATAACGGCTCGGAATTGGGGACTGGAAAGCCCACATGAAGGTGCTGCTGGTACAATCGATAACGGCTCGGAATTGGAGACTGGAAAGCCCACATGAAGGTGCTGCTGGTACAATCGATAACGGCTCGGAATTGGGGACTGGAAAGCCCACATGAAGGTGCTGCTGGTACAATCGATAACGGCTCGGAATTGGGGACTGGAAAGCCCACATGAAGGTGCTGCTGGTACAATCGATAACGGCTCGGAATTGGAGACTGGAAAGCCCACATGAAGGTGCTGCTGGTACAATCGATAACGGCTCGGAATTGGAGACTGGAAAGCCCACATGAAGGTGCTGCTGGTACAATCGATAACGGTTCAAAATTGGAGACTGGAAAGCCCACATGAAGGTGCTGCTGGTACAATCGATAACGGCTCGGAATTGGGGACTGGAAAGCCCACATGAAGGTGCTGCTGGTACAATCGATAACGGCTCGGAATTGGAGACTGGAAAGCCCACATGAAGGTGCTGCTGGTACAATCGATAACGGCTCGGAATTGGAGACTGGAAAGCCCACATGAAGGTGCTGCTGGTACAATCGATAACGGCTCGGAATTGGAGACTGGAAAGCCCACATGAAGGTGCTGCTGGTACAATCGATAACGGCTCGGAATTGGAGACTGGAAAGCCCACATGAAGGTGCTGCTGGTACAATCGATAACGGCTCGGAATTGGAGACTGGAAAGCCCACATGAAGGTGCTGCTGGTACAATCGATAACGGCTCGGAATTGGAGACTGGAAAGCCCACATGAAGGTGCTGCTGGTACAATCGATAACGGCTCGGAATTGGGGACTGGAAAGCCCACATGAAGGTGCTGCTGGTACAATCGATAACGGCTCGGAATTGGAGACTGGAAAGCCCACATGAAGGTGCTGCTGGTACAATCGATAACGGCTCGGAATTGGAGACTGGAAAGCCCACATGAAGGTGCTGCTGGTACAATCGATAACGGCTCGGAATTGGAGACTGGAAAGCCCACATGAAGGTGCTGCTGGTACAATCGATAACGGCTCGGAATTGGGGACTGGAAAGCCAACATGAAGGTGCAGCTGGTACAATCGATAACGGCTCGGAATTGGGGACTGGAAAGCCCACATGATGGTGCTGCTGGTACAATCGATAACGGCTCGGAATTGGAGACTGGAAAGCCCACATGAAGGTGCTGCTGGTACAATCGATAACGGCTCGGAATTGGGGACTGGAAAGCCCACATGAAGGTGCTGCTGGTACAATCGATAACGGCTCGGAATTGGGGACTGTAAAGCCCACATGAAGGTGCTGCTGGTACAATCGATAACGGCTCGGAATTGGAGACTGGAAAGCCCACATGAAGGTGCTGCTGGTACAATCGATAACGGCTGGGAATTGGAGACTGGAAAGCCCACATGAAGGTGCTGCTGGTACAATCGATAACGGCTCGGAATTGGTGACTGGAAAGCCCACATGAAGGTGCTGCTGGTACAATCGATAACGGCTCGGAATTGGGGACTGGAAAGCCCACATGAAGGTGCTGCTGGTACAATCGATAACGGCTCGGAATTGGAGACTGGAAAGCCCACATGAAGGTGCTGCTGGTACAATCGATAACGGCTCGGAATTGGGGACTGGAAAGCCCACATGAAGGTGCTGCTGGTACAATCGATAACGGCTCGGAATTGGAGACTGGAAAGCCCACATGAAGGTGCTGCTGGTACAATCGATAACGGCTCGGAATTGGAGACTGGAAAGCCCACATGAAGGTGCTGCTGGTACAATCGATAACGGCTCGGAATTGGAGACTGGAAAGCCCACATGAAGGTGCTGCTGGTACAATCGATAACGGCTCGGAATTGGGGACTGGAAAGCCCACATGAAGGTGCTGCTGGTACAATCGATAACGGCTCGGAATTGGAGACTGGAAAGCCCACATGAAGGTGCTGCTGGTACAATCGATAACGGCTCGGAATTGGGGACTGGAAAGCCCACATGAAGGTGCTGCTGGTACAATCGATAACGGCTCGGAATTGGGGACTGGAAAGCCCACATGAAGGTGCTGCTGGTACAATCGATAACGGCTCGGAATTGGAGACTGGAAAGCCCACATGAAGGTGCTGCTGGTACAATCGATAACGGCTCGGAATTGGAGACTGGAAAGCCCACATGAAGGTGCTGCTGGTACAATCGATAACGGCTCGGAATTGGAGACTGGAAAGCCCACATGAAGGTGCTGCTGGTACAATCGATAACGGCTCGGAATTGGAGACTGGAAAGCCCACATGAAGGTGCTGCTGGTACAATCGATAACGGCTCGGAATTGGAGACTGGAAAGCCCACATGAAGGTGCTGCTGGTACAATCGATAAGGGCTCGGAATTGGAGACTGGAAAGCCCACATGAAGGTGCTGCTGGTACAATCGATAACGGCTCGGAATTGGGGACTGGAAAGCCCACATGAAGGTGCTGCTGGTACAATCGATAACGGCTCGGAATTGGAGACTGGAAAGCCCACATGAAGGTGCTGCTGGTACAATCGATAACGGCTCGGAATTGGGGACTGGAAAGCCCACATGAAGGTGCTGCTGGTACAATCGATAACGGCTCGGAATTGGGGACTGGAAAGCCAACATGAAGGTGCAGCTGGTACAATCGATAACGGCTCGGAATTGGGGACTGGAAAGCCCACATGATGGTGCTGCTGGTACAATCGATAACGGCTCGGAATTGGAGACTGGAAAGCCCACATGAAGGTGCTGCTGGTACAATCGATAACGGCTCGGAATTGGGGACTGGAAAGCCCACATGAAGGTGCTGCTGGTACAATCGATAACGGCTCGGAATTGGGGACTGTAAAGCCCACATGAAGGTGCTGCTGGTACAATCGATAACGGCTCGGAATTGGAGACTGGAAAGCCCACATGAAGGTGCTGCTGGTACAATCGATAACGGCTGGGAATTGGAGACTGGAAAGCCCACATGAAGGTGCTGCTGGTACAATCGATAACGGCTCGGAATTGGTGACTGGAAAGCCCACATGAAGGTGCTGCTGGTACAATCGATAACGGCTCGGAATTGGGGACTGGAAAGCCCACATGAAGGTGCTGCTGGTACAATCGATAACGGCTCGGAATTGGAGACTGGAAAGCCCACATGAAGGTGCTGCTGGTACAATCGATAACGGCTCGGAATTGGGGACTGGAAAGCCCACATGAAGGTGCTGCTGGTACAATCGATAACGGCTCGGAATTGGAGACTGGAAAGCCCACATGAAGGTGCTGCTGGTACAATCGATAACGGCTCGGAATTGGAGACTGGAAAGCCCACATGAAGGTGCTGCTGGTACAATCGATAACGGCTCGGAATTGGAGACTGGAAAGCCCACATGAAGGTGCTGCTGGTACAATCGATAACGGCTCGGAATTGGAGACTGGAAAGCCCACATGAAGGTGCTGCTGGTACAATCGATAACGGCTCGGAATTGGGGACTGGAAAGCCCACATGAAGGTGCTGCTGGTACAATCGATAACGGCTCGGAATTGGGGACTGGAAAGCCCACATGAAGGTGCTGCTGGTACAATCGATAACGGCTCGGAATTGGAAACTGGAAAGCCCACATGAAGGTGCTGCTGGTACAATCGATAACGTCTCGGAATTGGAGACTGGAAAGCCCACATGAAGGTGCTGCTGGTACAATCGATAACGGCTCGGAATTGGGGAATGGAAAGCCCACATGAAGGTGCTGCTGGTACAATCGATAACGGCTCGGAATTGGGGTCTGGAAAACCCACATGAAGGTGCTGCTGGTACAATCGATAACGGCTCGGAATTGGAGACTGGAAAGCCCACATGAAGGTGCTGCTGGTACAATCGATAACGGCTTGGAATTGGAGACTGGAAAGCGCACATGAAGGTGCTGCTGGTACAATCAATAACGGCTCGGAATTGGAGACTGGAAAGCCCACATGAAGGTGCTGCTGGTACAATCGATAACGGCTCGGAATTGGGGACTGGAAAGCCCACATGAAGGTGCTGCTGGTACAATCGATAACGGCTCGGAATTGGAGACTGGAAAGCCCACATGAAGGTGCTGCTGGTACAATCGATAACGGCTTGGAATTGGGGACTGGAAAGCCCACATGAAGGTGCTGCTGGTACAATCGATAACGGCTCGGAATTGGGGACTGGAAAGCCCACATGAAGGTGCTGCTGGTACAATCGAAAACGGCTCGGAATTGGAGACTGGAAAGCCCACATGAAGGTGCTGCTGGTACAATCGATAACGGCTCGGAATTGGAGACTGGAAAGCCCACATGAAGGTGCTGCTGGTACAATCGATAACGGCTCGGAATTGGAGACTGGAAAGCCCACATGAAGGTGCTGCTGGTACAATCGATAACGGCTCGGAATTGGGGACTGGAAAGCCCACATGAAGGTGCTGCTGGTACAATCGATAACGGCTCGGAATTGGGGACTGGAAAGCCCACATGAAGGTGTTGCTGGTACAATCGATAACGGCTCGGAATTGGGGACTGGAAAGCCAACATGAAGGTGCTGCTGGTACAATCGATAACGGCTCGGAATTGGAGACTGGAAAGCCCACATGAAGGTGCTGCTGGTACAATCGATAACGGCTCGGAATTGGAGACTGGAAAGTCCACATGAAGGTGCTGCTGGTACAATCGATAACGGCTCGGAATTGGAGACTGGAAAGCCCACATGAAGGTGCTGCTGGTACAATCGATAACGGCTCGGAATTGGAGACTGGAAAGCCCACATGAAGGTGCTGCTGGTACAATCGATAACGGCTCGGAATTGGGGACTGGAAAGCCCACATGAAGGTGCTGCTGGTACAATCGATAACGGCTCGGAATTGGAGACTGGAAAGCCCACATGAAGGTGCTGCTGGTACAATCGATAACGGCTCGGAATTGGAGACTGGAAAGCCCACATGAATGTGCTGCTGGTACAATCGATAACGGCTCGGAATTGCAGACTGGAAAGCCCACATGAATGTGCTGCTGGTACAATCGATAACGGCTCGGAATTGGAGACTGGAAAGCCCACATGAAGGTGCTGCTGGTACAATCGATAACGGCTAGGAATTGGAGATTGGAAAGTCCACATGGAGGTGCTGCTGGTACAATCGATAACGGCTAGGAATTGGAGACTGGAAAGCCCACATGAAGGTGCTGCTGGTACAATCGATAACGGCTCGGAATTGGGGACTGGAAAGCCCACATGAAGGTGCTGCTGGTACAATCGATAACGGCTCGGAATTGGAGACTGGAAAGCCCACATGAAGGTGCTGCTGGTACAATCGATAACGGCTCGGAATTGGGGACTGGAAAGCCCACATGAAGGTGCTGCTGGTACAATCGATAACGGCTCGGAATTGGGGACTGGAAAGCCCACATGAAGGTGTTGCTGGTACAATCGATAACGGCTCGGAATTGGGGACTGGAAAGCCAACATGAAGGTGCTGCTGGTACAATCGATAACGGCTCGGAATTGGAGACTGGAAAGCCCACATGAAGGTGCTGCTGGTACAATCGATAACGGCTCGGAATTGGAGACTGGAAAGTCCACATGAAGGTGCTGCTGGTACAATCGATAACGGCTCGGAATTGGAGACTGGAAAGCCCACATGAAGGTGCTGCTGGTACAATCGATAACGGCTCGGAATTGGAGACTGGAAAGCCCACATGAAGGTGCTGCTGGTACAATCGATAACGGCTCGGAATTGGGGACTGGAAAGCCCACATGAAGGTGCTGCTGGTACAATCGATAACGGCTCGGAATTGGAGACTGGAAAGCCCACATGAAGGTGCTGCTGGTACAATCGATAACGGCTCGGAATTGGAGACTGGAAAGCCCACATGAATGTGCTGCTGGTACAATCGATAACGGCTCGGAATTGGAGACTGGAAAGCCCACATGAATGTGCTGCTGGTACAATCGATAACGGCTCGGAATTGGAGACTGGAAAGCCCACATGAAGGTGCTGCTGGTACAATCGATAACGGCTAGGAATTGGAGATTGGAAAGTCCACATGGAGGTGCTGCTGGTACAATCGATAACGGCTAGGAATTGGAGACTGGAAAGCCCACATGAAGGTGCTGCTGGTACAATCGATAACGGCTCGGAATTGGGGACTGGAAAGCCCACATGAAGGTGCTGCTGGTACAATCGATAACGGCTCGGAATTGGAGAATGGAAAGCCCACATGAAGGTGCTGCTGGTACAATCGATAACGGCTCGGAATTGGGGTCTGGAAAACCCACATGAAGGTGCTGCTGGTACAATCGATAACGGCTCGGAATTGGAGACTGGAAAGCCCACATGAAGGTGCTGCTGGTACAATCGATAACGGCTCGGAATTGGAGACTGGAAAGCCCACATGAAGGTGCTGCTGGTACAATCGATAACGGCTCGGAATTGGAGACTGGAAAGCCCACATGAAGGTGCTGCTGGTACAATCGATAACGGCTCGGAATTGGAGACTGGAAAGCCCACATGAAGGTGCTGCTGGTACAATCGATAACGGCTCGGAATTGGGGACTGGAAAGCCCACATGAAGGTGCTGCTGGTACAATCGATAACGGCTCGGAATTGGGGACTGGAAAGCCCACATGAAGGTGCTGCTGGTACAATCGATAACGGCTCGGAATTGGAAACTGGAAAGCCCACATGAAGGTGCTGCTGGTACAATCGATAACGTCTCGGAATTGGAGACTGGAAAGCCCACATGAAGGTGCTGCTGGTACAATCGATAACGGCTCGGAATTGGGGAATGGAAAGCCCACATGAAGGTGCTGCTGGTACAATCGATAACGGCTCGGAATTGGGGTCTGGAAAACCCACATGAAGGTGCTGCTGGTACAATCGATAACGGCTCGGAATTGGAGACTGGAAAGCCCACATGAAGGTGCTGCTGGTACAATCGATAACGGCTTGGAATTGGAGACTGGAAAGCGCACATGAAGGTGCTGCTGGTACAATCAATAACGGCTCGGAATTGGAGACTGGAAAGCCCACATGAAGGTGCTGCTGGTACAATCGATAACGGCTCGGAATTGGGGACTGGAAAGCCCACATGAAGGTGCTGCTGGTACAATCGATAACGGCTCGGAATTGGAGACTGGAAAGCCCACATGAAGGTGCTGCTGGTACAATCGATAACGGCTTGGAATTGGGGACTGGAAAGCCCACATGAAGGTGCTGCTGGTACAATCGATAACGGCTCGGAATTGGGGACTGGAAAGCCCACATGAAGGTGCTGCTGGTACAATCGAAAACGGCTCGGAATTGGAGACTGGAAAGCCCACATGAAGGTGCTGCTGGTACAATCGATAACGGCTCGGAATTGGAGACTGGAAAGCCCACATGAAGGTGCTGCTGGTACAATCGATAACGGCTCGGAATTGGAGACTGGAAAGCCCACATGAAGGTGCTGCTGGTACAATCGATAACGGCTCGGAATTGGGGACTGGAAAGCCCACATGAAGGTGCTGCTGGTACAATCGATAACGGCTCGGAATTGGGGACTGGAAAGCCCACATGAAGGTGTTGCTGGTACAATCGATAACGGCTCGGAATTGGGGACTGGAAAGCCAACATGAAGGTGCTGCTGGTACAATCGATAACGGCTCGGAATTGGAGACTGGAAAGCCCACATGAAGGTGCTGCTGGTACAATCGATAACGGCTCGGAATTGGAGACTGGAAAGTCCACATGAAGGTGCTGCTGGTACAATCGATAACGGCTCGGAATTGGAGACTGGAAAGCCCACATGAAGGTGCTGCTGGTACAATCGATAACGGCTCGGAATTGGAGACTGGAAAGCCCACATGAAGGTGCTGCTGGTACAATCGATAACGGCTCGGAATTGGGGACTGGAAAGCCCACATGAAGGTGCTGCTGGTACAATCGATAACGGCTCGGAATTGGAGACTGGAAAGCCCACATGAAGGTGCTGCTGGTACAATCGATAACGGCTCGGAATTGGAGACTGGAAAGCCCACATGAATGTGCTGCTGGTACAATCGATAACGGCTCGGAATTGCAGACTGGAAAGCCCACATGAATGTGCTGCTGGTACAATCGATAACGGCTCGGAATTGGAGACTGGAAAGCCCACATGAAGGTGCTGCTGGTACAATCGATAACGGCTAGGAATTGGAGATTGGAAAGTCCACATGGAGGTGCTGCTGGTACAATCGATAACGGCTAGGAATTGGAGACTGGAAAGCCCACATGAAGGTGCTGCTGGTACAATCGATAACGGCTCGGAATTGGGGACTGGAAAGCCCACATGAAGGTGCTGCTGGTACAATCGATAACGGCTCGGAATTGGAGACTGGAAAGCCCACATGAAGGTGCTGCTGGTACAATCGATAACGGCTCGGAATTGGGGACTGGAAAGCCCACATGAAGGTGCTGCTGGTACAATCGATAACGGCTCGGAATTGGGGACTGGAAAGCCCACATGAAGGTGTTGCTGGTACAATCGATAACGGCTCGGAATTGGGGACTGGAAAGCCAACATGAAGGTGCTGCTGGTACAATCGATAACGGCTCGGAATTGGAGACTGGAAAGCCCACATGAAGGTGCTGCTGGTACAATCGATAACGGCTCGGAATTGGAGACTGGAAAGTCCACATGAAGGTGCTGCTGGTACAATCGATAACGGCTCGGAATTGGAGACTGGAAAGCCCACATGAAGGTGCTGCTGGTACAATCGATAACGGCTCGGAATTGGAGACTGGAAAGCCCACATGAAGGTGCTGCTGGTACAATCGATAACGGCTCGGAATTGGGGACTGGAAAGCCCACATGAAGGTGCTGCTGGTACAATCGATAACGGCTCGGAATTGGAGACTGGAAAGCCCACATGAAGGTGCTGCTGGTACAATCGATAACGGCTCGGAATTGGAGACTGGAAAGCCCACATGAATGTGCTGCTGGTACAATCGATAACGGCTCGGAATTGGAGACTGGAAAGCCCACATGAATATGCTGCTGGTACAATCGATAACGGCTCGGAATTGGAGACTGGAAAGCCCACATGAAGGTGCTGCTGGTACAATCGATAACGGCTAGGAATTGGAGATTGGAAAGTCCACATGGAGGTGCTGCTGGTACAATCGATAACGGCTAGGAATTGGAGACTGGAAAGCCCACATGAAGGTGCTGCTGGTACAATCGATAACGGCTCGGAATTGGGGACTGGAAAGCCCACATGAAGGTGCTGCTGGTACAATCGATAACGGCTCGGAATTGGAGAATGGAAAGCCCACATGAAGGTGCTGCTGGTACAATCGATAACGGCTCGGAATTGGGGTCTGGAAAACCCACATGAAGGTGCTGCTGGTACAATCGATAACGGCTCGGAATTGGAGACTGGAAAGCCCACATGAAGGTGCTGCTGGTACAATCGATAACGGCTCGGAATTGGAGACTGGAAAGCCCACATGAAGGTGCTGCTGGTACAATCGATAACGGCTCGGAATTGGAGACTGGAAAGCCCACATGAAGGTGCTGCTGGTACAATCGATAACGGCTCGGAATTGGGGACTGGAAAGCCCACATGAAGGTGCTGCGGGTACAATCGATAACGGCTCGGAATTGGAGACTGGAAAGCCTACATGATGGTGCTGCTGGTACAATCGATAACGGCTCGGAATTGGGGACTGGAAAGCCTACATGAAGGTGCTGCTGGTACAATCGATAACGGCTCGGAATTGGGGACTGGAAATCCCACATGATGGTGCTGCTGGTACAATCGATAACGGCTCGGAATTGGAGACTGGAAAGCCCACATGAAGGTGCTGCTGGTACAAACGATAACGGCTCGGAATTGGAGACTGGAAAGCCCACATGAAGGTGCTGCTGGTACAATCGATAACGGCTCGGAATTGGAGACTGGAAAGCCCACATGAAGGTGCTGCTGGTACAATCGATAACGGCTCGGAATTGGGGACTGGAAAGCCCACATGAAGGTGCTGCTGGTACAATCGATAACGGCTCGGAATTGGAGACTGGAAAGACCACATGAAGGTGCTGCTGGTACAATCGATAACGGCTCGGAATTGGGGACTGGAAAGCCCACATGAAGGTGCTGCTGGTACAATCGATAACGGCTCGGAATTGGGGACTGGAAAGCCCACATGAAGGTGCTGCTGGTACAATCGATAACGGCTCGGAATTGGAGACTGGAAAGCCCACATGAAGGTGCTGCTGGTACAATCGATAACGGCTCGGAATTGGAGACTGGTAAGCCCACATGAAGGTGCTGCTGGTACAATCGATAACGGCTCGGAATTGGAGACTGGAAAGCCCACATGAAGGTGCTGCTGGTACAATCGATAACGGCTCGGAATTGGAGATTGGAAAGTCCACATGAAGGTGCTGCTGGTACAATCGATAACGGCTAGGAATTGGAGACTGGAAAGCCCACATGAAGGTGCTGCTGGTACAATCGATAACGGCTCGGAATTGGGGACTGGAAAGCCCACATGAAGGTGCTGCTGGTACAATCGATAACGGCTCGGAATTGGAGACTGGAAAGCCCACATGAAGGTGCTGCTGGTACAATCGATAACGGCTCGGAATGGGGGACTGGAAAGCCCACATGAAGGTGCTGCTGGTACAATCGATAACGGCTCGGAATTGGAGACTGGAAAGCCCACATGAAGGTGCTGCTGGTACAATCGATAACGGCTCGGAATTGGGGACTGGAAAGCCCACATGAAGGTGCTGCTGGTACAATCGATAACGGCTCGGAATTGGAGACTGGAAAGCCCACATGAAGGTGCTGCTGGTACAATCGATAACGGCTCGGAATTGGGGACTGGAAAGCCCACATGATGGTGCTGCTGGTACAATCGATAACGGCTCGGAATTGGAGACTGGAAAGCCCACATGAAGGTGCTGCTGGTACAATCGATAACGGCTCGGAATTGGGGACTGGAAAGCCCACATGAAGGTGCTGCTGGTACAATCGATAACGGCTGGGAATTGGAGACTGGAAAGCCCACATGAAGGTGCTGCTGGTACAATCGATAACGGCTCGGAATTGGAGACTGGAAAGCCCACATGAAGGTGCTGCTGGTACAATCGATAACGGCTCGGAATTGGAGACTGGAAAGCCCACATGAAGGTGCTGCTGGTACAATCGATAACGGCTCGGAATTGGGGACTGGAAAGCCCACATGAAGGTGCTGCTGGTACAATCGATAACGGCTCGGAATTGGAGACTGGAAAGCCCACATGAAGGTGCTGCTGGTATAATCGATAACGGCTCGGAATTGGAGACTGGAAAGCCCACATGAAGGTGCTGCTGGTACAATCGATAACGGCTCGGAATTGGATACTGGAAAGCCCACATGAAGTTGCTGCTGGAACAATCGATAACGGCTCGGAATTGGAGACAGGAAAGCCCACATGAAGGTGCTGCTGGTACAATCGATAACGGCTCGGAATTGGAGACTGGAAAGCCCACATTAAGGTGCTGCTGGTACAATCGATAACGGCTCGGAATTGGGGACTGGAAAGCCCACATGAAGGTGCTGCTGGTACAATCGATAACGGCTCGGAATTGGAGACTGGAAAGCCCACATGAAGGTGCTGCTGGTACAATCGATAACGGCTCGGAATTGGGGACTGGAAAGCCCACATGAAGGTGCTGCTGGTACAATCGATAACGGCTCGGAATTGGAGACTGGAAAGCCCACATGAAGGTGCTGCTGGTACAATCGATAACGGCTCGGAATTGGAGACTGGAAAGCCCACATGGATGTGCTGCTGGTACAATCGATAACGGCTCGGAATTGGAGACTGGAAAGCCCACATGAATGTGCTGCTGGTACAATCGATAACGGCTCGGAATTGGAGACTGGAAAGCCCACATGAAGGTGCTGCTGGTACAATCGATAACGGCTAGGAATTGGAGATTGGAAAGTCCACATGGAGGTGCTGCTGGTACAATCGATAACGGCTAGGAATTGGAGACTGGAAAGCCCACATGAAGGTGCTGCTGGTACAATCGATAACGGCTCGGAATTGGGGACTGGAAAGCCCACATGAAGGTGCTGCTGGTACAATCGATAACGGCTCGGAATTGGAGAATGGAAAGCCCACATGAAGGTGCTGCTGGTACAATCGATAACGGCTCGGAATTGGGGTCTGGAAAACCCACATGAAGGTGCTGCTGGTACAATCGATAACGGCTCGGAATTGGAGACTGGAAAGCCCACATGAAGGTGCTGCTGGTACAATCGATAACGGCTCGGAATTGGAGACTGGAAAGCCCACATGAAGGTGCTGCTGGTACAATCGATAACGGCTCGGAATTGGAGACTGGAAAGCCCACATGAAGGTGCTGCTGGTACAATCGATAACGGCTCGGAATTGGGGACTGGAAAGCCCACATGAAGGTGCTGCGGGTACAATCGATAACGGCTCGGAATTGGAGACTGGAAAGCCCACATGATGGTGCTGCTGGTACAATCGATAACGGCTCGGAATTGGGGACTGGAAAGCCCACATGAAGGTGCTGCTGGTACAATCGATAACGGCTCGGAATTGGGGACTGGAAATCCCACATGATGGTGCTGCTGGTACAATCGATAACGGCTCGGAATTGGAGACTGGAAAGCCCACATGAAGGTGCTGCTGGTACAAACGATAACGGCTCGGAATTGGAGACTGGAAAGCCCACATGAAGGTGCTGCTGGTACAATCGATAACGGCTCGGAATTGGAGACTGGAAAGCCCACATGAAGGTGCTGCTGGTACAATCGATAACGGCTCGGAATTGGGGACTGGAAAGCCCACATGAAGGTGCTGCTGGTACAATCGATAACGGCTCGGAATTGGAGACTGGAAAGACCACATGAAGGTGCTGCTGGTACAATCGATAACGGCTCGGAATTGGGGACTGGAAAGCCCACATGAAGGTGCTGCTGGTACAATCGATAACGGCTCGGAATTGGGGACTGGAAAGCCCACATGAAGGTGCTGCTGGTACAATCGATAACGGCTCGGAATTGGAGACTGGAAAGCCCACATGAAGGTGCTGCTGGTACAATCGATAACGGCTCGGAATTGGAGACTGGTAAGCCCACATGAAGGTGCTGCTGGTACAATCGATAACGGCTCGGAATTGGAGACTGGAAAGCCCACATGAAGGTGCTGCTGGTACAATCGATAACGGCTCGGAATTGGAGATTGGAAAGTCCACATGAAGGTGCTGCTGGTACAATCGATAACGGCTAGGAATTGGAGACTGGAAAGCCCACATGAAGGTGCTGCTGGTACAATCGATAACGGCTCGGAATTGGGGACTGGAAAGCCCACATGAAGGTGCTGCTGGTACAATCGATAACGGCTCGGAATTGGAGACTGGAAAGCCCACATGAAGGTGCTGCTGGTACAATCGATAACGGCTCGGAATGAGGGACTGGAAAGCCCACATGAAGGTGCTGCTGGTACAATCGATAACGGCTCGGAATTGGAGACTGGAAAGCCCACATGAAGGTGCTGCTGGTACAATCGATAACGGCTCGGAATTGGGGACTGGAAAGCCCACATGAAGGTGCTGCTGGTACAATCGATAACGGCTCGGAATTGGAGACTGGAAAGCCCACATGAAGGTGCTGCTGGTACAATCGATAACGGCTCGGAATTGGGGACTGGAAAGCCCACATGATGGTGCTGCTGGTACAATCGATAACGGCTCGGAATTGGAGACTGGAAAGCCCACATGAAGGTGCTGCTGGTACAATCGATAACGGCTCGGAATTGGGGACTGGAAAGCCCACATGAAGGTGCTGCTGGTACAATCGATAACGGCTGGGAATTGGAGACTGGAAAGCCCACATGAAGGTGCTGCTGGTACAATCGATAACGGCTCGGAATTGGAGACTGGAAAGCCCACATGAAGGTGCTGCTGGTACAATCGATAACGGCTCGGAATTGGAGACTGGAAAGCCCACATGAAGGTGCTGCTGGTACAATCGATAACGGCTCGGAATTGGGGACTGGAAAGCCCACATGAAGGTGCTGCTGGTACAATCGATAACGGCTCGGAATTGGAGACTGGAAAGCCCACATGAAGGTGCTGCTGGTATAATCGATAACGGCTCGGAATTGGAGACTGGAAAGCCCACATGAAGGTGCTGCTGGTACAATCGATAACGGCTCGGAATTGGATACTGGAAAGCCCACATGAAGTTGCTGCTGGAACAATCGATAACGGCTCGGAATTGGAGACAGGAAAGCCCACATGAAGGTGCTGCTGGTACAATCGATAACGGCTCGGAATTGGAGACTGGAAAGCCCACATTAAGGTGCTGCTGGTACAATCGATAACGGCTCGGAATTGGGGACTGGAAAGCCCACATGAAGGTGCTGCTGGTACAATCGATAACGGCTCGGAATTGGAGACTGGAAAGACCACATGAAGGTGCTGCTGGTACAATCGATAACGGCTCGGAATTGGGGACTGGAAAGCCCACATGAAGGTGCTGCTGGTACAATCGATAACGGCTCGGAATTGGGGACTGGAAAGCCCACATGAAGGTGCTGCTGGTACAATCGATAACGGCTCGGAATTGGAGACTGGAAAGCCCACATGAAGGTGCTGCTGGTACAATCGATAACGGCTCGGAATTGGAGACTGGTAAGCCTACATGAAGGTGCTGCTGGTACAATCGATAACGGCTCGGAATTGGAGATTGGAAAGTCCACATGAAGGTGCTGCTGGTACAATCGATAACGGATAGGAATTGGAGACTGGAAAGCCCACATGAAGGTGCTGCTGGTACAATCGATAACGGCTCGGAATTGGGGACTGGAAAGCCCACATGAAGGTGCTGCTGGTACAATCGATAACGGCTCGGAATTGGAGACTGGAAAGCCCACATGAAGGTGCTGCCGGTACAATCGATAACGGCTCGGAATTGGGGTCTGGAAAACCCACATGAAGGTGCTGCTGGTACAATCGATAACGGCTCGGAATTGGAGACTGGAAGGCCCACATGAAGGTGCTGCTGGTACAGTCGATAACGGCTCGGAATTGGAGACTGGAAAGCCCACATGAAGGTGCTGCTGGTACAATCGATAACGGCTCGGAATTGGAGACTGGAAAGCCCACATGAAGGTGCTGCTGGTACAATCGATAACGGCTCGGAATTGGGAACTGGAAAGCCCAAATGAAGGTGCTGCTGGTACAATCGATAACGGCTCGGAATTGGGGACTGGAAAGCCCACATGAAGGTGCTGCTGGTACAATCGATAACGGCTCGGAATTGGAGACTGGAAAGCCCACATGAAGGTGCTGCTGGTACAATCGATAACGGCTCGGAATTGGGGACTGGAAAGCCCACATGAAGGTGCTGCTGTTACAATCGATAACGGCTCGGAATTGGAGACTGGAAAGCCCACATGAAGGTGCTGCTGGTACAATCGATAACGGCTCGGAATTGGGGACTGGAAAGCCCACATGAAGGTGCTGCTGGTACAATCGATAACGGCTCGGAATTGGGGATTGGAAAGCCCACATGAAGGTGCTGCTGGTACAATCGATAACGGCTCGGAATTGGGGACTGGAAAGCCAACATGAAGGTGCTGCTGGTATAATCGATAACGGCTCGGAATTGGAGACTGGAAAGCCCACATGAAGGTGCTGCTGGTACAATCGATAACGGCTCGGAATTGGAGACTGGAAAGCCCACATGAAGGTGCTGCTGGTACAATCGATAACGGCTCGGAATTGGATACTGGAAAGCCCACATGAAGGTGCTGCTGGTACAATCGATAACGGCTCGGAATTGGAGACTGGAAAGCCCACATGAAGGTGCTGCTGGTACAATCGATAACGGCTCGGAATTGGAGACTGGAAAGCCCACATGAAGGTGCTGCTGGTACAATCGATAACGGCTCGGAATTGGGGACTGGAAAGCCCACATGAAGGTCCTGCTGGTACAATCGATAACGGCTCGGAATTGGAGACTGGAAAGACCACATGAAGGTGCTGCTGGTACAATCGATAACGGCTCGGAATTGGGGACTGGAAAGCCCACATGAAGGTGTTGCTGGTACAATCGATAACGGCTCGGAATTGGAGACTGGAAACTCCACATGAAGGTGCTGCTGGTACAATCGATAACGGCTCCGAATTGGAGACTGGAAAGCCCACATGAAGGTGCTGCTGGTACAATCGATAACGGCTCGGAATTGGGGACTGGAAAGCCCACATGAAGGTGCTGCTGGTACAATCGATAACGGCTCGGAATTGGGGACTGGAAAGCCCACATGAAGGTGCTGCTGGTACAATCGATAACGGCTCGGAATTGGAGACTGGAAAGCCCACATGAAGGTGCTGCTGGTATAATCGATAACGGCTCGGAATTGGGGACTGGAAAGCCCACATGAAGGTGCTGCTAGTACAATCGATAACGGCTCGGAATTGGGGACTGGAAAGCCCACATGAAGGTGCTGCTGGTACAATCGATAACGGCTCGGAATTGGATACTGGAAAGCCCACATGAAGGTGTTGCTGGTACAATCGATAACGGCTCGGAATTGGAGACTGGAAACTCCACATGAAGGTGCTGCTGGTACAATCGATAACGGCTCCGAATTGGAGACTGGAAAGCCCACATGAAGGTGCTGCTGGTACAATCGATAACGGCTCGGAATTGGGGACTGGAAAGCCCACATGAAGGTGCTGCTGGTACAATCGATAACGACTCGGAATTGGAGATTGGAAAGTCCACATGAAGGTGCTGCTGGTACAATCGATAACGGCTAGGAATTTAAGACTGGAAAGCCCACATGAAGGTGCTGCTGGTACAATCGATAACGGCTCGGAATTGGGGACTGGAAAGCCCACATGAAGGTGCTGCTGGTACAATCGATAACGGCTCGGAATTGGGGACTGGAAAGCCCACATGAAGGTGCTGCTGGTACAATCGATAACGGCTCGGAATTGGAGACTGGAAAGCCCACATGAAGGTGCTGCTGGTACAATCGATAACGGCTCGGAATTGGGGACTGGAAAGCCCACATGAAGGTGCTGCTGGTACAATCGATAACGGCTCGGAATTGGAGACTGGAAAGCCCACATGAAGGTGCTGCTGGTACAATCGATAACGGCTCGGAATTGGAGACTGGAAAGCCCACATGAAGGTGCTGCTGGTACAATCGATAACGGCTCGGAATTGGAGACTGGAAAGCCCACATGAAGGTGCTGCTGGTACAATCGATAACGGCTCGGAATTGGAGACTGGAAAGCCCACATGAAGGACCTGCTGGTACAATCGATAACGGCTCGGAATTGGGGACTGGAAAGCCCACATGAAGGTGCTGCTGGTACAATCGATAACGGCTCGGAATTGGGGACTGGAAAGCCCACATGAAGGTGCTGCTGGTACAATCGATAACGGCTCGGAATTGGATACTGGAAAGCCCACATGAAGGTGTTGCTGGTACAATCGATAACGGCTCGGAATTGGAGACTGGAAACTCCACATGAAGGTGCTGCTGGTACAATCGATAACGGCTCCGAATTGGAGACTGGAAAGCCCACATGAAGGTGCTGCTGGTACAATCGATAACGGCTCGGAATTGGGGACTGGAAAGCCCACATGAAGGTGCTGCTGGTACAATCGATAACGGCTCGGAATTGGAGACTGGAAAGCCCACATGAAGGTGCTGCTGGTACAATCGATAACGGCTCGGAATTGGGGACTGGAAAGCCCACATGAAGGTGCTGCTGGTACAATCGATAACGGCTCGGAATTGGAGACTGGAAAGCCCACATGAAGGTGCTGCTGGTACAATCGATAACAGCTCGGAATTGGAGACTGGAAAGCCCACATGAAGGTGCTGCTGGTACAATCGATAACGGCTCGGAATTGGAGACTGGAAAGCCCACATGAAGGTGCTGCTGGTACAATCGATACCGGCTCGGAATTGGAGACTGGAAAGCCCACATGAAGGTGCTGCTGGTACAATCGATAACGGCTCGGAATTGGAGACTGGAAAGCCCACATGAAGGTGCTGCTGGTACAATCGATAACGGCTCGGAATTGGAGACTGGAAAGCCCACATGAAGGTGCTGCTGGTACAATCGATAACGGCTCGGAATTGGAGACTGGAAAGCCCACATGAAGGTGTTGCTGGTACAATCGATAACGGCTCGGAATTGGAGACTGGAAAGTCCACATGAAGGTGCTGCTGGTACAATCGATAACGGCTCGGAATTGGAGACTGGAAAGCCCACATGAAGGTGCTGCTGGTACAATCGATAACGGCTCGGAATTGGAGACTGGAAAGCCCACATGAAGGTGCTGCTGGTACAATCGATAACGGCTCGGAATTGGGGACTGGAAAGCCCACATGAAGGTGCTGCTGGTACAATCGATAACGGCTCGGAATTGGATACTGGAAAGCCCACATGAAGGTGTTGCTGGTACAATCGATAACGGATCGGAATTGGAGACTGGAAAGCCCACATGAAGGTGCTGCTGGTACAATCGATAACGGCTCGGAATTGGGGACTGGAAAGCCCACATGAAGGTGCTGCTGGTGCAATCGATAACGGCTCGGAATTGGAGACTGGAAAGCCCACATGAAGGTGCTGCTGGTACAATCGATAACGGCTCGGAATTGGAGACTGGAAAGCCCACATGAAGGTGCTGCTGGTACAATCGATAACGGCTCGGAATTGGGGACTGGAAAGCCCACATGAAGGTGCTGCTGGTACAATCGATAACGGGTCGGAATTGGAGACTGGAAAGCCCACATGAAGGTGCTGCTGGTACAATCGATAACGGCTCGGAATTGGGGACTGGAAAGCCCACATGAAGGTGCTGCTGGTAAAATCGATAACGGCTCGGAATTGGGGACTGTAAAGCCCACATGAAGGTGCTGCTGGTACAATCGATAACGGCTCGGAATTGGAGACTGGAAAGCCCACATGAAGGTGCTGCAGGTACAATCGATAACGGCTCGGAATTGGAGACTGGAAAGCCCACATGAAGGTGCTGCTGGTACAATCGATAACGGCTCGGAATTGGAGACTGGAAAGCCCACATGAAGGTGCTGCTGGTACAATCGATAACGGCTCGGAATTGGAGACTGGAAAGCCCACATGAAGGTGCTGCTGGTACAATCGATAACGGCTCGGAATTGGGGACTGGAAAGCCCACATGAAGGTGCTGCTGGTACAATCGATAACGGCTCGGAATTGGAGACTGGAAAGCCCACATGAAGGTGCTGCTGGTACAATCGATAACGGCTCGGAATTGGAGACTGGAAAGCCCACATGAAGGTGCTGCTGGTACAATCGATAACGGCTCGGAATTGGAGACTGGAAAGCCCACATGAAGGTGCTGCTGGTACAATCGATAACGGCTCGGAATTGGAGACTGGAAAGCCCACATGAAGGTGCTGCTGGTACAATCGATAACGGCTCGGAATTGGGGACTGGAAAGCCCACATGAAGGTGCTGCTGGTACAATCGATAACGGCTCGGAATTGGGGACTGGAAAGCCCACATGAAGGTGCTGCTGGTACAATCGATAACGGCTCGGAATTGGATACTGGAAAGCCCACATGAAGGTGTTGCTGGTACAATCGATAACGGCTCGGAATTGGAGACTGGAAAGTCCACATGAAGGTGCTGCTGGTACAATCGATAACGGCTCGGAATTGGAGACTGGAAAGCCCACATGAATGTGCTGCTGGTACAATCGATAACGGCTCGGAATTGGGGACTGGAAAGCCCACATGAAGGTGCTGCTGGTACAATCGATAACGGCTCGGAATTGGAGACTGGAAAGCCCACATGAAGGTGCTGCTGGTACAATCGATAACGGCTCGGAATTGGGGACTGGAAAGCCCACATGAAGGTTCTGCTGGTACAATCGATAACGGCTCGGAATTGGGGACTGGAAAGCCCACATGAAGGTGCTGCTGGTACAATCGATAACGGCTCGGAATTGGAGACTGGAAAGCCCACATGAAGGTGCTGCTGGTACAATCGATAACGGCTCGGAATTGGAGACTGGTAAGCCCACATGAAGGTGCTGCTGGTACAATCGATAACGGCTCGGAATTGGAGACTGGAAAGCCCACATGAAGGTGCTGCTGGTACAATCGATAACGGCTCGGAATTGGAGACTGGAAAGCCCACATGAAGCTGCTGCTGGTACAATCGATAACGGCTCGGAATTGGAGACTGGAAAGCCCACATGAAGGTGCTGCTGGTACAATCGATAACGGCTCGGAATTGGGGACTGGAAAGCCCACATGAAGGTGCTGCTGGTACAATCGATAACGGCTCGGAATTGGAGACTGGAAAGCCCACATGAAGGTGCTGCTGGTACAATCGATAACGGATCGGAATTGGAGACTGGAAAGCCCACATGAAGGTGCTGCTGGTACAATCGATAACGGCTCGGAATTGGGGACTGGAAAGCCCACATGAAGGTGCTGCTGGTACAATCGATAACGGCTCGGAATTGGAGACTGGAAAGCCCACATGAAGGTGCTGCTGGTACAATCGATAACGGCTCGGAATTGGAGACTGGAAAGCCCACATGAAGGTGCTGCTGGTACAATCGATAACGGCTCGGAATTGGAGACTGGAAAGCCCACATGAAGGTGCTGCTGGTGCAATCGATAACGGCTCGGAATTGGAGACTGGAAAACCCACATTAAGGTGCTGCTGGTACAATCGATAACGGCTCGGAATTGGAGACTGGAAAGCCCACATGAAGGTGCTGCTGGTACAATCGATAACGGCTCGGAATTGGAGACTGGAAAGCCCACATGAAGGTGCTGCTGGTGCAATCGATAACGGCTCGGAATTGGAGACTGGAAAACCCACATTAAGGTGCTGCTGGTACAATCGATAACGGCTCGGAATTGGAGACTGGAAAGCCCACATGAAGGTGCTGCTGGTACAATCGATAACGGCTCGGAATTGGGGACTGGAAAGCCCACATGAAGGTGCTGCTGGTACAATCGATAACGGGTCGGAATTGGAGACTGGAAAGCCCTCATGAAGGTGCTGCTGGTACAATCGATAACGGCTCGGAATTGGGGACTGGAAAGCCCACATGAAGGTGCTGCTGGTACAATCGATAACAGCTCGGAATTGGGGACTGGAAAGCCCACATGAAGGTGCTGCTGGTACAATCGATAACGGCTCGGAATTGGAGACTGGAAAGCCCACATGAAGGTGCTGCTGGTACAATCGATAACGGCTCGGAATTGGGGACTGGAAAGCCCACATGAAGGTGCTGCTGGTACAATCGATAACGGCTCGGAATTGGGGACTTTAAAGCCCACATGAAGGTGCTGCTGGTACAATCGATAACGGCTCGGAATTGGAGACTGGAAAGCCCACATGAAGGTGCTGCTGGTACAATCGATAACGGCTCGGAATTGGAGACTGGAAAGCCCACATGAAGGTGCTGCTGGTACAATCGATAACGGCTCGGAATTGGAGACTGGAAAGCCCACATGAAGGTGCTGCTGGTACAAACGATAACGGCTCGCAATTGGGGACTGGAAAGCCCACATGAAGGTGCTGCTGGTACAATCGACAACGGCTCGGAATTGGAGACTGGAAAGCCCACATGAAGGTACTGCTGGTACAATCGATAACGGCTCGGAATTGGGGACTAGAAAGCCCACATGAAGGTGCTGCTGGTACAATCGATAACGGCTCGGAATTGGGGACTGGAAAGCCCACATGAAGGTGCTGCTGGTACAATCGATAACGGCTCGGAATTGGGGACTGGAAAGCACACATGAAGGTGCTGCTGGTACAATCGATAACGGCTCGGAATTGGAGACTGGAAAGCCCACATGAAGGTGCTGCTGGTACAATCGATAACGGCTCGGAATTGGAGACTGGAAAGCCCACATGAATGTGCTGCTGGTACAATCGATAACGGCTCGGAATTGGAGACTTGAAAGCCCACATGAAGGTGCTGCTGGTACAATCGATAACGGCTCGGAATTGGGGACTGGAAAGCCCACATGAAGGTGCTGCTGGTACAATCGATAACGGCTCGGAATTGGAGACTGGAAAGCCCACATGAAGGTGCTGCTGGTACAATCGATAACGGCTCGGAATTGGAGACTTGAAAGCCCACATGAAGGTGCTGCTGGTACAATCGATAACGGCTCGGAATTGGAGACTGGAAAGCCCACATGAAGGTGCTGCTGGTACAATCGATAACGGCTCGGAATTGGAGACTGGAAGACCCACATGAAGGTGCTGCTGGTACAATCGATAACGGCTCGGAATTGGGGACTGGAAAGCCCACATGAAGGTGCTGCTGGTACAATCGATAACGGCTCGGAATTGGGGACTGGAAAGCCCACATGAAGGTGCTGCTGGTACAATCGATAACGGCTCGGAATTGGGGACTGGAAAGCCCACATGAAGGTGCTGCTGGTACAATCGATAACGGCTCGGAATTGGAGACTGGAAAGCCCACATGAAGGTGCTGCTGGTACAATCGATAACGGCTCGGAATTGGGGACTGGAAAGCCCACATGAAGGTGCTGCTGGTACAATCGATAACGGCTCGGAATTGGGGTCTGGAAAACCCACATGAAGGTGCTGCTGGTACAATCGGTAACGGCTCGGAATTGGAGACTGGAAAGCCCACATGAAGGTGCTGCTGGTACAATCGATAACGGCTCGGAATTGGAGACTAGAAAGCCCACATGAAGGTGCTGCTGGTACAATCGATAACGGCTCGGAATTGGGGACTGGAAAGCCCACATGAAGGTGCTGCTGGTACAATCGATAACGGCTCGGAATTGGGGTCTGGAAAACCCACATGAAGGTGCTGCTGGTACAACCGATAACGGCTCGGAATTGGAGACTGGAAAGCCCACATGAAGGTGCTGCTGGTACAATCGATAACGGCTCGGAATTGGAGACTGGAAAGCGCACATGAAGCTGCTGCTGGTACAATCGATAACGGCTCGGAATTGGAGACTGGAAAGCCCACATGAAGGTGCTGCTGGTACAATCGATAACGGCTCGGAATTGGGGACTGGAAAGCCCACATGAAGGTGCTGCTGGTACAATCGATAACGGCTCGGAATTGGAGACTGGAAAGCCCACATGAAGGTGCTGCTGGTACAATCGATAACGGCTCGGAATTGGGGACTGGAAAGCCCACATGAAGGTGCTGCTGGTACAATCGATAACGGCTCGGAATTGGAGACTGGAAAGCCCACATGAAGGTGCTGCTGGTACAATCGATAACGGATCGGAATTGGAGACTGGAAAGCCCACATGAAGGTGCTGCTGGTACAATCGATAACGGCTCGGAATTGGGTCTGGAAAGCCCACATGAAGGTGCTGCTTGTACAATCGATAACGGCTCGGAATTGGGGACTGGAAAGCCCACATGAAGGTGCTGCTGGTACAATCGATAACGGCTCGGAATTGGAGACTGGAAAGCCCACATGAAGGTGCTGCTGGTACAATCGATAACGGCTCGGAATTGGAGACTGGAAAGCGCACATGAAAGTGCTGCTGGTACAATCGATAACGGCTCGGAATTGGAGACTGGAAAGCCCACATGAAGGTGCTGCTGGTACAATCGATAACGGCTCGGAATTGGAGACTGGAAAGCCCACATGAAGGTGCTGCTGGTACAATCGATAACGGCTCGGAATTGGGGACTGGAAAGCCCACATGAAGGTGCTGCTGGTACAATCGATAACGGCTCGGAATTGGGGACTAGAAAGCCCACATGAAGGTGCTGCTGGTACAATCGATAACGGCTCGGAATTGGAGACTGGAAAGCCCACATGAAGGTGCTGCTGGTACAATCGATAACGGCTCGGAATTGGAAACTGGAAAGCCCACATGAAGGTGCTGCTGGTACAATCGATAACGGCTCGGAATTGGGGACTGGAAAGCCCACATGAAGGTGCTGCTGGTACAATCGGTAACGGCTCGGAATTGGGGTCTGGAAAACCCACATGAAGGTGCTGCTGGTACAATCGATAACGGCTCGGAATTGGAGACTGGAAAGCCCACATGAAGTTGCTGCTGGTACAATCGATAACGGCTCGGAATTGGAGACTGGAAAGCCCACATGAAGGTGCTGCTGGTACAATCGATAACGGCTCGGAATTGGAGACTGGAAAGCCCACATGAAGGTGCTTGTGTTACAATCGATAACGGCTCGGAATTGGGGACTGGAAAGCCCACATGAAGGTGCTGCTGGTACAATCGATAACGGTTCGGAATTGGGGACTGGAAAGCCCACATGAAGGTGCTGCTGGTACAATCGATAACGGCTCGGAATTGGAGACTGGAAAGCTCACTTGAAGGTTCTGGTGCTACAATCCATAACGCCTCAGAATTGGAGACTGGAAAGCCGTATTTCATCTCCAGTCGAATTCATTATTGATCAATTAGTTTTTTACTGTTTATCAACTTTTTAAGGTTATTTAATGCCAGAAAATATTTTTACGGGTAAGAATTTGTGGGGTGATAATAACAGTTTAGTGATATATGTATTACTTATTAACTCATATTTGGGGGAGAAGAGTTGGTTTCATGCCTTTCCCTCTTTGAATATTAGTTTAATGCCTCTGAAATTTGATACAAACTATTTTCTTTTTTCCATATATTTGGGATTAAAAAATCCCCTAAAATCGGTTGATTCCTCAAAACTAATTTCCTAGATCACTTTTGGTCAGAGGGACTTTCTCTCCTTTACCATACATTCGATAATAGTAGTAATAATAATAATGAAATTAACTCGTATGAAGTTTCCTTAAAATATTATATCTTTTGCTTAATTAACCCTGCTTAGGGCTGGTGGATTTGAAAGTTTAGGTAACGCCCTTTGTAAAAAAAGAAATGTTGATGTTTAATGTAGATTAAATAGTTTCAGCAGCCTAGCTTTGTAGGAGTAGATTAAGCTAAAGAAGGCATAAAACTTGCTAATTATTAAATCCTGAGCCAAACATTTGGCTTATATACAGGGTGTCCATAAATTATGTGTATAGTTTTAAAACTTTTAAAATATGAAGAAAGATTCAGTGTTTGTTGGAAAACATAGGTAAACAAATGCCGTTTTATTTAAATATATCGGAATATTTCAACATTGTCTCAATTGGTTGCACGCAACACATCGAGGCGCAATGCTCGGTTTATGTTTCTACAACATACTTCCTATTTCCATAAACTTCTTGTGCCAAATATAGATGCTAAGATGATCTAGTGTTTTTATATATAATTTTATTTGTAATTTTATATATAATTTTACTTATAATTTTATATATATTTTTATTCATGATTTTATATATAATTTTATATATAATATTATATGATTTTATATATAATTTTATTTACAATTTTATATATGATTTTATATATAATTTTATATATAATTTTACTTATAATTTTATGTATAATTTTATATGTAAATTTATATATAATTTATGTAGAATTTTATATATAATTTATTTATAATTTTATATATGACTTTATATATAATTTTATATATAATTTTATATATAATTTTATATATAATCTTACTTATAATTTTACTTATAATTTTATGCGTAATTTTATATATAAATTTATATATAATTTACCAATAATTTTATATATGCTTCTATTTATAATTTTATATCTGATTTTATATATAATTTTATATACAATTTTATATATAATTTATATATAATTTTACATATAATTTTATGTATAATTTTATATATAAATTTTTATATAATTTTATGTATAATTTTATATATAAATTTATATATAATTTACTTATAATTTTATATATAATATTATTTATAATTTTATATATAATTTTATATATAATTTTACTTATAATTTTATGTATAATTTTATATATAAATTTATATATAATTTACTTATAATTTTACATATAATATTAATTATAATTTTATATATGATTTTATATATAATTTTATATATAATTTTATTCATAATTTTATATATAATTTTATATATAATTTTATTCATAGTTTTATATATAATTTTATATATAATAATACTTAAAATTTTATATATAATTTTATTCATAATTTTTTAAGTAATTTTTTCTTATAATTTTTTATATAAATTTATTTATAAATTTTATATAAAATTTTGCTTATAATTTTATATATAATTTTATATATAATTTAATTTATAATTTTACTTATAATTTTAATATAATATATATATTTAATTTTATTTATAATTTTATATAATTTGTACTGTAATCCTGAATCTCCGAATAGGTCACGATGATCATGGATGTCCATTACATTTTCTTTTTAATTGTTGTCATTTTCCTTAAAAGTCAAGTATTAATAATTAACAATTTTAACATCTTCCTGAAACTAAACGAAAGTGAGTTATAAAGGAACAAACGACATATAAATTAAAACTTTAAAAATATTTCTTTAACGTGCAATGAAATACATTGATTGATCTTATCATTAATAAATACAATAAACTGTGGACCTTGTGCAAACAATTTACAGACACCCTTATCTGGAATCAGACGTAATCATTTGCCAATGAGTGTTGCTAGGCACCGGGGATTCCAATCCTGTGGCAGCACCTTCCTCATTGCACTAAAGAAGTTGACGTCGTAATACCGATGTCAGCGTGAAAGTGTAAGCAGGGGTTGGGCAAAAATAAATTTGTGTACTTGGCTCATATGCATACGCATGCGTATGGTGCACCCCACGTTAAAACGACCTTGTGTCACATCCAGCCTTGTTGGGGAGGCCGATTGAATATAAATATGTGTGTGTATGTGTGTGTGTGTGTACGAGTAAAATTTCGGGTATAATTAAATTATATATCAATAAAAAAAAATATGAATAAAGACAAAATGAATACTTATCTCAGCCGACGCATTTTGTCCTTTGATAGACTTTTTCAATGCAAATCTAAGATCTTGCATTTGCCTTGAGAAAGTCCATCTGAGAACGAAACGTATCGGCTAAGATAAGTTTTCATTTTGCCTTTATTATTCATACATACATACATATATATATATATATATATATATATATATATATATATATATATATATATATTGAATGCTTTCTGCGTTCTGTTGAGGTTTCTTCTAGACTCGATGAATTACTTAATTATAATTATCTCAAATCCTCCTAATGATTTCTATCACTTGTATATCTTTGCTTGAACCAGCTTCTAATGCTCTGGATGGAGCGGCTTGATGATAGTAGTCGTGGCTCATGGAGGCACAGTCGTATGGGTGAAACAGAAACGGATGAGTTCCACCACGGAATATATGATCGAGTAGCGCTATATCGTGTCTGATTTGCTACCTCTTCGTCACCAAGGCTCCTTTAGAGATAGAGATATAAATATAAATATATCGATAAAAAAATATATATACAATATATATATATATAAATATTTATATAATATTTAATATATCTCTATCTATAAAAGGCAGGATGTGTGTGTGTGTGTGTGTGACGAATGCACGGCCTCAATTTTCGACGGATTGGCACCAACATTTACATGCACATGCTCCAAGTTAGAGGGAAGGCCATGACCGACTTTCCATTTCCCAACTCCTATCGATAGTGGAAATAATCGATTTTTTCATACCTCTACGGCACTTTTCATGTAGTTTGCGTCCATTTTGTACTGGCCAGAGTAAGAGCCTATAGCGGGCTGCCACGAATAGGCAGGAAGATTCTATTGGCCAGCGTGAGAGCCAACAGCTGACTGACACGAATGTTAACTAGCATGCAAAAAAAATCGAGAGCTGCATTCGTCACAAGTTGGAAAATTTTTAATCTGCATGGCAGTTTACTCCAATTGGCTCATTCGCTTGCTTAAACTTAACGTTGATTCTGATTCCGGAGAACTGGGCTGGGTGTGAAAAAGTATTTGTTGTTAACATTCTTTTTTCATTCGGTTTTTCCAGTTACGAGTCCATTTTTAAAGCTGATCGTTTTGTGTTCATTTGGTTTAGTTCTTTTTTCGTAACAGATTTAATGTTTAGTATAGAGCTTAGAAAAAATCCGCAGTGTGAGATAGGCAAGAAGTAAGGCATGTAGCAACATCAGCACGGCAAAGGGCACTCTTTTAAAGGCAAGGAAGGGCAAAAATATTTTAAGTCAAGTGATAGCGATTGCTGTATGAGTCGTACGATGTTTGAATCAAGCGCGCTCAACGCCGGGCCATGCTGCTAGTATTATATATATATATATATATATATATATATAATATATACAGTTAATAGATAACACGACTGAAATATATATATATATATATATATATATATATATATATATAGTTAATAGCTAACACGACTGATATATATATATATATATATATCAGTCACGTTAGCTATTGATATGCTTTCATTGTTATCATAACATTTCGTCCGTTGTGGTCTCTGGTCTTCATCACATGCTTGTCAATCCAAGTAAACAAAGTAGTTCTTATATAGTACTTATCTGTTATTGCTCACCCGTTTTCCACATATGCATTACCCAGCCCAAGGATTGAACTCACAATTATTATGTCATCAAATTCACGAACCAACACTTTATCCATTAACCTACTGTCCCATGGGACAATTCTGAGTGAAGAATACATAGCCTTACGATGCCAGCTGATGTTTTTAAAGATGTCCAAAGCAACAGCCCGACTTTCATCATTCATATCTAATGCTTCACAAACTCTTTCCCGCAATAATTGCCAATACATCAGCAGTTGACCAACAGAAAAGAAAGGCATGTTGTTTGAAAGAAAGCCCTATACATTGTGAGATGAATAACTAATTCAGCATTGATTAGGGCCTCTAGTAGTTCCCCCCACCCCCCAAAAAATAGGTAGAATGCTTATAGGCTGATAATTGGAAGAGTCGGACGCTTCACTTAATTTCTTAAAGCCTGGAGCAACAGATGAGGATTTCTAACAAGCAGGAAAGCAAGAGGCAGCAAGGCATTTATTGTACAGTTTAGAGAGAACAGGAGCCAGTTCGGGAGTACATTTCTTAAAGATTATTACAGTGATACCATCAGGTTCCCATGCTTTGTGGGGATCCAGATTAGAGATGATAGCAGAAACCATAGAAGGAGTTATATCCATATCACTCGACATCGAGTCATTTCTATGAATTTTTACGTCCGAATGGATACGTCCTCTGCTACGCTTTGTAGACTTTCGTTAGGGAGGCGGTAGGTTCGTTTGACAGAGCCGTCCCAACCGATCTCGTGTGAATACCGCAACAACTACAAATAAGTAGTACTGATGATTGAAGAGTGATAACTGGTTATGCTGGATTCTTTAGTTAGTTCGCACAACCATTACGCCCTGCCACTATCTCATAAATGATGAAAAAGACATATTCATAATGCTACATGGTTTCAGTGAGAAAATGAAAGAAAGAAAGAAGTCCTGTATGCCAAATCCTGTCGAACGTTTTCAAGATATCCAAAAATGTCCGACCTTCATCATTCTTATCTAATGCTTGACAGACTCTTTCCCCGCCATAATCGTCAATACATCAGCAGTTGACCAAGAGAAAAGAAAGCCATATTGTTTGAAAGGAAGCCCTATACATTGTGAGGTGCTTATCTAATTCAGCATTGATTAGGGCATCTAGTAGTTTCACAAAAAGAGGTCAAAGGCTAATAGGCCGATAGTTGAAAGGGTCAGACGGTTCACCTGAGTTCTTAAAAACTGGAACAACAGATGAGGATTTCCAAGCAGAAAAGCAATAGACAACGAGTCATTTATGAGTTCGAATTTTTCATTCAATCTAAATAAATAAATGGCAAATTCTGTCTGTTCGTCCGTGTGTCTGAACTCCCCTCTAACTGGGGACACACTTATACTACATACACATATTATACCTTTTTGGAATCAGGATGATCCCGAGATTAAAAATATTCCCTTTATCTGGGGCTTAAACATCCAACATTGGAATTTGTGTCCGGATGAATAAGTAAAAAGTTAAAAATACCAATTTTAAACTAAGTGATAACATTTAGCGATATGAATTTATATAGTTCAAAGTGACACAAAAACTTGGTGAATTTAAATTTTTTTAATTTTAAATTCAGTTTCAAATATTTCCAAAACTTTGTGAATTGAGGAAATCAATTTTGTTTCTTTAACATGCCAAGGAATAAGAGTTAAAGTGAGAGATTTCGTGAAGCGAGATTTTGAAATTCCGCAGAGTTTGTTGTTTGAAGAACTCATCAAAATTGAAGTTGCACGGATTTTGTGATTTGAAGAACTCAATTTTCGGCCCAAATTGGATTTTCGGCCCAAATTGGACTTTCGGCTCAAATTGGACTTTCGGCCTAAATCTAACTATCGGCCCAAATCGCTCTTTTGGCCGGAATTGAGCTTATAGCCCGAATCAGAATTAAAGTCAGATTTTGAGGTTTTATGAAGTGAATTGAGGAATTAAAATTATTTCTTCAAAATTATTGTTGTTTTCTAAGCTGGACCAGAGGTCCCTTAATTTTTTTCTGGTTTCAGGTCTAATTAGGCCTCCGCAGGAGTTAGCTTAAAAGCCAGCACGGACTGCGAATTTTAAGCTAGTTTCTAATATAAATGGACAAAAACCCTCAAAAAACTAATTGGCATTTAAGCTTGGACTATGTAGAACAATGAACATTTTCCCTAAACACTTATTGCAAAGAAATGACTCCAACGCTTGATTCCAAAATGATAATGGCATTCAGACCGAATTCCGACACGAGGAATGATTTGAAATTAATTACTCCGCAAAAATGTTTATTTTGTATTTGATAACTAAAAAATAAGGCAAGTCAGAGATAAGAGAACATAATAGATTCATTCTTCATCTTTATCTTAAAGCTGGAAACTGTTTTTTTCTATTCGCGGCTGAACGCAAAAGAAACCAGTTGTTGATGATGGCGTCTCCCTATCAAACGTTTTAGAACGATCTACCCTGAGCATTTCGAGGCGAAACTCTGCGAAAAAGAAAGATAGCTCGTTCAGAGTGACACTTCCAATTTGCTAAACCATCTACTTATAAAATCTGGAAATAGTCAAAACGTATTTACAAAAGAAAGATATATGTTCTGCTTTTATAGAAGTTAAACGTTTAACGAAAAAATCGACTAGCAGACAACAATTATCGTTCAGCAAAGAAATATACACATAAGTAATATGAATTTGTTTTACGGTTTATCAACCCTTTATGGGTTATTTAAAGCCTAAACATATTTTTGAATTGTATAAGAATAATTATTTTCCAAATGGATTTTCTCTGTGCCTTTTCTATAAATATTTTCATGGTAATATTTCTGATGAACTTTCCTCTGTGGTGCCTAGATTTTCTTAATTTAAGCGTAAGATTAGATTGGCGGTAAGGTTTCATCATTTTACAGATGAATTGCTTAGATGCAACCGTAAGTTCTATGCTAACAGTTTCTTCTCTCGCTTGCGGAATTCTCTTCTGGATTCTAGCTTCCCAGTCAACTTTGATTTTCTAAGAAAATCAAAGCTGAATGGGAAACTAGAATCCTTTATTCAATGTGCCATGTGTCCTTGATCCAGTGACAGGACCCAAAGATTGTGAGTTCAATACCTGGTTAAGGCGCTGTAGAAATTGAAGAGGGGAATTAGCAGGAGATAACTGATAATTGACATCCATTAGATATGGCATATGGGTCTAGAACAGTCTACTCCGGCGAGTGAAATAAAGTGTTCAGCTGAATTGCAAGAAGATATAATGTATGCTTGAAGAGACTAACATGCAAATTACAAATTGGAGATTCCCAGATGAGATGTGTCCTCGAGGATAAAGACGTTGGTTAGATCCAGTAACAGGAACCAAAGAGTGTGAGTTCAATACCTAGTTAAGGCAGTGGAGTACTTGGGGAGGGGAATTAGCAGGAGATAACAGATAACTGACATCCATTAAACATGGTACGTGGAACTAGAACAGTCTACTTCAGTGAGCGAAATAAACGGTTCAGTTCGATATTCCACCACCCTGAAGAAGACCGGAGCGTACGACGGCCCAAATGTTGTGATAATTATGGCAACAAAGATGAAGATGATAGTCTGAACAATGTAAATAGTGTAAAATTTTGGGGAATAAATTTAAATTATGTGACAATTATTTTCCAACTTGCATGAAGATGAATTGTAATAAACATTTTTCTTAAAAAATGATTGCAGGATTTTTCTAAGAATAAACCGTATAGGAACATGTATGTATGTATGTATATAGCTGGCCACTCCTATTCGAGGATGCCCGTCTACTAGGGTGGCTAGCCAATCCCTATTACAGACGCTTGATCAGGGCCCACCTGTGGTTTATACTGCAACTATGCTGAGCTACAGTTACAGTTTCTACAAGAGCGTGTTATCAAGCGTGATCAACAATTTGAACAAGGCCAGCATGCTCAAGGCCTTGGTCACGATGACTTCGTGCTAACACAGCTAACGACGGCATCATAAAGGTTCCGTCTACCCAATTTCACTCACAACGCGTGGGTCAACCCGTGTTATGGTTTTCAGGCGTGGCCGAGTGGTTAAAACATTCGCGTTCTGACCATGAGATCCGGGTTCGAATCTCACCAGGGTCGATTTGTCAGGAAGGAGATTTTCTGATATTATCAGACTGTAGGGGTCGATCCCAGCGTGCGGATCCTTTGGAAAGTATAGAAATGAATTGTAAACATATTCTAGAGAAGCGGTCGCCAACCTTTTCAACTTCATGGACCACTGAATATATAATTTTAAATTTGGAGGACTACTAATATGAATTTAGAAATAAAAAGGTAAATACATTTATATAATAATAATCAGAAAACTTTTATTTTATTAGTGTGAAAGGCAGCCATTAAAGGTAACATAGTTATTGTGGAATTATTTAAATGAAACAAATTGAAAATTTGAAGTCTATTCAAGTATTACACATTTTTAGTGTGATATTCGTTCCTCTTTGTTTGAAATCAGTTTTTGGTTCTAATGACGTCACTGCAAGAGTTTTAATTGCTGTGACAGATGAAAAGGTCTTTTCGCGTAAATATGTTGTTGGAAATTGAATTAAATATTTTATATAATTTGCAAAAATAGTTTTCGAGTACGAATGCTTAAGAATTTGTATCTGGTGGGTAAGCCGATTCTTGAAAATCCTGCTATTACTCCGTTGCTATGCCATGTTTGTAGAAAATTATATTAGTAAACCACCCAGGAGACACGGTGGAGTAATGGATAGCATCTTGGATTGCATCTTGGATTGAGGAATCAGAGAGCCGAGTTCGAATTCCAGTCGAATCCATTACATTCACTTACGTGCTAATACCCTTGGGAAAGGTGCGAATCCTCTTCTTCTTCCTTCCTGGGTAAATAGGATGGCAACTGGTCTAGGAGAAGGACAACTCTGAATTCAAACCCGGAGTCTGCTAGCAAGGCGGAACTAGTTCTCCATATATCCCGCCCAGGCTCATAGCGCACCGCGCTACTCCATCGTCTCTCTCGGGACGGACGGAGGAAACCATCTAGTAACTAGTTAAGAAACTCTTCAGTAATAAGTATTGAACATGACTTTGAAAATCATGTTA
>OZ010601.1:83713691-83738691 GCA_963932145.1 Acanthosepion lycidas
AATAGCAGACCAGTATTCGTCGTCGGAAATAGCCGCTAAGTATTTGACGTGAGAAATAGGCGACAAGTATTCGGCGTCGGAAAATGCCGACAGCAATTAAGCTTCGTAAATAGCCGACAAGTATTCGACGTTGGAAATAGCTGATAAGTATTCGACGTAGAAAATAATCGATTAGCAGTAGGCCTATTAAATAGCTGACAAGTATTCGGCGTCGGAAATAACTGTAAGTATTTGACGTGGGAAATAGCCGTTAAGTGTTTGGCGTCGGAAAATGCCGATAAGCATTAGGCTTCCTAAATAGCAGACTAGTATTCGGCGTCGGAAATAGCCGATAACCATTAGGCTTCGTAATTATCCGACAAGTATTCGGCGTCGGAAATAGCCGATAAGCATTAGGCTTCGTAAATAGCCGACAAGTTTTCGTCGTCAGAAATAGCCGCTAACACATATATTGAGACGAATCCTCCTTTTTGCATCCCATTAGTAAAAAGAAAGTTCAATTCTGACACCTTCCTAAGAACTGCTATTTTATGCAACAGACTCCTGGGTGGATGCATTCATGTTTGCTAGAATCGTAACTTCTTCAAGAGTGGGATTATTGCTTACTTTTTCTCTATATCTTCCTAAAACTGCATTTGTTACCTCTTCATCTTACAACAACTTTATTCAGTAACCGTGTACTTTGAGTGGTTCTCGAGCCTTATACTGGATGGAATTTAGGGAAAAAAATAAAAGAATAAAACCCTGTCTTCCATTTTTGACGTCTGGATAGCACACAAGGTCTGTAATAACTCACAACTGCTACAAACGTTAATTGGGTCTTCATGGAACTTTCAAGAAATGGAAACAAAATTAATTGCCTCTCGTGTCATGCGACACATGGGGCGACTTTACTTGCTACCCTTTGAAGCTTCCTACAAAATGTCGTAGCAGCTGTGCCGAATATGGTGAAAGAATTCGACAATGAGGGAGAAAGATGAAAGGAAGAAAAATTTTACGCAAAAAAAAAAGAGACTAAAGTCATCGTAATTTGTTGAAATTGTGTAAGCCCCTCTCTTGTTGATAATTGACGATGTAGCGGACTGGAGAAGCTGTTGAATGATGGCTCGTCTCATGGGGTTCGAACCCTTCCGTCAGCTTGTTATTTTAACCCTGAGAGTCCTATTTTTGTCATCCATCTTGCCATGAACATGGGACAGCCTTTCCAGTGATGTCCCTGGAATATTTCACGCGGAATCTGACCTCAAATTAACTTTTCCTTCAGATGGGAAAAATCTTGAATAGAAATGGTTCACGTGATAATCGGGATTTAAAAAAAAAAGACTTCTCCGCCGAATAACCGTTTCTCGCTTGCTTCGTGTTTTTATTTTTCCTTCTTTCTTTTTTTTTCTCCATCTTATATTTGAATTTTTCTCGTTTTTTGCTTTTGTTCTCTGTTCTTCACACATTCCTTTGTTTTCTCACTTTGTTTTCTTTTTTCTTTTTCTTTTTTTTTTCTTTTTCGTTTTCTTTTTCGTTTTCACGCCCCGTTCTTTTCTTTTTTTCCTTCACTGCTTTTACTTCCTCATTTTTCTTTTTTCATTTTTTCTTTCTTTAAATCCTTTCTGTACGCTCTCCCGTCTTTCTTTCTTTCTTTCTCTCTACTATTTTTGCACCTTCCTCGTCCCTTTATAATTTGCATTTTCATTCTTTCCACCCCACTTCTCATTTTCTCTCACTGTTACCTTCAATTTTTCATGCTTTTCTTTTGTACTTTCTTTTCTTTAATACTCCCGTTTTTCTTTTTTATCTGCATTATTCTTTACCTTCTTCTCCCAGTGATTGCTCTCCTTGTGGCTTTCATTATTATTATTATTATTATTATTATTATTATTATTATTGCTGTTGTTGTTGATCTCAATGTTGCTTACATTATTTCACTTCTTGCTCTCCCTGTTGCTTTCATTCCCCTTCAACTACTTCTTGCTATCTTTCTCTCTTTCTTTCTCCTTCTTCGAATTCTTCTTGCTCACGCCCTTGCTTTCATTCTCCTCCTTGCTCTCTAACATGCTTACATTTTGCATCTTATTACTCTCTTCTTACTTTCATTCTCCTTCTTCTTGCTCTCTCTCTTGCTTTGATTCTCCTTTTTCTTCTTCTTGCTCTCTCTCTCTCTCTCTTGCTTTCATTCTCCTTCTACTTCTTCATGCCTTCTCTCTTAATTTTATTCTCTTTCTTCTACTTCTTCTTGCTCCCTCCCTTGCTTTCATTCTCCTCTTTCTCCTTGCTCTCTCTCTCTCTCTCTTGCTTTCATTCTTCATCTTCTTACTGTCTCTCTTGCTTTCATTCTCCTTTTTCTCCTTCTTCTTGCACTCTCTCTTGCTTTCATTCTCCTTCTACTTCTTTTCTCTCTCTCTTCTGTTTTCATTCGTATTCTTGTTTCCCATTCTTCTTCTTCTTCTTCTTCTGCTTCTTCTTCTTCTTCTTCCACCGTCATTTTAATTCTACTTCTTGCTTTCCCTATATTGCATTTATTCTCTTTCTTCTTGCTTTTATTCTTCTTACTCGTCTTATTGTTCTCCTTGTTGTCCTCACTTTTCTTCTACTAAAATGCTCTGCTCTGCTTGGTCGCATAGCGCGTTAATCATAACTCCACGCCAAGGCCAACTAACCTTACCTTAGTTTTTGGTTGTGAGAGAGGATCGGAAACAATACACACTAATGAGATTGGCTCGTTAATCATTACACCGCAGCATTGCAAACTATATCCTTTACTAAGATTAACTTAGTCTTACTGAAGATCACAAGTGAAAACTGACTCCGCACTCATAACTGTCAGTTAGAAGAGACCGCTAACCCCTAATCTATGACGCATCTACTTAGCTGACGGAATGGGATGTCTAATGAGAGGTTGATCAGTCCTTGATTAGCCAATAAAATATTTCCATAAGAAACCAAGAATTATGGCGTTTTTATTTACCTAAGTTTTAGTATAAGGCTACAATATCTGTCTATATTTCTGAGATGAGGTATTATGTACACTATTTACATTATTCGGACTATTGTCCACATCTTTTTCGCCATATTTATTACAACGTTTCGGCCGTTGTACGCTCCGGCCTTCTTCAGTTGGCTGGAAAGTCGAACTGAACCCTTTATTTCGCTCACTCGCGTAGACTGTTTATTATGGTCCAGGCCCTTGTACCACGGTGATAGTCCAAGGTAGAACCAATAAAGAAGAACTCGAACACGGATATGGAATAACACAGATATATTACAAACAGGAATATATACAGAGAAGTAGAAAAGTGTTAGTACGAACAATCAGGTTTAGTAGTAATTGTCTGAACACGACTCTGCTTCGGACTGCCTCTTACTCGACTGACTGACTCGCTCGCTCTGACTGACTGACTGACTGACTGACTGACAGACTCCTGACGGACTTCACTCCAGACTTCAGACTGAACGGTATTTAGTCACCTCCCCACGAGGGCATCATGTAGCACAAGGCCGGTTTAATGTGGGATTTCCGAGCCCGTGGGCTCGGCCAAATATAAACTCCTTTGAACCTGTATAAACAGGTTCAGGGTCGGTTTACCTCCCCGAAAGAGACTCTGCCCTTCGGCGTAGCCTCGATCCGGTTCCTCCCCGCCCGAAGGCAGAGAGTTCAACCAATCAGCCGGTCAGCCGGTCGCCGGACTTCAGACTGAAGGTTATTTAGTCACCCCCCCCCCACGAGGGCATCATGTGGCACAAGGCCGGTTTAACGTGGGGTTTCCGAGCCCGTGTGCTCGGGCAAAAATATGCCCTTTGAACCCGTATAAAGGGGTTCAGGGTCGGTCTACCACCCCGAAAGAGACTCCGCCCTTCGGCGTAGTCTCCTTCGGGTTCCTCCCCGCCCGTAGGCAGACAGTTCAACCGATCAGCCGATCAGCCGGTCGCCCGACTTCGGACTGAACTCCCTGCTTCCTCTTAAGGCGCAGTATTTATTACGTATGGAATAGTCCATTATGTTATTATGGGTAAGGTCCAATAACACTGTTCTATTTCCACATGCCATGGATGTCAGTTATCAGTTATCTCCCGTTAATTCCCCTCTCCAAGTTCTCTACTGCCTTAACCGGGTATTGAACTCACACTCTTTGGGTCCTGTCACTGGATATAACCAACTCCTCAAGAACACATGGAACAGTGGTCAACAGAGCGTCTTATCAGGATACTGAAAGTTCTGCGGATCATGGAAACATGCCATAACTTCTTTTGTTCTCAGGTCTGCCTTTACTCGGGTTGGTTGCACCTGTTAGGGCACCAGCAATGGGTAAATAGTCCCCCCACCAAAAAAAAAAAAGTATATTTTTATAAAATTACCAGTAGTACATTTTTGTAGTAAAATTAACAGCAATACTTTTAAAAAATTACGAGCTATACATTTTAACTACAAACTATATACGAATACATGGTTCGTCTAGATGTAATAAAATTCCAGTGAGCAAAAACACTATCTTTTAAAAAGTGCTCAATACACAGTAGAGCGAATAATATTTATTTAAAAATTACTATGAAAATTTTTATAGAAAAGGCTCATGGGAGATACCTTACGGCAGTGAGAAAGTGATTGAAGCTTAGATGCCATGTTAGGATTGTTAACATAGCAGATTCTTTTGGGGATTTTGTCGGGAATCTCTAGATACATAGCAGAAGCATTAGAACAGATATGGACAAAATATTCAATGCATGGACAAATGGTAGACTGATAAATCCGTAAGAATATAACATTTGTATTTAGTCGGTGATAAGTGTACGACCAAGTACATAAGAAATAAAAGAAAGACTTAATTGTGAAAGCAAGCTAAATGATACATTCCAGAAATCTATGATTAATGACGCGGTCTTGTTGTTTGGTTATAACAAGGAATAAAGGAATTCATTTCACACAGCACATTAATCCTTGCTTTTAACGATGTCTATATTCCTGACAGATTTCGTACATGAAAGACACACGCACACGAGTTCGAGGTTAAATGCTTGGAATGTTCGCTCTCCGAACACGCTGAGTTCTTTATGCTATTTTCTTGAGGAGATGAGCCCAGATCGTGGCGCCATTGGAATGCATCTGAAAACCATACCAAGGTTTGAGCCAAGCCTTGTGACGGAACAGTTTGGAGGCTCTAGACGGTTGTGCGAGCACGAAGTCACATGTCATCGTGACCGAGAGTTAAAGAGTACTAGCCTGGTTAGAACCGTTGATCATGTTAGGTTATTTTGCGTGTGTGTGTGTTGGTTTGAATACTAATAGGAACGTTTATTTTGATCCTTTGTGTGTTGTGCGCGGTTGGAACGAGAGTGAGCGTCTTTCTATTTTTCCAAGCGGTTTCAACACCATTTCCATTGTTAAATAAGGTGAGGTTGATGGTGGGGGAGAGATGTTTAATATGTAGGGACTCTCTAACTGGATTTATATAGAATTTTATCAATCTTACCTTATTTAACATCTTAAAGTCAAAACATGAGAAATTAGCAACAACTAAACAAAACGCCGTTGAAAATAGCTAAAGAAGTATCCGAAAGAGCTTGGCACACACACACACACACACACACACACACACACACACACACACACACACACACACATATATATATATATATATATATGTGTGTGTGTGTGTGTGCTTGTATCTGCGTGTGTGTGCATATTCTAAAGAAATAATGAATTATCTATTTATTAATTCGAAATATTTTATCCCTTTTAAGTTTTTTTTTCCTGTTTCGAGAACGTCGGAACCAACCACGGTTCGCTCTATCCATGGAGACGCAGGTTCGAATCCTGCCGGAGAGCTCATATTTTTCTTTAATAAGATTTTTTTGAATATTCAGGCCGGTAGACGAAAATAAATATATATACTGTTTAATAAATAAACTGATCGACTACACAAATACGTGTATCGACTAAAAAAATATACTCCTCATATGACGATAAACTACATCCGGCTTCAAGGCCTCTGATCGGGAGATTGGAGTTTTTTTAGGATTTTTTAATTGCTTTTGTTCTCAGGTTCACTCACAAATAGTGACCCCACCCCATGCAATATGAAAGAATTATATTTTCATTGTAATAATCCCAGCAATACATTATTATATTAAAAAAAATAGCAAAGATACATATTTATAGTATAATTAACAAGAATATATTTTATAGCAAAATGACCAAGAGTACATTTTATCTGTAGTAGAGGCCATAAAACTATGTTCAAAATATTTAGATTTCTGCATTAAATAAGCCATAGAGGTGTTGATATGCCTTTAAACAAAATCAAATCATCAATACGAAAGAAGGATGGTGCTCCTTGTCACCCTGCCAATGGCATGGCTCTGTGAAAAGTTTGGGGAGCGTCTCATTAGCTGCAAAGCTGAAGTGGTATGGGCACTTCACTCGCCTGACCTGAACCCCACCAGATTTCTTCAAAATCTACCAGGGAAACCCTTGCACCACTGCTGCAGTGAAGGCAGCCATCACTGAGAAGATTCAAGCAATCACCCAGGAGGAATGTGCACTCTTTATCAACAACTTTGCCTTCAACTGAATGGCAGACATCTGAAGCATCTACTCTAGAACACCTCTTGAGATTTTTTGTTCATGTTTGAAACTAAATGCTTGCAGATCCTAAAATGTTATCCTTTTATCTTTCAATAAATGTTATTTCCATTACTCTTTCAATTGTGGTCCTTGATTTGTGCCCGACCATTTTGTTTCAAATACAGTAGAATCCCTGACAACTGGACTAAGAAGGCCTTCCGGATATGAGGAATTGGTTACAAAGTCCAGATATGAGGGGTTATATTTAGACTAAAATAAAAGAACTGAAATCAGGTTTAGCATTTATTTTCAATGTTTTATAGTAAACAAAATAAGCTAATGGTGAGTGAAATACAACGGAACTGACTTTAAGGAAAACGAAAGAAATTATGTAATTGTAATGAAAATTCATTACATTAAGTATGCCACGTATGCAAAACAAATAATGTAACGAGGATTTTTTTAATCGCTGTTGCATAATGATTCTCTCTCTTCTAATGTCATTCTCAACTTTTTCCACATTTTGTTTTGCTTTTGTACTTGAAATTTTTTAAACGAAAGACACTTTTTAACTCTGCGTGCGTTATTGCAATTACCATATCTGAATGATGGCTTCCTTTCCATAAAACTGACTACGTTTTCAATAGCTTTTTCAATTTCATTCTAGGTTACATCCCAATCATGTTTTTTATTCCCTTGTTCATTGTGAGTGTGAACGCTGAAGAATAGTTTCTTTGGAAGATTTTATATCATACAATGTTGACTTTCCTATGTTTGAACTCAGCCATTAGTTACAATGAACTTCCACCAGCATCTAGTCTGTTTATATATCTAGTCTGTTTAAAATCTCCATTTTTTGCGATAACTCCGAAGTTGTTCTTTTCCTCTTATTCCCATCATCTTTTGCACCAATACAAGCAAATAAGGATGAAATAAGTATAAGCAATTATCCAAAGCAAATTTCCTGAAAAACAGAAATTTCAAATCAGTTACACATCACCCAAATAGTTGAAATATACACATCAAAATCATCTCCGGATATGCGATAATTCAGGATATGTGGCAATCCGGATATCAGGGAATCCGGATATCAAGGATTGCGGATATCAGGGATTCCGGATATGACACTCTGGATATGAGAGATTCCGGATATGAAGGCTTCTACTGTATTGTTAAACACCCTGTACGAGTCTTTGGATGTGCGTGTTTGGATGTGTGTCTTTAATGTAAACAAAAAAAAAAAAAAAAAAAAAGGTAATCGTTCTCTGAATTGTAATTCTGAGCCCGTTTCTTTATACTGAGCCTCTTTAGATTCGTTATTTATATTTTTGTTTGATTTTTAAATTTTTGTTTTTATTTTTCTGGTTTACACAGACGATAAGCCGCGGTAGAAAAAATAAACATGCGACGATATGATGAATGGTATTTTGTCTAACGAAGATAAACGCAAGGTTTATAAAAATCCAAATTTTTACCTCGTTTTTGTTTCGCTTGAGACGAACAAATACCTCGTTTCTTGTACAACAAAAGGTCAGATTATCGCTTAGGTCATTCATTTTTTTCTTTTTGCGGAGGTGGGGATTGTTTAATGATATGTCAGCTCCTTATGGGTCATTTAATGCCGAAATTTACTTTTCTTGGGAGCTTTATTTTTAGCGGGAATTTTTTCTTTTTTATTTAAAAAATATGTCTATATTTCTGAAATGAGGTATTATGTACAGTATTGACTATTGTCCTCATCTTCGTCGCCATCTTTATCACAACGTTTCGGTCGTTGTATGCTCTGACCTTCTTCAGGTGGTTGAAATTTCGAACTGAACCCTTTATTTCGCTCACTGGGGTAGACTGTTCTAGTTCCACGTGCCATGTTTGATGGATGTCAGTTAGTTATTTACTGCTAATTTTCCCACTGCCTTAACCGGGTATTGAACTCACACTCGTTGGGTCTGTCACTGGATCTAACCAATGCCTTTATCCACTGTGCCATGTGTCCTTGATGACATCTGGGTATGAATTTCTGGGTATTATAAACTTAATGTTTTCAGCAACCATTTTTTACCAGTGCTCATATTGCAATTTTGCTGTTATCATTACATGGTTTTTCCAGAGCTCATATTGCAACTTTGTTATCATTGCTTTTCTCTGGCACTCCTTATTACTGGTTCCCATATTGTATTTATTTCTATGCTTGGTCGGCTCAGGAGATTTTTGTGCATATGTGCTGATTCCTTAGGTTTTCCAATGGTGTTCCCTGTCTATGATCTCAACATGATTCCACAGGGGACGGTGATCTCCCTTCTCTCTCCATATGTGGTCAGCCACGCCTGATTTTTCTACTTCCCCTCGCGTTACAGCTTTCTGCCACTCATTCACCCAAGGTCACTAAGTAGGCCATGCGTTGTTTTCTTTGGTCCCTCTTGCCTTCAAACTTTCCTTGTGAGTATCAGATTCCCCAAGCCTTTTTTCCTCACTATATGCCCTAGAAATTTCAACTCTCGCTTGCTGGTTTTAAGTAAAAGTTTACTTTTTGTTTCTATTTTCGCATGTACGATCCATGGTATCGTAAGCATCCTTATGTAGATCCAAATCTCTGTTACTGCAAATCTCTTCTTCATCTGTGGGTAGATTTTTCAACATTCACTGCCATATAGGAGGACTGATATCACGTAACAATTTAGTATTCTTTTCTTTGTTTCTAATGACATTTTTCTGTTTCTTAATGCTTTGCTTAGCTTTTAGAAGGCATCTTTTGCGGTCTCGATGCGTCTTCAGTTTTCAGTGCCGTACTTTTGATCCTCTTTTAAAACACTTTCCAGTTATTTATTTATTTACTTTAGTACTTTTTTGGTTTTGGTATCCCCAATTTGTAATTCGACCTTTGGTTTGCCCCTTTTGCTGACAACAATGCATTCTGTCTTTTTTTCTGCGTTTCGTCAATACGTTCTGTACGAGTTTCTGTAGTGTTTTCTTTCCTTGTCTGCTATCAACAATGCGTCATCTGCATATCTTATGTTGTTAAGATTATAGCCACCGATAATGCTTTCTGTAGATACAATTTATTAGTAAAAAAAAAAAAAAAAAAAGGAAAAGATCTCCTACCTAACCTTTAAACCGACGCTTTAAACCTGGGAGAAGATATTAACAGAATAGTCTTAATATTTTTTAAGGAAGGCGATAAAGTCACTAACGCGCAACAGACTACTGGAAGAAAAGAGAAAACTTTTGAAAGAAACGGAAATGAATAATCGTATAAATTTCAGAGTTTAGACGTTAGAAGTATAAATATGAATATCTGTCTATATCTCTGAGATGAGGTATTATGATTTCTTACATTATTTACATTATTCTGACTGTTATCCTCATCTCCATTGCCATAGTCACAATGTTTCAGCCGTTGCACACTCCGGCCTTCTTCAGGTGACTGGAATTTTGAACCGAATCCTTTATTTCGTTCACGGCGAAATGTCACTTGCTGGTCAATAGATAGATGGACACACACATACATACACACACACACAAACAGACCCACACAAACAGACACACACGCAGATATATATATATATATATATATATATATATATATATATATATATATATATATATATATATATGAAAAATATAGTTTTAACTTATGCTGTATTTATGGGATAAAGTACTCAATATCAAAGATAGAGCGTATCTGTATAAGTATGACTATAAAAATAATAAGAAAAGTACTTGTCATTATCTTCCCAGACCAAAGCAAACTACTAAATAAACGATCAGAACTCATCTCAAAATGCAGACACGAAAATAAATTATTACTACGTTACATAAAACCGAAAACCCGAAAGAAAAATAAATAAAATAAATAAATAACCTAAAAAAGTAAAATAAATTAATCCAAATAAATAAATAAATAAATAAAGTAAATAATAAACAAATTAACAAACTAATCCCACCAAAATAACAGTTAGAACAGACTATCTACACTGTACCACTTACCCGTATATATAAATAGTCAAAGAAAAACACAACTCATGCGGTTTGATGACTGCGTTTAGCATGAAACATTCTGTCGCTTCTAAGTGTTGACTTAAATGCTTACTTTTATATATATTGTTGAATTAAATGTTTACTTATGTACATATATATATATATATATATATATATATATATATATATAAAGTTTATAAAAAGAAGTCTATGTTGCAACCATATTAAAAACACGAATTCATTCACTAGCTCAATCACTAAATCTACTTTCAAAATCTACCACGATTCTAACTGTAGAACTCATAACATAATTTACCTCCTAGAATGCACACTATGACAAACAATATGTAGGAAAATCTGAATGGCCCTTTCACTACAGAATTAATAATTATCGTAATCGAATTAAGTCGACTCCCCATGAAAAATTACTACCTGTAGAACAACATTTCCGCCTGGAAAAACACGATTTCAAAACCCATGCCAAATTCACTATAATTGAGAGAATAGAAAAGTTCAGAGCAGATAACATTAGAAAGATTTTAGAGCCCCATGAAAATAAGTGGATACAAGGGGTAAAAACACAATATCCATAAATTTAACAATACAGATAGTACCAATATATAAATCAACAAATCAAACCTACCCACATTTCTCACCCACACAAGACAGACATGCTTACGGAGGTGTGGAGGCCTCACACTTATACACTTATACACTTATACACACACCCACACGAATATACACACTTACACACATCATACTCACTCACTCCCTAATGAGCCAAATGATAACACACACCCACAGCAATACACACGCTTACACTTATCATACTCACTCACTCCTTAAGAACCAAATAACACACACACAAACACTAAACAGAGACACATCTCCTCACCAGGTCCAACAAAACTGTCAAACTGACCAGGGGAATTCAGAGCAGCATGTATCTATCCAGTTCTTATCTCAAATAACAACTTAAAAGAGACTGTTTGACCAACACAAGGAATGTTAAAAGATTCATGTTAAAAAGATAAAAAAACAAATGAAAACTACAGACAAAAGTTCATTTTCTCCAGCAAAACATTTATTTCTGTATTTGACTGCTACCAGCTAGCAGAAATATTTCTTCTCCCGATGATGGCTATTTTGGCCGAAACTAGTCGAGGAATATAAATGAAATAATAATAATAAAAAAAACAAAAAACGAAAGAACCCAGTGTGTCTAAAGATTTTAATTTTTTAATATTTTTTTTATTGTTCAATATATATATATATATATATATATATATATATATATATATATATATATATGAGAAATGTCCGAGACATACAGACAGACAAATGGATGAATAGCGGACAGACATATGAGAACGGGCGAAGGCGTTTACACGTTGGTAGGATGCACGACAGGATCCGAAACAAAAGTAAAGACATTGGAACAAAATGGTAAAACTTTTTTAACGACGCGTTTCCCCGGCGTTCGAAAGGTTCGGTTTCTTCAGTTTGGAATAAAAGACAAAACGGAGTGTAAGGAAAATGCGCTGGGATTTTAAAGATAAGAAGGGCAATAAATTAAATTACCTTATCACATCACATACGACAATCAGTGACCAAAAAGTGTTAGTTTAATATATATATATATATATATATATATATATATATATATATATATATATATATATCCGAGGCAATGAGAACGAAAGTAATATATAAATTCTAACGCATTAATTCAAAACAGGGCTCGATGACGATAGTAGAGCGATAATTATTTATTATAATCTTATCATATAGGCAAAAACAGTTTACTCACTACAAAGATGCAATGTCGTTTTGGTGCATTTCAATTGCACTTCGACTGGTGAGAACCGAAAATGGTTATCACTTTTCGGTTCTCACCCGTCGAGGTGCAGTTTGAAATGCACTGAAACGAAGTTGGATCTTTGTAGTGAGTAAACTGTTTTTTTCTATATGATAAAACTATAATATATATATATATATATATATATATATATATATATATATATTTTAAGGATTCAGGATCATTGATGATCCTGAATCCTTAAAAAAGGATTTAGGTGAAATAAATTATCGTAATGGTACCTTAAAGTGGTTTGTTTTTCATTACATATTAGCTCTGTCCTCACATTGAGCTCTCAGGATTTACCAATTCGGTTTACCAAGTTCCTTATAACTTATATATATATATATATATATATATATATATATATATATATATATATATATATATATATAGGTAACTACACTCGTCTCAGAAAACCTTCGGTTTCTTGATTTCCTAATGATCAAATCAATATCAAAGGAAAAAAATGTTTTAAAAAAAGAAAGAGCTAGGAACATAAACGTCTGTCGAAAATAATCATACAGCATACAGGTCCAAAGCTCCAAGAAAAAAATCCCGATACGAGTAATCAACTAACTAAAAAAAGTGCTCAATACAAAAGTAGAGCAGACCTAGTCAAACCTAGAGAGCCAGACAAACCTAACAAGGTTTCACCTAAGCGGATCGTCAGGGAAAGCTGGAAAGTGTCAGCTTTCTCTGACTATCCGCTTAGGTGAAACCTTGGTAGGTTTGTCTGGCTCTCTAGGTTTGACTATATATATATATATATATATATATATATATATATATATATATATATATATATATATACCTACGTTCGAAGGGCAACTTAAAGTTTCGTTGTTCAATCCAAGGTAAAAATTAATATTTTATATATATATATATATATGTATATGTATACTAGTTTTCATAGGAGGAACGCTAAATTAAAAGCAGTTTCAAAGCTCAAATACCGTTTAGACCCAGTATATATATTTTAAAAAAAAATCAAAAGTAATAATTCGTGCCTGATGAGTTGGTAGAACCACGAAACTTTAAGTTGCACTTCAAACGTAGGTATATGTATATTTATTAATTTATAATTCTTAGCTCTCCCTAATTATATTGAACATTGTTTTGTTTACACCTTAAATGAAATAAAGTAAATATTTATTTGCTTACCTGTTGTATGCATGATAACGCTTGCTAATGTCTAGTTATTTCATTTAGCCACGTCAATACATACTTACATATATATATATATATATATATATATATATATATATATATATATATATATATATATATACTAGCAGTATAACGCGTCTTCGACCGGGCCTTTCATTACTGGGTATTTTTACCGTTCAGCTGGAGCAGTTTAAGTTTAACGTCAGCCCACCTGAAAATCAATATTAGTAACAACAATTGGGTGCAACTGAGGCACATCCCCAAATTGTACTCTTTTATAGCGATGGGATCATATTTTTTAAAAAAATGATTATAATTATAATATCTATCTATCTATCTATCTATCTCTCTCTCTCTCTCTCTCTCTCTCTCTCTCTATATATATATATATATATATATATATATATATATATATATATATATATATACTAGCAGTATAACTCGTCTTCGACCGGGCCTTTCATTACTGGGTATTTTTACCGTTCAGCTGGAGCAGTTTAAGTTTAACGTCAGCCCACCTGAAAATCAATATTAGTAACAACAATTGGGTGCAACTGAGGCACATCCCCAAATTGTACTCTTTTATAGCGATGGGATCATATTTTTTAAAAAAATGATTATAATTATAATATCTATCTATCTATCTATCTATCTATCTCTCTCTCTCTCTCTCTCTCTATATATATATATATATATATATATATATATATATATATATATACTAGCAGTATAACGCGTCTTCGACCGGGCCTTTCATTACTGGGTATTTTTACCGTTCAGCTGGAGCAGTTTAAGTTTAACGTCAGCCCACCTGAAAATCAATATTAGTAACAACAATTGGGTGCAACTGAGGCACATCCCCAAATTGTACTCTTTTATAGCGCTGGGATCATATTTTTTTAAAAAATGATTATAATTATAATATCTATCTATCAATCTATCTCTCTCTATATATATATATCTATATATATCTATATATATATATATATATATATATATATATATATCGTTTCGACGGTGTAGATAAACATAACCTGAAAATTCTTGAAATTGGTCTCAAATATAAGAAGAAAAGAAGCAGAGAATAGGCTTGGTTGGAGATAGCGAGTGTCGCAATGAATTTGAGGTCAAAATAGTTGAAAAGAGCTCTTAGGAAAGGTGATGTAGACTCGAATCACAGAAGATGTTGTTCCATGACGTTCCGGATTTTCTAGTCATCTAAGATCACCTGAGAATCGGTAGTCTTAGGTTGACGGTGTGGATGTCCTGTCTGTATCGTACTTATTTTAGTTTTGTGACATAATTTGCAGGTCTGCCGCCAGGTTGAAGCAACAAAAGGGAGTGCTTGGGGCGAAAGTCACTTTCAAGACTCTCCAAAAGAAGGTATGTAGAAGAGACGTGATCTGCGTGCCCATGACCCTAACCCTAACCCTAACCCATGACCACTTATATCAACGTTGATAGGATGATCTTCTTCTGTAAGGAAGTTTCAGTCACACACACAGACACACACACACACATATATATATATATATATATATATATATATATATATATATATATATATATATATCTATAAAAGGCAGGAGGTGTGTGCAACGAATGCACGACCGCAATTTTCGACGGATTTGCACAAAAATTTACATGCACATGCTCCAGGTTAGAGGGAAGGCTAAGACCAACTTTGCATTTTCCAACTTCCATCGATAGTGAAAATAATCGATTTGTTCATGCTTCTACGGCATTTTTCATGTAATTTGCGGCCATTTTGTACTGGCCAGAGTGAAAGCCTATAGCTGGCGGCCACGAATAGGCAAGAAGATTCTATTGGCCAGCGTGAGAGCCAACAGCTGACTGACACGAATTTTAACTAGCATGCTAGCATGTAAAAGAAATCGATAGCTGCATTCGTCACAAGTGGGAAAAATTTAAATCTGCATAGCATTTTACTCCAATTGTCTCATTCGCTTGCTTAAAGTCAACACTTAGAAGCGACAGAATGTTTCATGCTATGCACAGAATTAGATAGATTTGAACAAAATGAAACATGTCTATCGATAGTTTGATAGATACTTAGAATTGAACAAAATGTGATACATAGATATGAACAGAATTAGATAGAAAAGAAACAGGAGATAGGTAGATTTTAATATATATATATATATATATATATATATATATATATATATATACAGATATGAACATAAATGAATAAAAGATATGAACAGAATCAGTTACATAGATATCGACAGAATTAGATAGATAGATAGATTTGAACAAAATAAGATTGGTAGATATTAATGTAATTAGATAGGTATATAGATAGATATGAACATAATTAGATAGCTAGCTAGATTTGAACAAAAGGAAATATATAGAGTGATAGCTACCTAGCTAGATAGAAACAAACTGGAGATTATTTTAACAAAATTATATATATATATATATATATATATATATATATATATATATATATATATATATATAATCGGACGTCTAGTCACACTGAAGAGATGTGATACAAAAATCAGTCTGTCTATGGATTACAATATATATATAATATAATATAATATAATATAATATAATATAATAAAAATGGCTCAAACACTAATATTCCATGATTATAATTTATTACATTGGAATCGTAATCACGATCCAATTCATCAGGCCTACAACTATATATATATATATATATATATATATATATATATATATATATATATATATATATATATATATGTATATATCATTTGAAGAAAATGAGATAGATATGCGTAGACTGAGATAGATAGATGTATGTTTTTGTTCTTCATCCAGAGAGTTGTACAACGTCTTTATTTTATTTAAACTCACAACACCTACACGCATGTATGTACGTGTGTGTGTGTGTGTTTGTGTGTTTTTGTATGTGTGTGTATGTGTGTGTATGGCGCCTTTTAATGAATGCAAGTAAGTCTAAGCGTGCGTGCATACAAAGTTTAGCAGGACATAATTAATTAATACCATCTGTGTTGTAATGAGTTATCAGTGCAAAATAATTGAGAAAGAAGCGGAGGGGGAGGAAATGAAGAAAGAAAGGGGAGAGGAACGCCAAACTTGTCTTGTAGACATGAAAGCATAAGAAGCTGGGGAAGGGATGTGAATGAAGATCGACCCCAAGAGATCAAATAAAAGATATCTAAAGCGGGGGTAGATAGAATGTAGTTCATATATATATATATATATATATATATATATATATATATATATATATATATATATATATATATATATATATATATATATATATATATATATATATATATATATATATATATATATATAGGTGTTACGGTGGAGAGGTTCAGATTGAGGAATCTGAGAGTCGAGTTCGAATTCCAGTTGGATCCATTACATTTATTTACGTGCTTATACCCTTGGGAAAGGTATGAATCCTCTTCTGCTCTCTCCCAGTTATAGAAAAGGACTGACCGGGTTCTATAGACCCCAAGCGATCTCTAAAGCGTGGAATGTTATAAAATCAAAGAAAACAAAAAAAAAAATAAATAATTAGATGTATACCTGTTTATAATGTAGTTTACATATATATAGTTATTTTCTAAGCCGAAAGTATGGAGCACCTAGTGAGGATCGAACTCACTCAACTGATCTAATTATGTTCATATCCATCACATTCACTTATGTGAATACGCTTGGGAAAGATATGAATCCTCTTCTTCTTAAGGAAAGCTGTAGAAAGGCAGACTTCTGTAGCCTTGGATGGCAACTGATTTGGGAGAATGGCAACTCTGAATTCAAAACATGCAGATTGTCTTTGGGAACTTTGTGTCAGGTCTCTGTCTTCGGCTCTTCAAAATGTTTGGTTAGTTCTGTCTTCACTACTATAATCAAATCTTATGTGCAGACGCCTGGCTGTCGGTTCCAAGGAACTGAATTGCTTGATCCTCATACGTCATAAAAATCGAAGGGAGAGTCCAGTATACATAAACATAGTAATTCCTGTGTCGCAATGCAATCATATTTTTAAATAATAATTAGATATATATGTATATATATATATGTGTGTGTGTGTGTGTGTGTGTGTGTGTGTGTGTGTGCAAGAATAGACACTGAGGTCAACACCGAGTCGTAACAGTCTTCGGCTCATATAATAATAATAATAATAATAATTATAATAATAATAATAATAATAATAATAATAATAGCTGGCCACTTGTATTCGAGGATTGTAATAGGGTGGCTAGCAATTCCCTATTGCAGACTCTCGTTCAGGCACATTTGAGTTTGTTCAACAGCCACAGAGCCCATCTGTGGTTTATACTGCAACTATGCTGAGCAGACCTTTGTTACAGTTTCTGTGAGAGAGCGTGTTATCTAGCATGATCAACAATCTGAACAATTGCCAGCCACACTTAAACCGTCGGCCACGATGACTTGTGATTTCATGCTAGCATATAGCTATCGACGTCCGCCCGCTCCCCCTCCATACCAATAACGTCCAGAAGACTTATTCCTGACAAATCAACCGTGGTGAGATTCGAACTCGAGTCTCATGGTCAGAAAGCGAACGTTCAAACCTCTCGGCTCATATATATATATATATATATATATATATATATATATATATATATATATATATATATATATATATATATATATATATATATATATATATATATATATATATATATATTGTTGTTTTGCGTACTCGTATCGGTTTTTTTTTCTTTGGGCTTTGAACTTGCATGGTGGACGATTATTTTCGGTTAACGTACATATTCGGGCTAGGGTAACCAAAGTGAATATTGACAGACCTAGCATCTGTCATCCCGATGACAATCCGCCCACGCATGTTGGTTGTGTAAATTTGTTATTCCATCTATTCCAAGCGTTGCCTCATCCGTAAGCATGATTAAAGAGACAAACAATGGATCGGCAGTTTGTACACTAAACCATAGGCAAAAAGTTCTTCCATGTTGAGTGATCAGAGGGAGGAAAACCCTGCACACGCTGCACATGAAACGAATACAAGAACTACTCCATGTGATACTATGAGATGTACGACATGCCAGGGCCACTTGACGTGCGCTGATACCTGGATCGTCTCCGACAGTCTGTAGAAGGGGTTCTTCTCGGTCTTCCTCGATCCATAGTTTGTGGTGCCACGGATCTTATCTCAGTGACGCGACGATATAACACCAGCAAATATTGGATGACTTGGCTGCCTTTGGTCTGGGGACGTTATCTGATACAGCCGTGCAGCCTCGCGCCCACTGCAATTCGTGCGGCTGTATGAAAAAAACATATCTGCCTGCTCACGATATGAATATCTGGCTATTGTTAAACGGAACACTTCTCAGTTAACTCACTACTACACAAGGTAAACGTTGAAGACAGACTAGACACAAATGTACACGAATGACAAATGTAACTTAGTCTACATAGCGACACAGTGCAATCTACCGTAAATGTTCGTTAAACTTAACAACTCAAAAACGAAAACTTGGTGGATATATATTTATATGGACTTTTGTCCGTGTTTTGTTGCCAGGAACCTGTCTCCACAGTTTGTAAAAGTATTTTTGATGCATCCCATCTCTATCCCTCCCCACTCTATTTCTCTCTCTCTCTCTTTCTCTCTCTCTCTCTCTCTATCTATCTCTCTCTCTCTATACATATATATATATATATATATATGGGGTGCATGTATGACAAAATCGAAAACGTTTTCGTGTGGCGCTTTTCCTTCTTTAGAATTTTATCGGACAAATTTTATATTTATTTTGATGCAACTGCACATGCGCACGAACGGAAGACGCTGGAAATTTTAAATTTAAAATTGATTATTTTTTCTTGTGTGTTTTGGGTATATAATCTGTCTGATTATATTTAGATTTTTTTCGTTTTTGTTGTGGATTCCGAGATGAAATCCAGTACCAATAAATAACAAACGCCAGGAATGAATATAGAAAAATAATGTATTAACGTAATAATACAAACTAGTAAAGCAGGTTAGTAGTTCCAGGAATACAGGTTAGTAGCAATATATATATATATAGTCTTTGGTATTGAAGTATCGCTGTATGACTTCTTACTGCGTCTACGTGCTCGCTCACTGTGACTCTTGCTGGCTACGTTCGTTCTGTCTGTCTGTCTGTTACCTTCACCCTCTGTTGCTCTCGTCTCTCGGGTCTTCATGTAGCAGTAGTATATGTATATACTGGGTGAGTCCATTTGTGTAAAAAGGGGAGGAACCCTCAACAGTTTTGTTTACCTCACTTTTGCTAATAAATATAGGTGATAATAGAAAATCCGCCAAGAATGGTGAAGCATTGTAAGTACCTGAACAAAATTTACTCTGCATGATATAGCGGTTAGAGCACATTTTAAACATTGCCTTCTTTGTGAATTGTTTTCTCTATTAATACAGGAAATGCTCTTGAAGCACTCTCCATGCGGTACTATGAATGAGTTAACTGAGAAGTGAAGTGAGCAGACAGATATGATTTTTACATACGGCCACGCGAATGGTAATGAACACAAGGCTGCACGTCTGTATCAGATTAAGTTCACAGACAGTGGCATTTTTATATTAAATTTGTGGTCAGCCTCTTTACGTTGAGCAATTAATGCATTTAACGCGTTGCATTGTAAAATATCCCTTTTGTGTTTTTATAATCGTTAATTTAAATTTCTTGAGGTTTCTCCAATGTATTGTTTGTGATCATTTTTACAGCTAATAGAGTAAATCACTCCTTAAAGATTTAGGCTACTGTTTTATTTTGCATTAATTGTTTTCTTGTTTTAGACGTAGTTGTGACAATTTTTTTATGTTGAGTTCAGATAAATTCTTTTCCAATGTAATTGATATAGAGTTTGTGAGAAGAACAATATATTTTTTGATTCTTTTGGGTTTGTCAGAAAAGTTCACTTTTCTATTTTGGCATATGTTATGAGCCTTTTGTTTCGAATTGAATATAAAATAGTTATGGAGCTTGAAAGTATTTTCAATATATTTATCCACTTCATGTGAATATTGAGGGCTGCAAATTCTGAGTGCTCTTAAGTAGAATCCGATGAATATTTGGGATTTTATGTTGTTATGCTGAGAATAGAAATTTATGAGATCATTTTTATTATTTGATTTTCGGTTGACACTAAGTTTTAAGTTACTGCTAACGGGGTGTAACATGGTATCTAGGAAAGTTAAAGTATTAAAGAACTCTTAAGTAACTAAAGAATGGGGCTCTAATCTGAACATTACTGCGATATGAATACATTAATGTTGGTGGATTGACTGTGTTTTACGGCTTATCAAACTTTTTCAGGTTTTTTAGATTGTAAAATTTTTTTGGAGATAATGATTTAATGATACAAATCGTACTACCAAAGCCATATCTGTTGGAAGAAGAGGTAGATTTTTACATTTCCCAAGGCGGTTTGCGTGTAAGTGAATATAACCGACTAGAATTCGCACTCGGCTCTCCGATTTTAAATTCCGTGCCGTTATCAATTACACCACCCGGATATCCCAGTTTACAGCACCTGGCATTCCCAGGCGGTTACCCACGTAGTTGGAGGAGGCACGGTGGAGTAATGGATAGCGGCTGGGATTGATGAATCGGAGAGCTAAGTTCGAATTCCAGTCGAATCCATTATTTTTACTTACGTGCTAATATCTTTGGGAAAGGTATGAATCCTCTTCTTTTCCACCTAGATATGAGTAAATAGCAGGACAGACAGAATTCTATAGCCTTGGGTGGAGAAGGACAACTCTGAATTCAAAATCTGATCCTCCAGGTCGGAGGTTATGCAACAGGCTAACAACATTCTCACTTAAAAAAAAAAAACTGGCTTGTTATAGAAACCGCAAAGATATCTTGCGGCCCTATGTTCCTCAAGGAATTTAAAGGCATAATATATTTTTATGTAGTTACTGACAATTCTGAACATTTTTTAATTTCCGTGATCGTACTGGAATCGGTGTTTCGACGAGCTATAACTGTAAGCCCATATTACTGTCGAATGAGGGAACAAGAGCAGAAAGCTTGCATTAGTACATTTGCAATAACATAAAATCCCTGCCTTTCATTGTTTCTTCATTATGTCATGTCTTTTATATCCTGTGCAATTTTCAAACATGTGTTTAATTCAGTTGCTGAACATCTGTCCGATCTCGAACTTTCAAATACTTTCTCACTGGTACATTGAAGTGCAAGACAACACTTTTACTCATAATGGTACTCGGACGTTTGCTCGATGTACACTTGGCCGAAGAGTATCAAATATAGATTTTTATATATAGAATCTTATGCACATTGTGTTTTTGTAGGTCCCTTGACTGTATGCGGTATTATGGTATATGGAAGATTGAATTATTTTTGTTGAATTATTATGGTGGATGTGTAAAATGTAATGAATAAAGGGGTCGTTAATCGGATTAATTAGGTATAAGATAGTGTTGACCAGCCTCAACCTCCTTTTAGACATTGTGCCATAATTGTATGCTTTATGCAATAAACCTTGGACATATGGCTGATGGACATTTGACCGATGCACATTTGGCCGAGGGGTATCTATTAGGCCTTGTGCCATAATTGTATGCTTTATGCAATAAATTTAGGACTTTTGGCCGAGGGGTATTTGACCGATGTACATTTGGCCGAGGGATATCTTTTAGGCATTGTACCATAATTGTATGCTTTATGCAATAAATTTAGGACTTTTGGTCGAGGGATATTTGACCAAGGGACATTTAACCGAATGGGCATTTAGTGGTGTACTTACATCTAACACTCTTTATCGTATTTTTTTTGAGAAAAATAGTAATGGCGTTGACATTATTTAGCATAACGAAACAGTGAAATTGAACATTCTTCGGTATAAAAATTCGCTATTTAATGTCTTCAATATGTGCTGCATATATTTATATTTATTTAATGTATAAATTTATAATTTTTCATTCTTTAATTTAATTTCGTTCTTTAATTTAATCAATTGAAATTCAGTGCTAATTGGGTGTAAACCATCTTAACATTTGGAAAATTGGCATCCTAATCGGGATTATAACAAATTTTGAAATTATCCAGTTATTAATAGGAACTCCATATTTATCAATCCAATTTCCCCAAGTGTCTACTAATTTGACAGTAAACGAAATATTTTTTAGGAGATATCGAAATAATGTAAATGATTATTTTATTTAAAATATATTATATATATTTAAGAAATTTTTATGTTTATACATTCTTTTTTATAGATACAAATATTTAAGTAAATGTTCTGTTTTATAATAAACAGTATTAATAGCATTTACCGGCCTGAATGTCCGAGAAATTTTCATAAAATATATTCGTTCTCCGACAGGAATCGAACCTGTATCCTATACGGAACCGGCAAGGTCGATTTTACTGCTTTTAAACTTCAATCTTCTAATCGAACGATCCTCCGTGGCTCGATAGGTTAAGGCACGTAAGGCTATATGACGGTTCTGTATAGGGTACAGGTTTGACTCCTGTCGGAGGACGAATATTTTTTAATGAAAATTTCTCGGACATTCAGGCCGGTAAATGTTATTAATACTGTTTAACAACTGGTAAAAGTGGTTTCTGAAGACATTAAGTTTATAAGTCTCAGAAATTCCTACACAGATGTCCTTAAGGACACATGGCAGAGTGGATAAAGGCCTTGGTTAGATCCAGTGACAGGGCCCAAATGTTGTAAGTTCAATACCCGGTTAAGGCAGTGGAGAACATGGGGAGAGAACAGGAGATAACTGACACCCATTAGACATGGCACGTGGAACTAGAACAGTCTACCCCAGCGAGCGAAATAAAAGGTTCAATTCGACATACCAACCACCTGTTCAATATCCTTTGTTATAAGCTTATATAAATTTAAGTGTGGACGCAGACATTACTGTATGAATTTTTGGGACTCGTAAACTTAATGTCTAAGTAACAACTAGTCGGGATACATGGCAGCAGCTCCAACAACTGAAGGGTACAAGAGGATGACAATAGTCAGAAAACAGCCTCGGTCTGCCTACCACAAGTTATGGATTATCGGAGAAAATTCAAAGGATGTGTGCTCCATATAACATCAGGGCATTTTTCAAAGGTGATTTGACACTTCGCAGACATCTCTTCTGAAGATCCCCCATAGAGGAGAACATGACTAAGAATGTGTGTACGCCATCCGGTGAAGTTATGGCAAAAAGTAAAAGGAGAAACATGTCACCTCTTTAAATTGAGACTGCAAGAACATCGTAAAGCCGTAACACGAATGGAAAAATCAGACGTAGCTAACCACGTATGGGGAAAAAAATGAGGGTCGCCACCTCTCTGTGGGATGAGATTGAAATAATAGACAGAACATCACTGGAAAATACGAAAACTTAAGAAATCAGCATATATGCTCGGCCACAAAAATCTCCTAAGCCAGCCAAGCGTAGAAATGAATACAATGGGAATCAGTAATACGAAATGCTAGAGAAAAGCAATAATAACAAAAATTTGAAATATGAGCTCTGGTAAAAAACGGTTACTGGGGAACTGTTTATAAGTTCCAAAGATTCATATACTGATGTCCTGAAGGACACATAGCGCAGTGGATAAAAGCGTTGGTTGGATCCAGTGACTTGACCAAAAGAGTTTTAAGTTCAATACAAAAACGTGGAGAGTTGAGTTAAAGGGAGATAACTAAGACACCCGGAAGAGGTATGGCACGTATAACTAGAACGTTGTACTTCCGTGCACGAAATAAATGATACAGTTCAAAATTCCAATCATTTGAATAAATCCGGATATATATATATATATATATATATATATATATATATATATATATATATATAAGAATGTATAAACATAAAGATGTCTTAAAATAATTGTCGGACTTTGTCCATTTCATAATATATATATATATATATATATCATACACTATTACATTGATCTATATATTTTTCGAATTTATCTGTATTTTATATCATCAAATGCGTCACTATCGTTTTCTTTTATTTTCTTATCTCTTCAGGACCTTGGCGGTCATGGCTCTTCACGGCTTCCTGTTCCTTGTAGCTCTAAGCAGTGTTTAACCCTTTGCCACCCGTCTTTGTTGTCGCTCTGTTATTAAAACAAACTTGTTGGGTCGGTTAGTCCCGCAGATAATTATGTTTGCTTAATAACACAGCGACGTCATTTTGTATCCGCTCTTTATTCTTGAAAGAAGAAAAAAGAATATAAGCTTTACTATAATTATAATTATAATGAGGAAACGTTGGGCACCTCGGCCTGGTGTAATGGTTAGCATGCTTGTCTCGCTAAAACATTTACGACTGAATAGTGCTACATACTTTCGGCCTTGTGCCACATCCAAGCTACACTTAGAATATTAATATAATAACGAAGAGTTCAGTAATTCTACATTACCATTAATTAATTAAT
>OZ010601.1:83743691-83768691 GCA_963932145.1 Acanthosepion lycidas
GGTGCATGACCCAACGGTGGGGCATGGTAATATTTTGGTGGGGCATGCGTAGGATGTGCACCCTTCAGCTTACTATACCAACAGAATAAGGGGGCAATTTGAGAATGAGTTATTAACAGTGAATTGTTTTCTAGTGAGTCTGAGTGAGAGTGTTAATGTTAATACATATGATGCATATACAGTGTGCATACATAACAATATTTTGTGTGTATGTATGTACATGTGTAATTGGCATATATGTAAGAATTAAATATTACAGAGGGCACCAGAATTTTAGAAATACCAAAGTGGGGGATGGTCCAAAATGAGAATTACTACGTTGGATAGACTGACATATTTGAAAAGACTGAAAATGATATAACGTTAGTCAGAATGACCGATAGATATAAAAAACTGAAATTAATATAACTTTTGTGAGAATGACAAATAGGAAAAAAACTGAAATTTATATAAGGTTAGATAGATTGACCGACGGATATGAAAATACCAAATTTGATATAACGTTAGTGAAACTCACAGGGAGATATGAATAAAATGGAATAGAAAGAATGATATATAGACATACAGATATGTAAACACCGAAATTAATATTATGCTAGATAGATTAAAAGGCTGATGACGTAGATTAAGCGACAGATATGAAAAGATTGATTGATTATTGATTTATTCATTGATTTGTTTTTTACGGCTTATCATCCTTTTTCAGGTTATTTAAAACCACAAAAATATTTATAGATTATAAGATTGTTTTGGGGATAATAATTAAAGGATTAACTGGAGGAAACAAATGGTGGATTCATGCCTTTGCAAATGGTATTTGAACATCAGTGAATCCGACTGGATTTGAAACTCGGCTCTCTGATTTTAAATTCCAAGCCTTTATCCTTTACACCACCCGCACATCTAATCTTATAACACCTAGTATTCCCAAGTAGTTACCCATCTAAGTATTGAAAAAACTGGACGTTGCTTCGGCAATCGCTTGTACAGAGGGGGTACAGAGAATGAAGCGTCTTGGGTATGACGATAATCTGAATCCGTGTCCTGGGTAAGACGATAAACTACGTCCAACAGCAAGAACCACCTGTTAATTGCTGGTGTTCCCAGGTCCACCCTGACCTGGGGTGGTAGTACTTCTTTGGAACCCAGCTATGGGCAAATAGTTGACCCCACAACCTGACTAAAAACACTATGAAAGTGTAAAAATACATTTTAATACCAGAAATACTCTTTTTTAAAGAATAATTAGTATCAGCATATTTGGAAAAAGAAAATATTACCAGAAATAAAAAAATATTGTCAGCATTAAATAACCCATTGAGGTTAATATGCCACAAAACAAAACAAACCAAACTATACATTTTTGGAAAAAAATATTACCAGCTATACATTTTTGGAAAAAAAAAAGGAAATTTTGTCGGAATTAAATAATCTATTATGGTTGATATGCCGTAAAACAAAATAAAACAAACAAACAAAGACAAAAACAGAGAATGAAAGTGAAAGAAAAGACTGTGTATAGGGGAGGGTGGGGAAATAAAGAAGAACGAGGATCAAGGCAAAAGAAGATGGCGATTGACGTTGCATTTAAATTTTTGAAGATTGTAGTTATCAGGGAAGCAAGTAAGAGGATGGGAGTTCCACTGTCGGGAAGCGCGAGTAAAGAAACTGTTGGAGTAGAAGTGGTGGTTACATTTAACTGTTTCGACAGTGAATGGGTGGGACCTAGATGCCAATCTAGTAGCATGCTTAAATTCACGTAGTTGATCACCAGGGAAAAAAAAAAACTCGTTAGAGCAGTTGCCATGAAAATATTTGTAGAAAAGACAGAGGGAAGCCACGTCACGTCTGTGAGAAAATGGCTGGAATCTGGATGCCAATTCAGGATCGATTACATTGCAGATCCTTCTTTGGATTTTCTCAAGATCCTCAAAATGAATAGCAGGAGCACCAGATATAGCAACAGTAATCAATGCACAGATAATAGTAGGTTTGTAAATGTGTAAGATGGATTCTGACAAAGAAAACCTTCTGGCAACGTTCCTCGCAATGCCTTGCTTGGGGTGAAATGATTAAAAAAAAAGAGGAAAAATCCTGAAAATCGACACCTAAGTTAGGAAATGTGTTTAATGATTTTGGACCGTGTTTTGCCAAGAATTGCTAGTTCAAGAGTTCTTAGATATATTTATGAGGCTTAGTTAATTTTCAGCGGCTTCGAACTAGAAACCCTTTTAATGAGTTCGTTTTTTTTGTTTTGTTTTTTTTTTTTTGTCCTAGTCTTGCATTCATCATTCGCCCGCCCGAATGAGCGTCTCTCATTGAGTGTCGCCGGTAGTCGACAATGGCGAAATAAATGTCTGTAATTAAGAAAGCATAAATCCGTTTTAGATTCGCTTGGCTATAATTATCTATTTTTGTCTTAGATGGTGGGATAGGATGCAATAAGAAAGAAAGAAAGAAAGAAAGAAAGAAAGAAAGAAAGAAAGAAAGAAAGAAAGAAAGGAGAGTGTCATCATAATGAATGGAATGTTGTGGGGCGAAGAAAGAAAGAAAGAAAGAAAGAAAGAAAGAAAGAAAGAAAGAAAGACGTAAACAAAATAGAAAGAAAGAAATATAGAAAGATAAACAAGGTGAAAACAATAGGAAGGAAGGAAGGAAGGAAGGAAGGAAGTAAAAAGAAAGAAAGGAAATTGTGAAGGGAAACAGAAAGAAAGAAAGAAACTAGGAAATAAAGAATAAAAAGACGTAAACAAAATAGAAAGAATAGGAAAAGAAAGAAGAAAAGTAAAAAGGAAAAGAAAAAAGAAAATATATGTAGAAAAAGGAAAAATAAAAGATTAAATGAAATATGGTGAAAATAATGAAATTAAGAAAACGAAAATAGAATAAAAATGGAAGGAAAAGAAGAAAATAAAGAAAGAAGGAGAAAATTGGTAAAGAAGGAAAGGAAAGAATGAGTCGAAAAGAAAGATGATGAAAATAAGAAAAGACAAAAAAAAAAAAGGATATGGCGGTAAAGAGAGAAAGAAGGGAAGAAAGAAAAAATAGAAGGAAGAATGGAAAAATGAAAAGAAAGAATGAAAGAAAGATGAAAGGAAAGAAAAGAGAAATAATAATAGAGGAAAACAAGATGAACAGAAGGAAAGAAAGAAGAGGAAAAAAAAGAGGAGAAAATCTGTAAAAGGAAAAGAGAAGGAAAAACGAGGAAAAGAAAGAAGATAAAAGTGATGATAAAAAGAAGAAAGAAAATGGACGGGAGGAAAAAAGTAGAGGAAAGAAAAAGTCGAAAAGAAAGAAAATGAAAATAATAAAAGAAAAGAAAAATAGAGTTACACAAAGGTAGAAAGAAAGAAAAGTACAGGTATAGAAAGAAAGAAAGAAAGAAAGAAAGAAAGAAAGAAAGAAAGAAAGAAAGAAAGAAAGAAAGAAAGAAAGACAAGAAAGGAAGGATAGAAGAAGAAAAAAAAAGATAAACCTAGAAAGAAAGAAAGAAAGAAAAAAGAAAGGAAGGAAGGAAGGAAGCTAAAGATGAACCTAGATATAAAGAAAGAAAAAAAACAAAGAAAGAAAAGAAAGAGGAAAAATAAAGGTGAAGAAAGAAAGAAAGTAAGAAAGAATGAAAACGAAAGAAAGAAAGAAAGAAAGAAAGAAAGAAAAAAAGAAAGGAACTAAGGAAAAAAGGAAGGAAGGGAGGGAGAAAGGAAGAAAGAAAGAAGAAAAATCAAAATGAAACTAAATATGAAGAAAGAAGGAAAAGAAAAAGGAAAAGAAAAGTGAGCAGAAGAATGAAATTGAATAGGAAAGACATTCAGGATATAATCAACAAAACTGTAATTAAATAGATACAGAGAAATAAGCAGAGTGGGTGAAAGAGAGAGGGGGAGATAGAAAGAGAGAAAAAGAAAAAAGAAAAAGAGAGGTAAAGAGAGAAGGATAAAAAGAGAAGGAAAGAGACCGAGAGAATGGGAAAGAGAGAGGAAGAGAATGAAGGAAAAAGAGGGAGGGAAAGAGAGGGCGATAAAGAAAACGAGAAATAGAGAAAAAGGGAGAGAGAGAGAGAGAGAGAAAGAAAGAGGAAAAAGAAAGAAAGAAAGAGAAATAGATAAAGATATAGACATACAGATATAGATCTGAAACCATCGAGATAGAAAAGTTTCTTTTAGAAAGTTGTTGAACGAATCCAAAATTTCTTTCAGTTTCGCTATGAACCCCCCTTTTTTCTAGTCTTCCCACCGTCGATTCTTGCCCAATGATTTGCTTTCCGCTTTTGACCCAATTCTTCAACCCACGTGTTCCACTTCACCCTCCCCACCAATGCCCTGCACATACATCTCTTCCCACCGAAATACCAACCAATGTTCTTAAATATTTTTGTCTTTGAGCTGTGTTAGCATCCGAATTGCATTTATCAAATGTCATATCACTTGAGGACGTAGACGGTCATGGCTCTCTACAGATATTCCTCTTTATTTTATTATCTCTAAATTTCACTGGCTACCTAGGAAAGATAGTGGAGTGCTTTCCTCTTGCTTTCTTCTTGCTTTTAAATTCCTAGCTCTTCTCTTAGACTGATTACCACCCAATTTAAGAGAAGCCTGGTCTACCCTACTATTTAACCTACAGCTGGGAAAGAGTGATGAAGAAACAGGTCCATGCCATTCGCAAGAGTATTAGCGCGAAGAGAACGCAACAGCCTCGGCCAAAATTTGAAGTCGACCTGCGGAGTTCATTTTCATTTTACATGGTACTCACATGGTCAAAAATTTTCTTTATTTTCCACGATTTTTTAAAAGGTCGTCTCACCTCTAAAGAAAGCAACAATACCACTAGACTGCAGAAGGTTACAGGGAGTGAAAGTGAAAGAGAATCAGAAAACTAAGAATGAGGGGGAGATTTAGAAAAGGATAAAAAAAAGAGCAGGTTTCAAGAAAACAGACCATGTTAAGTCAAAAAAAATTTCGTTAGGAACAAAGAAAAGAATACTGAATTGTTACGTGATATCTGCCTTCATGTATGGCAGCAATTCTAGACAATCTCCTCAAAGATGAAGACGAGACTTGAAACAACAGAAACAAAGAAAAGAATATTGAATTGTTACGTGATATCTGCCTTCATGTATGGCAGCAATTCTAGACAATCTCCTCAAAGATGAAGACGAGACTTGAAACAACAGAAACAAAGAAAAGAATATTGAATTGTTACTTGATATCTGTCCTCCTGTATGGCAGTGAATTCCAGACAATAGAATGTGGTTCTACGAAAAAAAGATTAGGACACTATGGAGCAAACATGTATGCACCGACGAGGTCTTAGAGAAAATGCAAACGAAACGAAATTAGTGCACATAATGAGGACGGAGGGCTTGGAAAATCTGATACTCACAGGATAGATTGAGGGAAAGAGGGACAGAGGAAAGCGGCACGTAAATTACGACATGAGCTTCAGTAAATGAATGGTAGAACAGAGTTTGGGAGAAATAACAACCAGACAAGATTTATTAAGAGCCTCAAGGGACAGGAAGATGGTAGCCATTATCGCCTATTTCCTCAAGGGACACTTATATAAAAAGAAAAAAAATAAGGGGGTTAGTTACACAGGTAAAAAGTGCGAGAAAAGAAGATGTTAGGGTAGAAGTGACAGTTGCATAGCTAGTTCAACAGTAGAACGGTGAAACCTAACTGCCAATCTAGTAGCACGCTTAAATTCATGGGGTCGGGACACCAGTAGGGAAAAGTTCATCAGTTGCCTTGGAAATATTTGTAGAAAAGCCCGAGGGAAGCCACGTCACGTCGGTAAGTGACAGAAGTTAAGATGCTTGGCCAAGATCAATCAAATTACAGGCCCTTCTTTGGATTTTATCAAGAATCGCAAGATATACGACTGCAGCACCAGATGAGATATGGCAACTGTATCCAAAGTACGGACGAATTGTTAATTTAAAGTATGCAAGATGGCACGACACAAGGAACCAACTTTCCCAGCAGAAGACATATACAGTTAATTCGATATACTTGTATTATTTACATTATTCGGACTGTTATCCTCATCTTCATTGCCATATTCACAACATTTCGGCCGTTGTACGCTCCAGCCTTCTTCAGGTGATTGGAATTTTGAACCGAACCCTTTATTTGGCCTACCGGAGTAGATTGTTCTAGTTCAACGTGCCATGCCTCTTCCGAATGTCTTAGTTACATCCCGTTAACTGAAATCTCCAGGTATTGGTTCACCAATGCTGTGGCCTGGTATTGAATTCACAACTCTTTGGGTCTAGTCACTGGATCTAACCAACGTCTTTATTCACTGGGACGGAAGAAGGCTGGAGCGTACAACGCCCGAAATGTTTTGTATATGTTATGTCGTGATTAAATTAAAGCAATTTTGGTTTGGAAGCGTTAAAATTTACATTATTTTTTTTTTATACGAATTGGTCAAACCCAAACTCAAACAAAAACATTGTTTTCAATCATTATGAGTCTACCGAATGAATAGAATTTTATTATAAACAATTGTCTTGTAAATGGAATTTTTAAAGCATTCTGAATGTAAAAGTAAAGAAAAAAAGTGTCCAAGACAATAAGAAACACTATCTGCCAAAAAAAAAAGTGAAGTTTTGTTGAAATCGGTTGAAAAATGTAGGAAATCCGATCCCATATATAAACGAACACACACACACAAACAACCTGGGTTTTATAATAAGTATAACTTTCATTCTCGAGATGCCTCTTAATCGTATTTTCAAATTGATTTCGTGCAAAAACAATTGTGTTTTTCCAATTTTTGGTGCTGTCAGAACCACCGCAAGGTAATTTTACGTAGTCCTGTGAAGTTTTGTTGAAATCGGTTGAAAAATGTAGGAAATCCGATCCAATATATAAACGTACAGACACACATACACACATACAACCTGGGTTTTATAATAAGTATGATGAAGTCCCGGATGACTGACAATGGGACAAAGCGATAGGATTTATCTCCATACCATTCCCGAGGGCAGTGTTAAAAGAAAACCACCTACAGTTGATATTTAAACGTGATTTGCTAATTGAACTTTTCATGCCGTAGACCTTATTCGTGAGAAAAGTAAATCAGTATTCATACCTTCTCCAAGGGTATTAGTGCTAAGTGAATACAAGCCGCCTATGCTGATATTTCATCCTGGTTTGAACATTTCACTTACAGTTTTATAAGGCAAAGCAGGAGGATGTGGTTTCATGCCTTTCTTAAGGGCATTAATGCTAAGTGGACAAAACATCCTCCTCGACTGATATTGAATTGCCATTGCCGGGAACATTTTTTGTGAAAAAAAAAAAATCTGGTGACAACTCATAGCACAGGGATGTAGATTCATGCCTTCGCGAAATGTATTATATCTTGTGCCGTTAGTGTGTGCGTCTATGTGTGCGTGTGTGAGAGAGAGAGAGAGAGAAAGAGAGAGAGAGAAAGAGAGAAAGAGAAGTCTTGTTGCCCACAAATACACATTAGAATTAAACACATAAACACTTTAGAATTCAGGCACAAATACAAACACACACAAGAGCGTGCGCGCGCACGGTCACACACACGCGCGCGCGCACACACGTACACACACACACACACACACACTAACACCGGAAAATATAATGCTATTAGACCAACCTGGCCAATGAAAACAGCGAATTCAAAATACTGTTGCATTCTCCTTCATAATTAATTTCCCCCAAATTCTGATGAAGCTAAAATTATGGAGAAATATGTTAAACGTTTTCCGATGAAGATGATATTCCGTTATGTTTACATAGAAGTTTGCTATGCGACGATGGCGGACGCAGAATAGAAAAAATTGGTCTCATGTAAGCCGAAAGGTTAGATCGAGGAACAGTATAATAAAAAGTATCCAAATAGTGGACAATATTTGCCTTTTATTTTCTTCCAAAATTAAAGCAAATATACGAAGCTTAGAACGGCTTATGATCAAACATAATAGACATTCGTTGTCTGTTATATTTAAGAATATATATTTGAATAATGATATGCTGCTCCAATACACTATATATATATATATATATATATATATATATATATATATATATATATATATATATATAGTCAAGCCTAAACGGATCGTCAGGGAAACGGATCTCTAGGTTTGACTAGGTCTGCTCTACCTTTGTATTGAGCACTTTTAAGTTAGTTGATTACTCGCATCGTTTTTTTTTTCTTGGGGCTTTGGACCTGTATGCTGGACGATTATTTTCGACAGACGTTCATGTTCATAGCTCTTTCTTTTTTTTTAGATCGTTTTTTTAAAACTTTTTTTTCCTTCGAGATTGATTTGACCATTAACAAATCAAGAAACCGAAGGCTTTCCGAGACAAGTGTAGTTACCTATATATATATATATATAATTAAACTCAGTGTGTGAAAAACCTGGCTATCACAATTTTCAAGAGAAACAAAAAAAAAAAAAAAGCAGCGAATAATAAGTTAAAACGAAGAGTGCTCAATACGCTAAGTAGAGCAAAAGTAAAATGAATAAATCCTAAAGAGCCAGGTACTACGTACCTAGGTTTCAACACGTGAGATCATCAAGATGAACTGGCACACCCTTATGATCCCATGTGGTAGCTTAATGAGCCAGGTACTTCCTAGGTAGATAGTATCTGACTCATTAGGATTTATTCATCATATATATATATATATATATATATATATATATATGTATGTATGTATGTGTGTGTGTGTGTGTGTATACTAAAAAACAACTTTGTTGGTATGGCCAACAGACAACTTGCCAGAACATCGACTTCAGTCTCCACAAACGTATTTGGTTGTAATGTGGATCTTAAAAAAAATATATATATTATGCTTTATTTTTCATCGCGACCTTTATTAGGCAAAGAGTGGATATTTCCACATATTATTAGGTTGGTGCAAAAATAATGTCGTTTTCTCACATAGTAACACATGTGAGAAAACGACATTATTACTGTAAATTACTGAGGAGAAAAGAAGAAATATATATGTTATTCAATTTATAAGTCATTTTATAGTTGTAAACTTAATAGCGATTAAATTTTAAATTTTGATTTTGTAATTAGCAGTTTTAAATTTTAATATTAAATTTTATCATATAATTTAGTAATTATTAGTTGGAATAAATTCTTTTTTAATACTACCCATATTTTAAACATCTGAATAGATATTATAACATGATTTCGTTGTCAAGCTTTTTGAATTTTCCTATACTTGTGTTTTGATTGGTCCTTTGTAACAACGTTTTCCCCTTGCGAAGGATTGTTAATTAATTTGAAACTTTTAAAACCATTTATTTTACATTCAACGTCATCACTTGATAAGACACCGAGGGTGTTGAAATAAAATGGCTATTTTTGTAGTGATTTTATAACATATTTATGTTATAAATTTTTTTTTTAAATAAATAAATAATTATATATCTATATATATATATATGTTATTATCTAAACAACGACCACCCAAGTATATTGAACACAGAAGATTCTTTTATTACGAAATGACACCACAGTCACAGCTTTATCCTCAGAGCACTTTAGCGTTCACTCTTGCATGATATTTGCAGTGATTCGCCTGGACGACTCTGTCCACTTTTAGTCTTCAATTCCACAGGAGTTTTGTGGGTTTGAATTGAACGTAAATAGATTGTTAGAGGAAGAGACCATTTCGTAGGCAAGAATATACGAAAACTGTGGACAAGAGGTGGAAGATTGGAGCGAGTTGGATTCTAAAAGGCGACATGGACAGATTTAATCAAAGGAAAGTCAACTTGCGCACGAATACTGACTGCAAGTCTTAGAGATTAAACAATTTCTTTCTCCCTTTAAGCATATACAAGGCGCGATTGGTAAATTGTAGCCATTCTAATATATATATATATATATATATATATATATATATATCAGTGAACAATGAAGTCAACACTCGGAGGCGACAGGCCGTTTCATGCTAGACGCAATCGGACGGGCTGACGATTGCTTGTCGGCTCTGAGTGTTGACTTCAATGTTCGCTTTTATATTTACACACGCTTTAACTCTGATATTGAGCACTTTATCCCATAAATATAGCACACCTTAAAACTATATTTCTATATATTAACTGATTTAAGATATGCTTTCTTTTTATTATAATATATATATATATATATATATATATATATATATATATAAGTGCGCGATGGGTAAATTGTCGCCATTTTAACATTTTAATTTTTTATTTTGTCGACTGCTCAGTATAGTAGGGTCATTTGGGCACCGTCTGTGAGGAAAAAGAACACGATGACGCAAATTCACTCCGCCAAATATTTGGAAATGTCATTCTGCAATGCTTGTCATTCGCGCCGTAAGCTACAATACGGACATTTCGGAGTGTTTGTGTGTCAATCTGGGGACAGTACTGAGGAAATGGAAAGAGTGGGATGAGTCTAACGGTGATTACAAAGATGTTTCGTGCAATCACTATTGATGGACACGTTATGCCATTCATTTTCCCACAGTGCCTGAGAATCAACCTACATCAAGTGCCTTGAGAAGTTAGTGCAGTCCTGGGTCAAGTGGGTAGCTGCTACAGGATCTGGCAACAGGACTCTGCACCATGCTACACAAGCAGGAGAACCCAGCCATGGCTGTCAGACAAGTTTTCCCCCTTAATTATTATGTTTGAGACGCAGTTGAGCGAGAGATCAACAAAACTCCTTGTAACATCAAAGATGAACTGAAGGCAAGGATTAAGACAACATTGACCAACTTAAACAAGGAGAGCGTCCAGAAGAGTTGCGGGAGATTCCGAAGTTGTCTGGAGGCTGTGGTTGAAGCCAATGGCGATTTTATTGAATGAATTTACTTTTTAGCATTTCAAGATATTTTTGTGTAATTTTGGTAAATATATCTGTTAAAATGAGATGTCAGTGTTATTTTCATTTTTGCGTAATTTGAACGACAACTTATACATCGCATCCTTATATATATATATATATATATATATAGATATACAAAGAGATAGATAGATAGATAGATAGATAGATAGATAGATAGAGAGAGAGAGAGAGAGAGAGAGAGAGAGAGAGAGAGTTCGTCAAGAACACCGGGAAAGCAAAAACTTGCATAGGTAATGCAATTCTAAATTTTATTCAGAAATTAATTCAGAGAATCTAACATGACGAGATTAATAAAAGTTACCTCTGGACTATACAATTATAAGAGATGCTTAAAGTGGTGGCCTTTAGCTTCCAGACATTTATTAGTACGGCAAACTTCTGCTTGCTCAACGTTAGCCAAAGATGTTCAGTGTAACTGTTGCCCAGGCATTTTCAATTTCTTGTCTAAGGGCCACCAATATAATACCATGTGCCGAGAAAATATTGTACTACAATAAACAGTTTTATCGCGTTTTTAATAAAACTATGAAAAAATTTTTTAAATATTTATACAGTTTTGGGTGGGCGCTGTATATATTAATAATACTTTTTTAACATTCTATTAATACCGGTACTCAATGTGCGATATTTTATGTTATATATATATATATATATATATATATATATATATATATATATATGTTATTAATTTAAAGAAAAAACAGACCACTTTAAGGTTCCATTGTTATAATTTATATTATTTAATGATTTTTCGTTTTCTTTCAGATTTGGCGGACATTTGGGCGATATTATTTAAATAAATTTTCACCAATAACACTGATTTATTTACTGCTGACTTTGATCCATCTTAATGAAACACCCTTATATATAATCCGTCTTAATGAAACACCTTTTATATATATATTTCGAAAGAAAAGTGATGGATTTTTCTTTATTAATCTGATCGATTTTATCACTTTAAACGTTATTTTTAGTGGATACACTTATTTGAGTAGACGCCCTGTTCCTGTATTAAAGAGTACATTTATTTTCGTCTACCATCATGAATATTCGAGAAATCTTATTAAAGAAAATTATGTACTCTCCTGCAGGATTCGAACCTCCGGCCCTTTCGAATCCTGCCGGTGAGGGCCTCGTTTTGTTTAATGAAGATCCCTTTTTGTATTTTCATATAATCTTTTATTTAAATTCCTTGAGGTCTCGCCTATGTATAGTTTGTGACATTCTAGAGGACGAAACGCAGAACACAGGACTTTTTCCACTTTGCCATCCAATTGCCTCACCTTTTCTGATATATAGAAAATTTTCATATTTTCCCATATAATATCATTTTTCATGGGTAAAGAGTAACTTTCCTTCAGACAGTTTCTTCTCCGATCACTGTGATATTAACTTTTCAAGCTAAGGTCAACGTTATTTATCGTTATCCTACTTACCACGTGTAACCGCAAAAATATCCAAATTGTTAGATTAAGCTTTGAACCGTTGTATCTTAGAAATGATTAAAGATATCTTACTGGAATTCTCTGATATTTTTATAACACTATTGGACTCTATTTTGAGCAATAAGAATGTATAATTACTCTCTAAGCTTAACAGAAATATCATGATCAAATCGATCATAAACAAAAATGACATGCCCATCATTAATTAATCATAGCTAAGGATCGGAAACTCATGAAATATTTAAATAAAGTTCAAATATATATTTATTATTCCGGGATTACTTTCCAACGTATTGAAGATGATATTCGTCCTCTCTAACCTTCTAACTTTCTGTCCTGGATTAACAAGTTGCCTCACTGGTTTCGCGTACGATTTCATTTTCATGTCTTTTTACACTGCTTTTTAGACTGTCATAGCTGAAACTCCTCTCTCATGTGCCAAACGTCTTATGGATTGAGTTGAATCTTTTCGAATGGATCTCTTTAGCTGTAAAGTGAAATGAAGATCCCTCTTTCTGTTGGGGCCTCCTGATCCAGTTTTCCTCTCTACTGTTCCCCCTTTTTTAAACTTATTCACCGCTCTCTTGATGGTACTTGAATAGACTTTGAAGATGGAAGCCAGAGTATGAATGATGGTACCATTACTGAAGGCGTGAATGATCTTTTTCCTTTCACCAATGCTCATTTGGGAAGACTGTGGGTCTGGCACAAAACGATTTTAACCTGTTCTCTTTCTAGCTGAATAACTCAAATGATTTTTTAATGATTCTTAAAACAAATGGTGTCAAGATGGCTAAATGTCTCATCTGAAAACCTGAATAAAAGAAACTCAATTCGTTTAGTGGATTTTTAGATATTAAACCTTTTGTGGGATGGAAAATTATTGTGTTAAACGATTTAACCAATTTTGCTGTTAAACTTGATATATTTATATTATGCTTCATTTAAGATCTTAAAATAATCATATTGAGTAACCCTCTACCTTGAGTGGTTCTTAGATCTTGTACAGGATGAATAAAAATATGAAATATATATGTCAATTTATGCAAAACTGCAGTACATATATATTCCTGAAAATGACTTACATATACAGGTTTTTTTTTTTTTTTTTTTACAATTATTCACTCAATAAATAGCCCACTCAGAGTTAACGGCGAATAATTGAATTTTATGAGTGTAAGAGGAACGGGGGAAGACGTAAAATGTGCAATTTATGTGTGTATGGAGGAAAGATTGCGATTAACCCTAAACTTGAACAGGTTAAGATATTGGTGATCTAGCAAAGATCCTCTAGGGAGTCTGTTCTACAAAGCAGCAATTCTTGGGAAGAAGCTGTCCGAACGAAACTTACTCCTTACTAATACGATACGAAATGAAGGACTATGATGTAAACACCTCATAAAAACACTCAACACTCTGTTAAAAATGTTTTTCTACGATACTTTAAACTAAAAGTAACATTTGCTTCAAATCATATCAATTAAAATTTAAATCCGCTAATCATCCAACTAATTATACTAATATATATAAAGTTGTAGCCTCTGTCTGTCTGTTGTCGAACTCCTCATAGGTTTTTGGAGATAGTCCAACTTAACCATATATATTCTGAAACTAAACTACCCAGGGTACTCATACTACCCAGGGTACTTGGATATTTAATTTTTATCAAAGGTGATCCCCGGGACTAACCCCCCACTATTTTTTCCATTTGATTTAAATTAAATTTAAATTTGAACAAGGGAATCTCTCCTAGGGTACTTGGATAACTATATTTCATTTTTATCAAAGGTGATCGCTGGGAGGCACCCCACTATTTTGTTTCCGTTTGATTTAAATTCAATTTAAATTTGAAAAAGGGAATGACTCCTAGGGTACTTGGATAACTATATTTCATTTTTATCAAAGGTGATCGCTGGGAGGCACCCCACTATTTTGTTTCCGTTTGATTTAAATTAAATTTAAATTTGAATAAGGGAATCTCTCCTAGGGTACTTGGATAAGTATATTTCCTTTTTATCAAAGGGAGTTCCCAAGGGGCACTCCCCCACTGAATTTTTCCCGTTTCATTTAAATAAAATATACATTTGAACAGGGAAATGATTCCTATCGAAAATATAGAAGGAGAAAGCCAGAAGATGGAGGGCGCATCGACAAGATCAAAATGAGACAATATGGACGTCAAGTTGAGCAAGAAATAACCAATCAACTGTCATGTCAATGTTGAAATCTGCTTATCAATTCATTCAATCAAGTATTGCATCAAATGCATATATAAAAGGGGTCAGATCAAGCTGTTTTTACACAAAATATAGGAGAAAATGCAGAAGATGAGTTCACATCGGCAAGATCTATGAGTAATATTGAAATGCATCATTTTTCTCCACAAATTATAACAATGATTCAAAATCAATCATCATTTTCTTACAAAAAAAAAAAAAGAAAAAAGTGTGACACACAGCAAGACGCAGGTAATTCGGTTAATATTAAATAAAGTTTCAGAAAAGTATATTTTATTTTTGGAAGATTTTTTTTTTTAATAAAGAGAATGATATGAACGATTTTAGAATTTTTACTGACAACAAAAACTAATTATAATCAATTTAAATTCATTTTGAAAAAAACAGTCAAGTATTTTGCTTCCTTGAAATATTAAATTTAATCTATTAATTTGAAATTAAAACTAAAATAAAACATCAAGAAAAATTTTTCATGTTAAAAATGCATTTTAAAACTTAGCTATCGCATTTCTTAGAAATACCTAGATCGATCGATAGAAAGATAGATATACATATAGATAGATAGATATGAATATATATATATATATATATATATATATATATATATATATATATATATATATATATATATATATAGCGAGAGAGAGAGAATGGACAGAATGAGATTGATAGATAGGTAGATATGAACAGAATGAGATAGATAGATATGAATAGAATTTTATATATATATATAAATACATATATATATATATATATATATATATATATATATATATATAGAGAGAGAGAGAGAGAGAGATGGACAGAAGGAATATAAATATATATATATATATATATATATATATATGGACAGAATGAATATATATATATATATATATACATATATACATATATATATATATATATATATATATATATATAGAGAGAGAGAGAGATAGATAGATAGATAGATAGATAGATAGATAGATAGATAGACAGACGTGAAAAGATTGAGATAGATATGAACAGACTGTGATAGATAGATAGATATGAATAGAATTATATATATATATATATATATATATATATATATATATATATATATATATATATATATATTTATATATATATATAGATAGATAGATAGATAGATAGAGAGAGAGAGAGAGAGAGAGATGGACAGAATGTGATAGATAGATAGATAGATAGATAGATAGATAGATAGATAGATAGATAGATAACTGGGATAAGGAAACAAACGTCTTTACTTTTCAAATATTAAGACATATTTTTAAATGGACGGAAAAACCAGTGAAAGGATACAAACTACGATTTTTTTCTTCAGTAAGAACGGAAGGATACAGTACAATAGACAAAAGCAACCATTCGTCATTTTTTATCGACTATTTCCTTTTAAACAAAGCTATTAGAAACCGAAGTTACTCTGTGGAGTGCATGAAGCGTGTCAGTACACGGCTTGTTACCTTGAAGTTCTCGTAATCGGAACAGACATTTCCGTCCTTGGTCGGCGTAACTTGACTCTTTCACCACTGACATGCGCAGCAGATAGTAAATATCACTTCCGCTATTTGGTGAATGACTTTCTTTGTGACAGAATCGTCCTTCGTCTTCAAGGCAGCGGGCTGTGTGAAGAGATTCGAAGGTTGAGATTTTTTTTTATCATTTCACCCCAAGCAAAGTACTAACACCACTAAGACGTAAGGAGCTAATGAGTGCTAGAGAACACGAGAAAATAAATACGATCAAGAAAATAAAAAAAGAACAAGAATCAAGAGGACAGAAGATAGCGATTGACATTGTATTCAAATCTTTGAAGATCAAAGTTGACAGGGAAGCAAGAAACCGGCAGAGAATTCCGCAAGCGAGACAAGAAACGGTTAGTATAGAATTTACGGTTGCATCTAGCCAATTTAACTGTAAAAAGATGAGACCTAGCCGCCAATTTGAACTGAGCTTAAATTCATCAAGTCTAGGTATCATAGAGGAAAGTGATATTTTTTTAAAAAAAATAAAGAAATATGGCACATGGCCAAAAAAGGGATATGGCAATGATGGTCTTCACACTTAGCTAACCACGATTACTAACCCAAACATATCACAGTACTCCTTACATCAAAACAACACATTCTTACTTACCATTCTTACTACAGTCACCATAATACCTCACAGTCTCTAACTAGTCCTAACTAGTTCCCATATGTACAATTTGTCTGTTGGTAGGGGGATAAAAATAACAACTTTTAAAAAAGAAACCCCAATGAATATTTACAAAGCTTACAATTTTGTATACAAAGAAATTAAACAAAATAGTGTTAGTAATATCATAAAGTTGAAAGGGACAATTAGCAGGAAAGTATTTATATAAAAGACACAGGGCAGCTACGTTACGGCGGTGGGAAAGTGATTGAAGCCGAGATGCCAGGTCATTTTAAACCTACACAATTCGGCTGCATGCTTCTCTGTGAAATTGCAATATGAGCTCTGAAAAAAACATGAAATGAGAAAAGCAAGAAACATGCAATGATAACAGTAAAAAATTACTATATGAGCACTAGTAAAAAATAGTTGACATATTAGATTTATAATACCCAGAAATTCATACACAGATGTCCTCAAGGACACAGGCGCTGGTTTGATCCAGTGACAGGACTCAGAGAGTGTGAGTTCAATACCGGGTAAAGGCAGTGGAGAGCTTGGAGAGGGGAATGAACAGGAGATAACTGATAACTGACATCCATTAAACATGGCGCGTGGAACTAGAACAATCTACCCCAGTGCGCGAAATAAAGGGTTCAGTTCGATATCCCAACCACCTGAAGAAGGCCGGAGTGTACAACGACCGAAACGTTGTAATAATTATGGTGACAAAGATGAGGAAAATAGTCCGAATAATGTAAACAGTGTAAATTATTAAGTATGCAGGTTTTAGAGGAATAATGTTATCACGCAAATGTATGGTCCCAAAATGTGTATATCTAAAAGGCTATTAATTAGCGAAAATATACACTACCTAATTGATTTAAGTATGCAAACTTGAGTGCAACAACATTTAGCATACAAAAGCATGCAGCCAAAATGTGTATGTATAAAAGGCTGCAGGAAAATTTCAGTTCACCAAAATGTACGCGACCTAACTGAATTAAGTGTGCAAGTTTGAGCGCAAAAATATTTAGCGCACAAAAGCAATGAGACAAAATATGTAGGCTTAAAAATTGTCAGGGAATATGACATTTTCGAAAACGCACGGAAGCTAAAGGATTTAAGTGTGCAGTTTTGAGAGCAAGAACATTTCGAATACAACCAGAATTGAACCATGGTTTGTAATTTTAAAAAGCTACAGGAAAAAATCCATTCGCCAAATAGTACAGAGCCTAAATAATTTAATTATGCAAGTTCCAGAGCAAGAATTAATTAGCACGAAGAAATCATGGAGCTAAAATTTTAGGAATAAAAGGCTGCAGCAAAGAAGATATTCGTCAAAATGTACGGAGCCAAAATGATTTAAGTCTGCGCGTTTGAAAGCAATAATATTTAGCATACAAAAGCATGAAGCCAAAATATGTATGTATGAAGGCAGCAGGGAAAATAACATTTGCCAAACGTACGCGAAACGATGCCATGTGTCCTCAAGGACACATGGCACAGTGGATAAAGGCGTTGGTCAGATCCAGTGACAGGACCCAAAGAGTGTGAGTTCAATACCCGGTTAAGGCAGTGGAGAACTTGGAGAGAGGAATTAACAGGAGATAACTGATAAATGACATCCATTACACATGGCACGTGGAACTAGAACAGTCTACCCCAGTGAGCGAAATAAAGGGTTCAGTTCGACATTCCAACCACCTGAAGAAGTCCGGAGCGTACAACGGCCGAAACGTTGTGATAAATATGGCGACAAAGTTGAGTAAAATAGTCCGAATAATGTAAATATTGAAACGATTTAAGTATGCAAGTTTAAGAACGAGAACATTTAGCACACAAAATCATAGAGCTGAAATGTGTAGGTGTAAAAGGCTGCAGAGAAATACTATTCGCCAAAACTTCAGACAGTTATATGCCATGCGTGATACACGATTAGGCGATCATATCTTTCGAGACATGACTTACGAGGCAGATTTTTCCCGCAGTAGGTTGCCATTCCTTTCTGCGGTAGACCAGTAGTATTCCAAGGCTCTAGAACCCGGTCTGTCCTGCTATTTACCCATAGCTGAGGGGAGAAGAAGAGGATTCACACCTTTCGACTGGAATTCGAACTCGGCTCTCCGATTCCTCAGTTCGAGCCGAATGATTTAAGTGCGCAAAATTGAGAGCCGTAACGTAGCTGCCCTGTGTCTTTTATATAAATACTTTCCTGCTAATTGTCCCTTTCAACTTTATGATATTACTAACACTATTTTGTTTAATTTCTTTGTATACAAAATTGTAAGCTTTGTAAATATTCATTGGGGTTTCTTTTTTAAAAGTTGTTATTTTTATCCCCCTACCAACAGACAAATTGTACATATGGGAACTAGTTAGGACTACATAGAGACTGTGAGGTATTACGGTGACTGTAGTAAGAATGGTAAGTAAGAATGTGTTGTTTTGATGTAAGGAGCACTGTGATATGTTTGGGTTAGTAATCGTGGCTAGCTCCATGAAATATTCTTGTTTTCAAACTTGCACACTTAAATTATTTAGGCTCTGTACATTTTGGCGAATTGCATTTTCCCTGCAGCCTTATATCCGTACACATTTTGGTTCGATACTTTTGTGTGCTAAATGTTCTTGCCGCCAAGCTTGCACACTTAAATCATTTAGGCCCCGTACGTTATCGTGAATGCCATTTTTTTCTTGCAGATTTTCATACCTACACATTTGGGCTCCATTTTTTTTGTGCGCTAAATGTTCTTTCAACCTTTCACTCTGACATCATTTTAGGTTCCGTACGTTTTTCGAACCTTATTTATCTGCTGCCTTTTTACCTACACATTTTGGTTCCATGCTTAAATGTTCTGCCTCTCAAAGTTGCTCTTTTAAATCATTTAGACTTCGTACGTTTTTTCGAATGGCATATTTCCTGCTGCCATTTACACCTACATGTGTTCTGGCTCTCAAACTTGCATACTTCAATCATTTAGACTCCGTATGTTTTCACGAATAGCATTTTGCCAGTAGCCCTTTATAACGACACATTTAAGTTCCATGCCTTTTTTGTGCTAAATATTCTTGCTCTCAAACTTGCACACTTAAATCCTTTAGCCACCGTGCGCTTTCGCAAATGGCATTTTCCCTGCAAATTTTATGCCTACATATTTTGTCTCAATCCTTTTTTTGTGCTAAATATTCTTGCTCTCAAACTTGCACACTTAAATGAATTGGCGAATTAAAATTTTCCTGCAGCCTTTTATACATACACATTTCGGCTCCATGCTTTTTTGTGCTAAATGTTGTTGCTCTCAAACTTGTACACTTAAATCATTTAGGCTCCGTACATTTTGGCGAATAACATTGTATGGGGCGCCGTGTACTTTACTTTCTGTGTCTGCCATAATGCATATTTAATTTGATGCTTTCTTTTTGCTAATGTTCAGATATCCTTTCACACATCTGAAATCGTGTACGGATTTATTATCCCAAAAGCCATGTTATGTAGCCCTAACTTTCAACTCGCATGTGTAAACGTAGGGGAGAGGTTTGAGTTACGAAAAAAGTAGGTTGTATTATTATTTATTGCGCGTTGCTCTTATATGACTTCCCGCGTTTTGGCGCATTTGATTTAGTTTTCGGAAATAAGAACATTTTTTTTTTTAATGCACTTTTCTGTAATCACATTTCAACTTTATTATTTACCCTCTTTAAATTGTTCGTACTGTTGTCCTCATCTTTATTCCCATATTCATGGCATAAATAAGGGTTTTATTTTTCCTATAGCTTATTTTGTTGGGTGTGCATCGCCATACTGGTTTTCTGTTCAGCTTCATTTATTCGATCAAGTTCCTGGCAATAAACCTCTGCGGCGGAGGTTCGTACATAGACAAAGAGCTCGTAATGGACGGTGCCTATCATATTCCACCAGACAGAAAGATTTCTGTAGATGGACACCTGGTTTTGGTGGTGGAACTGATTCAATTTTGTGATAACCACTGTATGTTTCGTTTTCACTTGACATGCTGTTGTGGATTCCGAGATGAAATCCGGTCTCAAATGAATGACAAACGCAGGAATGAAATATAGCAAATAAATGTATTGACGTAATAATACAATTGGCAATACGGTTAGTAGATCCAGAAATGCGGTTAGTAGCAATAATAATATATATATATATATACAATCTGATAAATCCAGTCTCGAACTAGGACTTCCTTCTAAGTCTACGTGCTCGCAACTGTGACACCTCACACTCTTACTCTCTCACTGTTCACTGTATCAGTATATCGCTCGTCTAACTCCTGGGCATTCACCGGCAGCAGTACAAGTATACACTGGGCGAGTCCACGTAAGAAAAAGGGGTGGACCCCCTTAACACATGCAAAACCCAAATTTTCTCCACTTCTTACAATGTGATAAAAAAAAATGAAAGCTTAGAGTTCCTGGTTAAAAGATTGCGACAATTCGCGAAACGCTGTGTTCAAATGTCAAAGAAGGAATTTGGGATTCTTGTGTACTTTAGCCTTAGCTCACAAAGATACCAAATTCCCTCTTTGTATGTTTTTTTTTCCAAATAAATTATGAAATGTACCAGAAACGACCCAGCGTCGGATAGAATGACTGATAAATTAATTCTAAAGACTTGTTTCTACTAGTCAGCCTTACTCAGAATTCATAGTAATGTAATACGTAATTATATTTTGAACATCTATCTATCTATCTATCTATCTATCTATCTATCTAAGATCGTTTATTATATCTATCTATCTATCTATCTATCTATCTATCTATCTATCTATCTATCTATCTATCTATCTATCTATCTATAAGATCGTTTATTCTATCTATCTATCTATCTATCTATCTATCTATCTATCTATCTATAAGATCGTTTATTCTATCTATCTATCTATCTATCTATCTATCTATCTATCTATCTATCTATCTATCTATAAGATCGTTTATTCTATCTATCTATCTATCTATCTATCTATAAGATCGTTTATTCTATCTATCTATCTATCTATCTATCTATCTATCTATCTATCTATCTATCAGATCGTTTATTATATCTATCTATCTATCTATCTATCTATCTATCTATCTATCTATCTATCTATCTATGAATAAAGAGAAAAGGCAAAACTATCTTAGCCGCCGCGTTTTGTCGTGTGATGGACTTTATCAAGGCTAACGTCTAAGGGACTAACGACATTTCTTTTACTTCTATTTATAAATAATTTTTGCAAACTAAAATTCTGAAGAGATGACAAATTCATTCCAGACACTGTTTTGTACCAATCAACCTTGGTTCTGCCTTGGTTGGTTGATTCATAATTGACACTAGTGAAATACGTAATTGTATTTTAAATACCTATGTATTTAGTACAATTACATGTTTCACACACACTCTCTTTTCCGTCTCTTCATATACATACAGATATATATATATATATATATATATATATATATATATATATATATATATATATATATATATACATTAGAGTTCAAAGGTTTGAAGCCACTGCCCTGAATTAGCATGGGATGAACTTAACAGAAGAATAAAAAAAAAAATTCTTAGAATCATTGAAAAAAGAATGGAATCAGTTATCAAAACTTATACTTTGAGAAACTTTTGTAACGAATGCCAAAAAATTATGCAGCAGTAATCAAGGCTAAAGGAGGATATTTTGACAAGAGCAAAACTTAATACTAAAAGACTTTTTTTCTTTTTGTCATAATAAAATTTCTAATAAAAAAAAACTTGCATCACTTTGTTTAACCACTTATAATAATTTTCTCTTATTTAAAGTACAAAACAACTACTTTTTAGGTCAATATAAAAAATTACCAGGGTGGCCTCAAACTTTTGAACTGTAGTATATATATATATATATATATATATATATATATATATATATATAAATTATTACCTGTAGAACAACATTTACACCTAGAAAAACGCGATTTTAAAAACCATGACGAATTCACTATAATTGAGAGAATATAAAAGTCCAGAGCAGATAACATTAGAAAGATTTTAGAGTTCCAGGAAAATAAGTGGATACAACGTTTAAAAACGCACTATTCAGTCGGGCTTTACCATAAATTTAACAATATAGATAATATTAATATATAACCCTACAAATCAAAACCTACCCAAATTTCTCACCCACACAAGACAGACATGCTTATGGAGGTGTTGAGGCCTCACGCTTATACACACACCCACACGAATATACACACTTACGCGCATCATAATCACTCACTCCATAATGATCCAAATGGTAACACACACCCACAGTAATACACACGCTTACACACATCATACTAACTCACTACCTAGGAACCAAATAACACACACACACACACTTAACAGAGACACATCCCCATTTCCAGGGACCAAATCAAAATGACCTAAGGAATTCAGAGAAGCATAGATCCATCCAGCTCTTATCTCAAATAACAACTTAAAAGAGACTGTTTGACCAACACAAGGAATGTTAAAAGATCCATGTTAAAAAAATGAAAACTACAGACAAAAGTTCATTTTCTCCATCAAGTCATTCATTTCTATAGTTCACTGCTACGAACAAGAAGAATTTTTTTTCTCCTGATGGCCGAAACTAGTCGAGGAATCTAATTGAAATTATAAAAACGAAAGAAATATTAATATGCAACTCAGTGTGTCTGAACATTTTAATTTTTTAATATTTTTTATTGTTCAATATATATATATATATATATATATAGTAATGATACAATATGGTAATCCGTATAGAATTTCCAGGAGGATATAGATCCAGGGAGAGCTCTATGTCAAAAAACAACAAAGTTATTATTAATTAAAGAATATCAAACACTCTAAATCTCATAGGTAATAATTTTTATTTCATGAGAGCTCTAAAAAAAGAGTGATTTGTTTGTAGGTCTTGAAGATTGAAAGCTGTAAATAAAAATTATTACCTACGGAATTTTAAGTGTTTGATATTCTTCAATTAATAATACATACATACATACATACATACATACATATATATATATATAAATATATATATATATATATATATATATATATATATATATATATATATATATATATATATATTATAGTCCTCCATTAGGTCACGTAAAAAAGAAGCATATCACGATGAAAAAAGGTCCATAAATCAACGAAAACAGTTTTGTCTCAATATGTTTATGTTGTTATGAAGAAGAAAGACGAAAGTATTTTTTGATTATTTTTTGAAATTTTTTACTCCTTTCTAGCACGTAGAAAATTTTAGTTAAAAATTTTGTTTTTTTTTACGACAGCGAGATAAAATAAAAAAATAAAAAAAAAAAAGGTTCGTTTTATTTTGCACTTTTCCCGAGGAAAATACACGTTAATTAAGAAATTCTTGCAAAAATCAAATAATTGTCGGATTTTTTTTTTTAGAAAATCTTGTTAAAAAGAGATTTTTTTTTAACATGTTTCCACCCACTTACATATTTTCATGAAATTTCGACAAATTAAATCTTCACGCGCGGGATTTGTTTTATTAGTTATAACCAGGACTCTTTGTAGAAAGTAAATCACCAGTTTTTTTTGTAAAACAGTATCCGGTTTCATAGAAAATCTGCTTTGATTTATAAAAAAAAAGATGTAAAAAAAGTATTACATTAATTAGAAGAGCTTTCACCTGTTTTTGTAAATACGTTATACTAAGGACATTATTTTGTGAAGAAATGAAATTTTTTCGTTGAATAATGTATTTTTTACAAATTATTTTCCCATTTTCAAAATTTTTTTCATTAACATCTTAATACTTCAAAAATCGTTTAAAATTCTTTATTGCTTTCAAGCACGTAATGCAGTGATAACGTTAATGAAAAAGTAAATTTACGAATCGAAATTTGAAAAGCTTATAACAGTCGTTTGACCCGAAATATTTTTAAAATAATTTTTTTAAAAATTTTATTGAAAAAAACGTTCATAATTTCTACGTATGGAAATGTATACATTACATAATTCTTAAAAAAATTAAACAATTATCTAATTAATAAAAAACTTTAAACTATTATCTAATTAAGAAAGTATGAAATAAAAAATAGATATTACATAATTGCTGAATAAAAATGTTAATATTTAAAAAGTACTAGTTAAAAACGAAAAACCGCGTTCGCTTACTTTGCAAAAATTGTCAATTTTGATCATCCATAGCAATCTGTCATCCCCTCGTCACAATCGATTTCTTTGATAAATTCAGACACATCGTTAAGAAATGTTTGGATACAAATTTTTATGCTATAA
>OZ010601.1:83773691-83848691 GCA_963932145.1 Acanthosepion lycidas
CGTTCCAGCTGCAATTCATTTATTTTGCGGCAATTTTTACTTTCACATAATAATGCACCACCAAGAAGTCAGCATCATTCGACTGCGTGAAACACAAAAGCAAAATAAGACAGCTAAGAATATTCCTTGCATGCAATACATTCTACTGTACTGTTTGTTGTCATCAGTGTAATTCTCGAGCCGGCCACAAAAGTCATGCCCGTTATAAGTATGCAGATAATTAGTAGGTTGTCGTTGGAACGTCATATATCGAACTCGGTGAGGTGTCCATTATATATATATATATATATATATATATATATATATATATATATATATATATATGTATGTATGTATGTATTGCTAAAGAATTAATGGATTTTAGATTTTTAATGCAATGTTATTTTTTATTATTCTTAACGTTATTATTTTGTATAGACGTCTTTGAAAAGAATCTCGCTTTTTTTTTAAAATTTGTTTTAAATAGTGTGAATTAGGCATACAGGTCTGAGTATTCGAGTGACTGAATAAAGAAAATGTGCTCTTCGAACCTCTGCACTCTTTACATATATATATATATATATATATATATATATATATATATATATATATAGATAGATAGACAGATAGATAGACAGATAGATAGATAGATAGATAGATAGATAAAGAGAAAGAGAGAGATAGACTGCGAGATTGATTCAATAAGCCGGTGAATTAAATTAAATTTAAGGAATAAAAAGATAATATTGGCAATGAGATTGATCATATGATTGTAGGCTGTTTGACTAAATAGAAGGCCGAAGAGACAAATTTTAATGTCGGAATTATTGGACACGACTGTGTCCTTTTTCAAAGAGACGAGAAATAAACAAAGACGTGGGAGTTACTCTTCCGCTGTTTTTTTTTTTTTTTTTTAAATCTACCCTTTGGTCATCTTTCGTTTTAATTATATATATATATATATATATATATATATATATATATATATATATATATATAAAGAAATATAGTCTTAAGGTGTGCTATATTTATGGAATAAAGTGCTCAATATCAGAGATAGAGCGTGTGAAAATATAAAAGTGAACATAGAAGTCAACACTTAGAGGCGACAGTCTGTTTCATGCTATATACAATCGTCAAGCCACGTGGCTTGACGATTGCATATAGCATGAAACAGACTGTCGCCTCTAAGTGTTGACTTCTATGTTCACTTTTATATTTATATATATATATATATATATATATATATATATATTATCATGTTCCAAAATTGTATATATTGTAGCTAGTATCGCTGACAGTAAAACTATCTAAAGGATTATATTTGAAAGGAGCCTGTCAATGTGAATTGTAATACTAGTCGTGCAGAAGAGCCGCAGGGATTTAAAGTGGCCAAATATTGGTTTGCTTGCTTAAAGACAGAGAAATAGGTAGAGACATGAAATAATGAGGTGACGAAAAAAAAAAAAAGGATGACAAAACATGTGTCGTTTCATTGAAGATAGACTTCAACAGGCTAATGTGGTTACATTACCTGTTTTAATCTGCTCGATCTATCTATCTATCTATCTGTTCATATCTATATATCTATCTATCTATTAGTCTGTTCATATCTAAGATTGGTCATATCTATCGTAGGCTGTTCATCTCCTTCAGTCTAAATATAGCACTGTATTTCCATCTATGCTAATATGTTTATGTAAATATTTACACAAGTAGTGTTTCCCTCACTACACACACATATCTCCCTGTCTCTGTCTGTCCGTCTGTCTGTCTGTCTGTCTGTCTCTCTCTCTCTCTCTCTCTCTATATATATATATATATATATATATATATATATGTGTGTGTGTGTATTGGTTAATGTACTCATATAAAAGTCTGTTGATATCTATTTTAGTCTGTTCCTATTTCGTTTCTGTTTGTCTGTCTATATATGTACCTAGCTGATATCTATGGCCACATTCCTAATATATAAATATATATATATATATGTGTGTGTGTGTGTGTGTGTGTGTGTGTGTATGTATTGGTTAATATGTTTATATTAGGTTGGTGCAAAAATAATGTCGTTTTCTCACATAGTAACATATGTGAGAAAACGACATTATTTTGCACCAACCTAATATAAAATCTGTCGTTATCTATTTTAGTCTGTTGCTATTTACTTTCTGTTTGTCTATATATGTACCTGGTTGATATCTATCCATGTTGCTAATATATATATATATATATATATATATATATATATATATATATATATGCTTTTCGGTTGAATCATAATTAGTTTTCCTAAAAAAAAAAAAACATAGTTGTCTAATTGTTGATGAGTTGTCGAATAATCTGATACTGATGGATTGTGGGATTTGCTTGATGAGGGATAGCAGGATGGCTGGAGAAAGTGTGCATATCAGCGTTTCCGAACATTGTTTTCGTCATCGCCTAATTTCACACGGAAAATTTTTCCACTGCCCACCTGTATACCTAAATTACTTGGTAAAAGTTTGTTACTGGTTCTTATACTGACTGTATGATATAGTAAAAAATACCAAACAGAAGGAATAAATAACACTGACTAATACGTCTTCCGTATTAAAGTACAAACGAAAGCAAAATTGACCGTTGAAAACTATATATATATATATATATATATATATATATATATGTGTGTGTGTGTGTTATGGTCCGGTTCCTTGTACCACGTTGATAGTCCAAGTTAGAACCAATAAAGAAGAACTCGAACACGGATATGGAATAACAGATATATTACAAACAGGAATATATACAGAGAAGTAGAAAGTGTTAGTATGAACAATCAGGTTTAGTAGTAATTGTCTGAACACGACTCTGTCGGACTGCCTCTGACTCGACTGACTGACTCGCTCTGACTGACAGACTCCTGACAGACTTCACTCCAGACTTCAGACTGAACGGTATTTAGTCTCCCAGCCCAACGAGGGCATCATATGGCACAAGGCCAGTTTAACGTGGGATCTCCGAGCCCGTGGGATCTCCGAGCCCGTGGGATCTCCGGGCCCGTGTGCTCGGCCAAAAATATGCCCTTTCAACCCGTATAAACGAGTTCAGGTTCGGTTTACCTCCCCGAAAGAGACTCCGCCCTTCGGCGTAGCCTCGTTCGGGTTCCTCCCCGCCCGAAGACAGAGAGTTCAACCGATCAGCCTGTCAGCCGGTCGCCCGACTTCGGACTGAACGGTATTTAGTCCCCCTCCCACGAGGGCATCATGTAGCACAAGGCCAGTTTAACGTGGGGTTTCCGAGCCCGTGTGCTCGGCCAAAAATATGTCGTTTGAACCCGTATAAACGGGTTCAGGGTCGGTCTACCAGCCCGAAAAATAATATAGCACACCCTAAAAATATATTTCTTCATATATATATATATATATATATATATATATATATGTATGTATGTATGTAATGGGTGTAACACCAAAAAACGTGTAAATCGTGTCACAGCAAAATTGTCCAATTGTTAGATTAAGCTCTGAAACGTTGTATCTTAGAAATGTTTGGACTTTACTTTGCGCAATAAGAATGTGTAATTAGTCTCTAAGCTTAACAGGAGACTCGTAATGAAATTGATCATTAACGAAAATGACATGTTCATCATTAATTAATCATAGATAAGGATGGAAATCTCATGAAGGATTGAGAAAAATTATATATATATATATATATATATATATATATATATATATTATTCCAGGATCATTTTCCAACTTATTGAAGATGATCTTCGCCATTCTCTAAGTTTCTAAATTTCTGTCCTGGAGTAACAATTTGCCTCACAGATTTCGCGTACGATTTCATTTTCAAGTCTTTTTTTTTCACAGATATTTAGACTGTCATAGCTGAAGCTCCTCTCTCACGTGCCAAACGTCTTGTGGATTGAGCGGGATCTTTTCTAACTGATCTCCTTAGCTCTAACTTGAAATGATGCCCGCACCCCCACCGTCTTCCTGCTGTGACCTCCTGAGCCAGTTTTCTTTTTCTCTACTGTCCCGACTTTTTAAAATTTATCTACCATTCTGTTGATGGTACTTGAATGGACTTTGAAGATGGAAGCCAGAGTATGATTGCTGATATCATTACTGAAGGCCTGATTGATTTTTTTCTCACCATTGCTCAATTGGGAAGACAGAGTGGGGCTAATTCATCTGAAACTCTTCTTTTTCTAGTTGAATAACTCAAAGGACTTTTCCATGATTCTTACGACAAAGGGTGTAACGACGACTAAACGTTTTATCTGAAAACGTAGAGGAAATAAACTGAATTAATTTAATGTGATTTTTAGATATTAAACATTTTGTTGGGTGGAAAATTATGCTGTTACATGACTTGGACACTTTTGCTGTTACACCTGGTATATATATATATATATATATATATATATAGTTGTATATTTAGGCAGCAATCCTTCGTTTATGCATGTTTCATTTAAAAATATAGACAAGGTACTAGGCTTAAGTTTTTTTTTTAATTTAATTTTTCTTGTGTTCGAACAAGAACTTTCTTTTCTGGACAAAGAGTCTGTAAAAACTGTCCAAAAGTTTTATAATTCCGGGCGCTTTCGGCTATACATTTAGCCGTTATCAAGGATGATTCAATTTTTCAGCTTAATTATGTGTATGTTTTAGTGTGTTGTAGATATGTTTTTAATTTACGAATAAGGTTAGCAAATTGTGGCCTTGTTCGTAGTTAATATTGTTAAGAGTTTGTCCAGTAAAGAAAGCTCTTGTTCGAACACAAGAAAAATTAAATAAAAAACTTAACCGTAGTAACTTTTCTGTCTTTTTTAATGAAACATATATATATATATATATATATATATATATATATATATATATATATATATATACTGAGAATAGAAAGATAGCTAGCGAACTAGATAGATGCCATTTACTACGCATGTTTAGTTTGGCATTATTCACGACATTTCGAATAGCTTGCGTGGACAGAATTGCACAACCATTTGTGCCATAGCGCCCAACACAGCCACCGTTTGTTTGTGAATGAAAGATAATTTTAGGTTGCCCGAATTTCTTTAATAAAGTAAATTCGGTATGAATTTGGTAGAATATTTTTTACTACTATTTTTATCCAATACAACGCCCAAGAACCGATCATGGTAGAGTGAAAATGAATTAATTTGTTGTAAAGACTTAAAAAGAGAAAGTAAAAAGTGCACATTAGGAGGGGGGCGTTTGGGTAGATGACAGTTTAAGATCACTTGAAAAGATAGTGACACGTTGGTTGGTCAACGGGTGAAGACCAGGTGAAAAGATAGTGACATGTTGGGTAGATAACGGGTGAAGACCACGTGAAAAGATAGAGATACGTTGGGTGGATAACGGGTCAAGACCACGTGAAAAGATAGCGATACGTTGGGTGGATAACGGGTCAAGACCACGTGAAAAGATAGTGATACGTTGGGTAGATAAGGGTTCAAGACCACGTGAAAAGATAGTGACACGTTGGGTAGATAACGGGTGAAGACCACGTGAAAAGTTAGCGTTACGTTGGGTAGATATCTCTTCAAGATCACATGAAAAGATTGCTATCTGAGAAACTTCTCGGGAGTATCTTTCACAAAGTAACACTTTTAAAGAAGAACCTGTCTGAGTGGGACTTCCTCCTTGTAAATGGAATACAAATGAGGAAGTGTTAATCTGTGTATGCGGTATAGCAAGTCGTAGCTCTGATGATCTGAACTGGTGGATCTAAGGAATATACCTCCTCTGAATATAGTTATAGTGTAGCGAGGGACAAGCAACATTTTGTGAAAGTGGTTGTTGGGTGGAAATAATTCATCACCCACAAGGCCATGAACACCCTTTTGAACTAAAGGATTGGGCAGCTCCAGCCCATTATGGGTCTGATCCGACTCTTTTAAAAGTAGAGAATGGCAGATTTTTGTATAACTATTATATCTAATTTTACTAATTATAGTCAAACAGCAAGGAATGGTATAAATATTTTAAGAATATTATGAGATGAATTATTTTGGATTTTTAGTTTCCGTGACCAAATCGGTCTAAGCATTGTCCATGTTAGAGAGTCACCCTTGAGATTTCTTATTTATGTTTTATTTTCTTAATTTAACGGTCGTAGAATTAGCGAACGTTGCTATATTGATTGAGTGGTTCTTCTTTTACTGATTATCACCCTTTTCTATGATATTCAAAACCATAAAATAGTTTCAAATTGTAAAAAATAATTTGGAGATAATAACGATGCACTTATACAAGTCTTACTAATTAATCCATAGCTGGGGGAGAAGAGGTGGATTCATACCTTTCCCAAGGATTTTTGTGCGTAAGTGAATATAACGAACTCGACTTGAGTTAGAAAACGGTTCTTTGATCTCCATTACATACCTGGTATTCTCAAGCGGTCACCCATCTAGGTACAGACCAGGCTCGACGTTGCTTAACTTCGGTGATCGTACGAGAACCTGCGTTTAAACGCGATATGGCCTTAAGCCCGACCGTTGCTAAAGAAAGAAAGAAAGCTAAGATAAAAAAGAATGATTGCAAGCAAAAGAGGCAGTCCAAGGTGTTAGTTACATAAAGGGGGACCGCCCAAATCAATAAGTGTAGTCAGTGATAATACAAAGTAAAACACAGAGAATCGAAAGGGCATCAGAATAGCGAGAGAGTATTTCCAGAAACTAAGTAACGGTTCAGGAAATAGGAAAATTTTCTTAGAAGACAAGAGGATGTTGGACGGCAACGTCGTATCTGTCCATCTTTATGGCTGCGCGTGCTGGACAATTTCCTTACCGTGGAAGAGACTCCAAACAGCAAAGATACGATTCTAAAGAGTGATGCTCAGAATTCTACGGACGGAACATATGAGTAAGAAATATAGGAACTAAAAGGTCACATATTTAAAATCAGAATGACACAGCTAAAATTTCTGATACAATTTATGAGGAAAGAAGGCCTGGTGAAATTAAGACTCACAGGACATGCACAGAATGGACAGTGGTAAAAACTACCTAATGAGTGTAGAGTAGACAAAAAAGGGAAGATAAAGAGTCAAACATTGCTTAGCTCTACAAGGGACATGAAGCTGTGGTGTGCCATTATCACATAGATCTTATTCTGCTGTATACACGACGCTTTACACGATGTTGTAATGTCAACTCATTCCCGAACAGACTTTGCGACACCGCTACCTACTGACGGGTCCTTTAATTTTCTCATGCTGTTTTGTCCCGGTGGCTGAACCCCGCGTGATGTTTCCAACTCTAGACGTTCGGCTGCTTTGGTTACTGTGCAACAACCACATTTATTAATCCTCTAGCTTGGATGGATCTTTTGCCTTTTATTGTGTAAAAAACAATGAAAAACATTTCACAGGATAGCCATCCATAAAATAATCATATATATCGTGTGTAACAGCAAAATTGTCCAAGTGTTAGATAAAGGTCTGAGCCTTTGTATCTTAGAAATGATTAAAGATATCTTACTGGAATTCTCTGAGGATTTTAGGACACTATTGGACTCTACTTTGAGCAATAATAATGTATAATTACTCTCCAAGCTTAACAGAAAAATCGTGATAAAATCGATCATAAACGAAAATGACATTATTCCAGGACCATTTTCCAACTTGTTGAAGATGATCCTCGCCCTCTCTAACCTTTCTATCCTGAAGTAACAAGTTGCCTCACGTGTTTCACATGCGATTTTATTTTCAAGTCATTTTTCACTGTTGTTTGGACTGTCATAACTGAAACTTTTTTCCCACGTGCCAAACATTTTATGGAATATGTTGGATCTTTTTATAATTGATCTCTTTAGATCTAAGTTGAAATGATGAACTTTCTTCCTGTTGGGACATCCTAATCCAGTTTTCCCCTCTATTGTCTTCACCCGCTTTTTTACACTTATTAGCCATTCTCTCGAGGGTTCTTGAATTGACTTTGAAGATGGAAGTCAGAGCATGCTCAGTTAGGAAGACAGTGGGTCTGACACAAAACGATTTTCACCTGTTCTCTTTCTAGCTAAATAACTTGAAGTGTTTTTTCAGTGTTTCTTGCGACAAATGTTTTCAAGATGGCTAAACGTCTTATCTGGAAACCTGGACAAAAATCTCAATTAGTTTAGTGAATTTTTAAAAATATTTAACATTTTGTGGGATGGACAATTATGCTGTTACACGATCTGAACAATTTTGCTGGTTACATCCGGTATATGACGAGGTTTTTTTTTTCTCTGGTGACCCGACTACATGAATTTAGCCGTGCAGCTAGATTGACATCTAGAACTCAGCCATTTACTGTTGAAATATCTAAAATGTAACCACCATTTCTACTCCAAATTTCTTTTCTCGAACTTCCCTTCCGTAAATTTGCTACAATAATATTCAAAAATTTAAATACAACATCAATCGCCATCTTCTATCTTCTTGAATCATGTCCTTTTCTCAAACCTTCTTGTATTCAGACATTTCTTTTCCTGACAAGCTCTGCATACTAATGGCATTTCCGCCTTGATTGGGGTGAAATTATTTTTCAAAAATCCTTAGCCATTTTCAAGACTTATGAATCTGTAAGTGTTTTCTTATTGAACGAAGATAACAAATATGTAGCCAGCCGCCTACATAAGGAGGTTGTTGCATGGCAAATGCATTTATTTAATTTTTTTTTTTCTTTATTCCACTTTTCTTTATTTTCTTTGTATGTATTGCATGGGGAAATGGAAATGATAGATTGAAGGTCTGAAGCCTGGATTCCCAAAGCGTATTGTTGGTAATTAGGTGTTTGACATTTTTTAATTTCCCAGAGTATGTACTAAGTTTTACACGTTTGCTAGGGTCTAATGTATTGTTTTATGATGCGAATGCGACTTGTTCATAACTTTTATGAATTTAGTTGATATAAAAGACATTAATGTTGTCGTGTGCTTTTTATTTAGTGTTGGTGGTCTTTGCCTTCTGTAGGAACTTTATCAGAAGACGAATCGCTAAAGAACTAAAGAGAAATGAGAAAATGATCTCTTTACTTTTAAATTAAAATGATGATCCCTCTTCCTGTTTTGATCTACTGATCCAGTTTTCCTCCCTGCTGGAACCATTGGTCTCTTTTTAAAACTTATTCATTGTTCTCTTAATGGTTCTTGAATGGACATAATTATTCGGGCACAGATCCATGGATGCCATAAAAGAAGTAAGTGTTTGTCAGATATTTATACCTATGGTTATAATACAATATTGGTCCTTTTTTATACTTGAGCTGATAGGTGAGTTTTGATCATTTATTTATACTTGAGCCTATAGGTGAGATTTGATGATTTATATATACTTAAGACTATAGGTGAGTTTTGATGATTTATATATACTTGAGCCTATAGCTGAGTTTTGATCATTTATTTACACTTGAGCCTGTAGATGAGTTTTGATCATTTATTTATATTTGAACCTATAGGTGAGATTTGATCATTTATTTATACTTAAGACTATAGGTGAGTTTTGATGATTTATATATACTTGAGCCTATAGCTGAGTTTTGATGATTTATTTATACTTGAACCTATAGGTGAGTTTTGATCATTTATCTATACTTGAGCCTATAGGTGAGATTTGATCATTTATTTATACTTGAGCCTATAGGTGAGTTTTGATTATTTATTTATATTTGAGACAATAGGTGAGTTTTGATCATCTATTTATATTTGAGTCTATAAGTAAGTGTTTGTAATCTATTTATACTTGTATCATCTGGCCATGTATATTTCTGTGCGCTTGTGTACACAAGTTATTTTGCCTATTTTGTTGAGGCCTTTTACCATTTATATTCTAATCGTAGGTGACGTATAGATCAGTCGATCAAATGTGCTATGGTTGGCCGTAGCGGAAATGGGTACTCGCATACAATGAAAGTTAACGATGTAACAGCTAGCGTGGGTACCTGGCTGGAGTCAAAATTCAATTCGCATCAGTAGTACTAGTGAAACTGTGAGGTGAGGTGATATCAAACAATATCGATACATAGAAACGAGTACACACACATACACACGTAAACACACACGCATATATATTAATTTTAATCATTTAATTAAACAGTATTATATATTAAATAATTGTCGAACTTAATCCATTTCAGAATATCTTATCACTTTTTACGTTAAGATACCGTTTCCTGAGCAGATATTATCGATCGAAAAATATCGTCGAAGGTCTGTGTATATAAACAGTAATTTTTGCTAACGAGACGCTTCTCTGGGGTTGAATAGCAACGGCACGGCAGACTATATGACGGTTCCCATAAGGGTTACAGGTTCGATTCCTGTCGTCGATCGCATATTTTCTATGAAATTTCTCGAACATTCAGCCCAGTAAATGTAATTAATACTGTTTAATTAAAAACAGAGCATTTACTTAAATAAATTATATTTATAAAAAAAAAACCCACATAAACAGAAAATATCTTAAATAATTGTCGGACTTAACCCATTTCATAATATATATATATATATATATATATATATATATATATATATATATATATATATATATATATATATGCGCGGTACTTATTAGAAAGCACTCAATATCAGTGATAGAGCTAATATATATAGTTGATATGAGTTTGTGACCCTATGTTTTATGCTATTTGAGATCGTCAGATCGAATCTGTAACCCTTATGTGGACCGTCATATAATCTGACGTTCCGTTACCATTCAGCCCCAGAGTAGAATCTCGTTAGAAAAAATTACTGTTTATATACACATTATCGTTGAAAGACAAAAGGGAATCACCATATTAATACATGTTTAAATCCGATCTAAGCTTTCGGCTTACATAAGCCATTATCAAAGGTGACAATTTCAATAACTCAAACACCCAAACGAAACAATAATAATTATGCGCCCTTGCTGCTTGAAAATTTCAAAGTAATGACAAACTCGTATATACGAGACGCGCAAGCGAAAATCGCGTCGCAGTTCGTTACGTCACACATGACCACGCGAGAGTGAAAAACGAGAAGTATTAAGTATGAGAAACCGTTGGTATAAACCAATGGCTTCTGTTATAAATTATAGGCATTTAAGAATATTTCATAGTTTATTTGGTTCAGGTTAGGTTTCAACGGTTTTATGTATATAGCTTCAAGAATTTTTAATTTTTGTTTATTGTTTTCATGTTTGAGAATTGAATTGAGTACGCGGCCAGGCATGTTGTTTTAAATATCCAAAAGTGTTAGAGTTATCATTTAAATGTAGAGTGAAGCGCCGTGAAAGCGAGTTTGTGGTGTGACCAACATAAATATTATTTAATCCATTGGAGATACAATCTCCCAAAGGGCACTTGAATTTGTAAACTATGTTGTTTTTTTTTTTTGCAAATCGCTCACGGGGAGCGGGGAAGAATCATTGCGAATAGTTAAGTTGGATATACCAGATTTAGTGTAGTATGTATATATATATATAGTGGTCTACATATAAGCTTGTTTCACAGTATCACAGCTTATCAGTGTGGCTAGACGTCCGACTGCTTCAAGCTGGGATCAAAACTCGACCCATTTTGCATCAGTCATAGATTCTACCCCTAAAATATCGGCTCGCGGCAGAGAAAGGGAAGTTCTTAACGTATTATATACGAGATGTATACAAACGCCAGTGCCCAAGAGTGCACAATTTTTAATTGAAGAGCGATGCATTAATAGCAGCAGCAGCCACTGTTTTTTTTTTAAATTACCTTTTCTCTATAGTGCTAAATCGGCTAACGAGAGCAAAGATAGTTATTCCATACAAGCATGTTTTGTTGTATCACAGTTCATCAGTGTGGCTAGATATCCGATTGCTTCAAGCTGGGATCGAAACTCGACCGATATATATATATATATATATATACAAATGGGCAATATATAAGCGATCGGAACATCTCAAAATGCAGACACGAAAACAAATCTTTACTAAAAACCTCATAAAATACCACTATGTTAAATGCAAATATATAGACAAAATATTCCATACATAATTTGACATACTTTAGACAAATAAGATTACAAACCCTTCAAGAAAAATCAAATAAAATATGCAAAAAATATGAATAAAGAAATTTAGTAAATAATAAAGAAATCAACAAAATACGAATAGACATTTAAACGCATTTAAATATAATCAACACTTAAACCCTCAGTCACAATAACTTGCGGCTTCGTGCTAGTACAGCTATCGACGGCCCCTAAGTATTCCGTTTACCCAATTTCTCCCACAGGACTTGGGTCAACCCTTGGTATGGTTTTTCAGGCACTTTCCTAATGTGCCGGACGCTGGATTCGTCCCTCCCCAGACCGATAACATCAGGAATTAAGTATATTTTTTACCTCCATAGACTAAACACGGTTTTGTCGAAAGAAGAAAGAATTGCCTTCTTTTTCTGGGGTATGCAAAAAGAGAAGGTGTACTCAATGAAACTCACAGATGCAACACACTTGATTAAATGCATAAAATGTGAATCTGCTAAAATTGACGACAATGTGGCGTTAGTGCATCGGGTCCACGTGAATCTCGCAAGGCGTATCAACTTTTGCATAAAAAAAGATGGAAATCATATTGAAGATGTTCTCTGTTAATATTCCAATTCAATAAAATGTTGTTGAAATTTTCATTTGTGGAAAATATACATATTTGCCAACGTGTTCAGACTTCAGGGACAACCTGTACAATATTTAATGCGTATACATAAAATTAACAAAAAGATAAGTAAGCAAGCTATATTACATATCATGACCGGCCTTCCTCTCCGGCTGAAACCCACTCACCTGAATAAAGTTCGATGCTTTTTTCACCCACCTTACAGAAATCTGTCAACCCACCCTTTGCAGTAAACCGTCATTTCAGTACCCCGACCCTGCCGTAAGCGGCCACAATGTGTACACAGGACGGGTATCCAGGCATTTGAAAGGATATGTTCGATATTACGCTTAAGGTTTGCTTACCTACGGCTCGGCCATTTCCGGCCCCCTGTGAAAAAGCACAAAGGACGGGGCGTCTGCATTAGAATAGGTGATAGCGGGTCACACCTACAGCAGCGATAAAGAAATTTTATCTAAAATTGTGAAGAGCCCCGCCACACACACACACACACACACACACACACACACACACACACACATTCATACACACACGTAAGCACGCACTCTTTCTCCAATCACTCTCACACATACACAGACACACACACACACATTCCCATTGTATTTCTCATATATATATATATATATATATATATATATATACTTTCCCTTTCCCTCACACACGCGCACAAACTCTCTCTCTTCTTCTCATTCACACACACAATCTTTCTCTCTTACCTCACAACACCCGCACACGGACACACACACACTCTTTCTCTCTTACCTCACAATACTCGCACATGAACAGACACACGCACGCGAGTGCTCAATCACTCACGCCCTCATACGAACACACAACCCAGGGACATTCATTCACGCATGCACCTGTGGCAACGGAGATAAATACGCACACACAGTATTCAACATTAATTATCTGTTTCTTATTTTACTCAGCACGTATGCGATCATGGCTTTCCACACATCCTTTTTTTATAAATGGAAAAAAAATAGTGATGTGTTTTTTTCGTTTTTTTTTTTTTAAGCGTTTCACCCCAAGCAAGGCGGGAAGCCACTAGGACGCAAGGGGTTACAGAAGATTTGGAGCAAGATCAGATAGGAGTGATAGAGGAAAGGATGAGGAGAAGGGTAGTAGATAGATCAAGGCAACTGGAGATGTCGATTGACATTACATTTGAATAGTTGGAGATTATAGCTCTCAGGGAAACTGGAATAGGGAAGGGGTTCCACAGGCGAGAGGTGCGAGACATGAAGCTATTGGAGTAGAAGAGACGGCTACATTTAGGAGTTTCGACAGAGGAGGGGTTAGAGCGGGATGCCAGCCTCGTAGGGCGCTTGAACTCATGAAGTCTGGAAACCAGCGAATGCAGCTTCTCGGGGCAATTGTCATGGAAGTATTTGTAAAACAGACAGAGAGGCGACGGCGCGTCTGTGAGAAAGTGACTGTAGACGAGATGCCAGATCAAGGCCAATTATATTGCATATCCGCTTCTGGAGCCTATCAAGAACCCCGAGGCGAGGGGCTCCAGACCATATATGGCAGCAATACTCCATGCAAGGGCAAATTCTTGATTTGTAGATCTGGAGGATCGATTCCGGGGAGAAAAATTTCCTGGCGCGGTGGACGCTTTTACTTTCTCAAACGTTTTGAATTAAGAATTATCCCTTAGGATTATTTGCCAGTTGTCTAAAAAACCCTTTGCTGGGTTTGTCATCGGACAATGGGGAGGAGAGTGTAGAAGAGATGGATTCAAGCCTTTCCTCAAATGAATTTGTGAAAGGTGGAGAGAAACTGTCATAATCAGTATTTGAACCTGATTTCATCTGTCTATTTTTCTCGCTGATAAGCTACCCGCATTCAAAATAACCCTTACTATGATTGTACCTTTCGACAAGCTATAAATACGCCAAGAATAGATTAAGAATCTGATATGGAGTGACATTATTTGACATATTATTGGCATTTTTTAAACAGTTTTTGAAAAAGAATAGATGGTGGACCCTTCCCAAGCATTCTTCGAGCATTAAAAAGTTCACTCTCACGCTTTGCGTATTCTCTTCAAACTTTCCTATCCACTTATCCCATACTAATTCCATGGGAGAGAGATCAGAAGATTGGGGTGGCCAAGTAATAATTCCTAATACTATATTCATTTTTGGCATAGTTTAGAAGAGTTTTTTTGATCAACAGCCTCAAGAATTTTTAAATGGCGGTTTTTATTACGATATAACAACCATGACTGTACTCATAAGTAAGAAGATGATTCTTTCACTGTTCTTCACAGAGTCCAGGCCGCTCACCATTTCAAGATTCTTGAGGCGGTTTATATTAAGATACACAAACTGGGTCTGTGTAAGCAAAAAGAGTTTATTTATTCGCTCATTATATTTAGTTGCAGCAATGCGAGTAATACTTTTTTTCTTTTTTAAAAGACACTTGGAACAATTCATTCTTTTTATTTGTGAATTGTTTTACAAATTGTTTTCTAATCGCGTTCCAACGTTTTTCCTCCATATGCACTAATTTTGAAAAATGAAACTGCCAGTATGCTTTTTCAAGGCTATATATATATATATATATATATATATATATATATATATATATATATATATATATATATATATATATATATATATATGTGTGTGTCAAGAAATCCTTAAAAATCCATTTCGGTTATAATTTAGTTCATGATTATATTTAAATATTCTTCTCTTCAGATCGAAGGTTTTTAGAAAACATTCGGTCTGAAGATATGAATATTTGAATATATTCATGAAATAAATTATAACGGAGATGAAATTTTAAGGATTTCTTGACTTATTATTATTATTATTATTATTATTATTATTATTATTATTGCTCTGTTACTTACATTGAGCTCTCTTTGGATTAATGTCCTCCTTGGAATTATCCCAACTAATTATCAATTGATATTATATATATATATATATATATATATATATATATATATATATATATATATATATATATATGATACATAAAGAGATGATATCATATATTATGAAATAGACTAAGTTCGACATTTATTTTAATATATTTTCTCCATGTACTTTATTTTTATACATACAAATATTTAAGTAAATCCTCTGTTTATTATAAACAGTATTGATGACTTTTACCAGCCTGGATGTCCAAGAAATTTCATAGAAAATAGGTGTCCTCCAACAGGAATCGAACCTGTACCCTACACGCAACTGCCATATATATATATATATATATATATATATATATATATATATATATATATATATATATATATATATATATATATATATATATATATATATATATATATATATATATGTATGTGTGTGTAAGAGAAAAAGTTTTCTGTTCAACCAATTTTCGTCAATCCAATAACAAAACGGATCCAGTGTGTGTGTGTGTGGGGGGGGGGGGTTAAAGTCACGTGGGATACGCTGTTTGTCGTCTGCTAAAACGCAGAAGGAATCTGTGGAATATATTATATGGCTCTAAATCTTTCTTTTCAGCAGCCTTTCTGTCATTAATTAATAAGAATAGCTTAGTTCTGACAAAGGGCCACAAATATTGAGCACTTTGTGAAGACTAAACTCACTACAATGATCTTCAAAGTCCAGTATGCTCACCATTACAACGATGTTTTAAAGCCTCGTCCTGTTACTTTTCCCTACGTTCTTCTACGCGTCATGTCCCTACAAGACGTCGGCGATCATAGTCCGCCACAACTTACTATCCCTAGCTCTTACTCACTTTTGGTCTTACGGACACATCACATTGAAATACCGGTTCCCATACGATCAGCGAAGTTAAGCAACGTTGAGCCTGGTCACTACGTAGATAGGTGACCGTTTGGGAATACCAGGTGCTGAAAGCTTGGATGAGCAGATGGTGTAATGGATAATGGTTCTGAATTGTTAATCGGAGAGAAGAGTTCAAATTCCCGTTGGGTTCGTTATATTCACTCATGAGTAAATACCCTTGGGAAAGGCATGAATCCACATTTTTCTTTCTCGGTTATGAGTTAATAATTAAGTATTTTCTGGCCTTAAATAACCTGAAAAGGGTTGATAAGCCGTAGAAAATAAATCAGCCAATCAATCAAGTAATTTTGGTATCCCCCTTCTACAGCCCGTTTCCCAAGGACGGAACGTTGTAAGCTACTCGCCATTCTATCGTTATATTCACCTACGTCCACATACTCTTGGTTAATCTTGGTGAATCCAACTGTTCTCCCACATCTATTGGTTAATTAGTAAGACTAGTATCACTTTTTTTTCTATGTGCCGTATTCTTTCAGGACGTAGGCGATTATGGCTCTCCACCTCCATCTATCCATTGCAGCTCTCAACAAGTTCCTTCCCTCTGCCACCTCCCGCAGACCACGTTCTGTCATCCACTTGCTTAAGGCCTCTAGGTATGTCACGCGTTGTTTTCCCTTGTCTCTCTTTCCCTCTATTCGACCCGTGAGTATCAGATTCTCCAGGCCCTCATTAGGTGTCCCAGGAACTTCAGCTGTCTCTTCCTGATATTAAGTATAAACCACCTCCTTGTTTATATCTTCTCTAAAACCTCATCGTTGCTCACACGCTCGTTCCGTGATATTCCTAGCATCCTTCTGTAGAACCACATCTCTGTTGCCTCGTGTCTCTTCTTCATCTTTGACGAAATCGTGCAACATTCGCTGCCGTGAAGAAGGATAGGTGTCACGTAACAGCTCAGTATTCTTTTATTTGTTACCAAAGAAATACTCTTGTCTCGCAATACGCTGCCCAGTTTTTTGAATGCGTCTTTGGCCATCTCAATACGTCCACGGACCTCAGTGTCGCATTTACCGTCCTCTGTCAGGACGCTTCCGAGATATTTAAACTTCCGCGTCTGCTTGATTTCGTCAGCCGAAACGTTATAAATATGGCAATGAAGATGAGAATAACAGTCCGAATAATGTAAATAATGTAAGTAATCATAATACCTCATCTCAGAGATATAGACAGATAACGATTTGTTTTTAAATTTCCCTAAGAAAACATTTTATAACCAGTTACCTACCGTCGCCTGAGAAAGTACGTTCATAGTATTGAAACATGAAAGCATTTGTGTAGCAAATTAAAATGTTTTTATTATAATCTCATAATAAAAATATAATAATTATATATATATATATATATATATATATATATATATATATATATATATATATATATATATATATAATAACGATCTCAAAGATAGTACGAAGCTAAAAATTGTGTCAGTTCGTGGGATAATGAAAGAAAAGACTTTTAAGGCAAACAGTTTTTGCAATCAAGTGGTCGATGTCGGGATGCTGAAAACAATATCAAACCTTTTACTTGCATTAATTCGCTCTCTCTCTCTGCTTCTCTCTCTCTCTCTGCTTCTCTCTTTCTCTCTCTCTGCTTCTCTCTTTCTCTCTCTCTCTCTCTATATATATATATTAGGTTTGTGCAAATATAATGACGGTTTTTGACGTTAAAAAATACGTCAAAAACCGTCATTATTTTTGCACCAACCTAATATATATATATATATATATATATATATATATATATATATGTGTGTGTGTGTGTGTGTATGTGTGTGTGTGTGTGTGTGTTTCTAAGGAATTAATAGATTACTTTAAACGTTATTTTTAGTGGATAAACACTTGTATTTTAAACTGTATTTTGTTTCTTCTACCGTCCTGCTCTTTTGAAAAAACTTCTTCAAGTCAATATTAAAGAAATTATTATTACAATAAATGCGCCCTCTGGCAATTAATTTGCGTGTTAAGAAATGTTTTTCTGTGCTATTTAAAACTAAAACTAATTAATATTTGTTTCAATTCACATTAATTAAACTCTAATCTTCCACAAATAAATTTCAGAAAAGTATATTTTAGTTTTGAAAGGTTTTTTTTTCATATTCTTATTATATTAATTTACTTTTTAGCACGACTTTTCGTTTTCATCTGGAGATTTTGTATTCTGGATGTTCTCCATCCAATCGCACGACCTCAAACTGATAACGCTTTTCGCAGGCTATTTGCAATATCAAAACACACTTCTGAAGCGATGGGCTATTAGTCTTTGTTTTCGATTTTCTCAGTTTGGTGGGATAGCCATCATCGAACCAATCATAACTGAGGGTCTCACATTACGCCAACTTCAATCTGGAGATCGGTGTATTTTTAAGTTTGTCAATTACTTTGACCATGGTATTATAGTCTCCTGGAACGGCCATATCGTTGAGCAAGCATTTTCATTTATTTTTTTGTTTTTGGTCTTGTAAATGACGTTTTAAATAATAATAATAATAATAATAATAATAATAATAATAATAATAATAATAATAATAATAATAAAATAATAATGATCTTCTAAAAAGCTCTCAAAATACAAGGACATTGAAATCGAAATATCAAAAATGTGGCACATGAGAACATCAACAACTCCAGTTGTAGTTGGAGCCCTCGGATTGATTAGAAAAGATTCCAATAGACTCATTGAAGGGATTCCAGGCAGCCCATTCCTTAAAGAAATACAAATTATTGTTCTCAAGAGTACAGTTCATGCCTTACGAAAGGATTTATCTTTGTAAAATATGTTGTTTTTTTTTTAGTTTTTTTTTTAATTGCTTAGTGGAAAATGTCATGACGCCCTGGTCGGGACCCGAAAAGAAATGAGTACACACTAGAAATCATAGGAAATAATAATAATAATAATAATAATAATAATAATAATAATAATAATAATAATAATAATAGCTGTTAAGTGAAGAGCCCGATTTAAGTAAAGATAAAAAAAACAGTGTTTGACAATGTTCAACAATATTTCAGCGAAATGTCTGTCTTCCTCAACTTATATTTAGACAATTTTTTCAAGTATAAAAATACATAAATCTACAAAAAATATTCTTATTTATAAATATTTTTTGTAGATTTATTTTTATATTTTTACATTTGAAAAATTGTTTCAATTTGAAGGCAAACATTCTGTTGAAATATTATTTAATATAGTCAAACGCTATGATTTTCTTTTTTTATCTTTTAAATCGAGCTCTTGTCTTAACTGTTGAAAAATATTGGAAAATTTATGACAATCATTTTGTTTATTATTATTATTATTATTATTATTATTATTATTATTATTATTATTATTTTATTTCTGGTGTATACTCATTTCTTTCCGGGTCCCAATCAGAGACCTAAGTTCAGACATGGCATCATGACATTTTCCACTGAGCATTTTTTCAGGAAAAGAATAAAATAAAAACATATTTTACATATTGTTATAGTGGAACACACCTCTTCTATAGTTAATAGACTCTTCCACCTATAATAAGTAGGAGTAGTAAGAGTAACGAGTCAGTCGCTCAGTTTGTCGGTCAGTCAGTCGATGCCGGACGACCGGATACTAAAGTATCAGCGACCACAACTAGATTACTCTGCGTCATTACCTATTATATCAAGTTCCTAACGTTTTGTACGTCGAACCTATTTTAGGACCGACTTAGTACAAATACAAGCCTCCACTGTGAAACCACTCCACAACGCATAGATAAAGCCCATCGTAAGGTGTAGGCTGTACTTGTGAGCGTATTTTTTTTGTATTTCTTTAAGACACGGGCTACCAGGAATCCCTTCAATTTGTCTATCGGAACCTTTCCCAATGAATCCGAGGGCTCTAATTACAACTAGATTTGTTGGTGCCCTCATTTTTGAAATTTCGATTTTGATAGGTTTTTTTTTAAGATCTTCAAAGATACATTACAATCTGCAGGGACTGCCATGTCAATAAGAAAGCAAATTTTGTTCTTGTTGTCTTTGATCACGATGTTTGAGCGATTAGCTTTGATTGTTTTGTCTGTGTGTATTGTAAAATCCAATAAAATTGTTACAGGTACTATCTCTGTAACTTGGTATGGGTGATGTTCATACCATTTTTTTTGCAGTTACCTTCTCGTAAAAGTTGCAGATTTTCCAGTGTAGATATTACCCCACTTTATCATGCGGAGTGTTGTATTCAGTCGTTTTGTTTTAAGATCTTCAAAGCTACTGATATAATGGAATATGCATACACCTGTGTTCCCCCTCACTGGAATATGATTGGCTGGTGTCCGTCATAAATACAGACGGACGTGTAGGTACGACAGAGTTTAAGTCTATGACGACGCCCATTGGACTACGCCATTGTCTATTCTATTGGTCTACACCTATTACCTGCGACTACGGCGAGTATCGGTCGATTACTGCTACCGTGTATAGAAACCAACTGCTACCGTGTATAGAAACCAAACCCACTTAGCTACTTCGATCAAATATATCCCTTTCCGGGACATATCAGCTACAATGTCAACGAGTGGGTGGTTATTCTTGCAGGGGAAACCGAAGTCTAGCACAATGGCGTAGACTGGGTGACACAGGCATTTTGGCAACTAGTGCACTTAGGGAACGGCTTCGCTGAGTGGAGGCCTTTCTACACAGACGTCAAAGTCCAAGGCGGAAGGTTTCGCTTGATGGAATCAACGTTCAAACGTCCGGGACCAAGGCGAGCCTTCATGTCAGAGGACATCACTGGTGGTCTTAATCGAGCGAAAATTGCACTCCGCCAGGTGTACTTTACAAGAAAAAACGTTTGCATTGATTCTTGGCCAATGACAATATCTTTCTTTCAAATTTTCAACGCTTTAATACAATAAAACAATTAAAAATCACTCGAGTCCCGTCGTAGGGTCACCACGTATAGTGTAGCAGCAGTAAAAGATAACCTGACGGAGCCCAACCCTCTTCAGGTTAGTTTGAATTCAGAGGTTTCCTTCTCCTAGACGGGTTGCCACGCAAAGCTATAGAACCCAGTCTGTTCTACAATTTACCCATGGGCAAGAGAATAGTTGGATTTATACCTTTCCCAAGGTTATTAGCACGTAAGTAAATGTAATGAACTTGACTAGAATTCGAACTCGGCTCTCCGATTTCTCAATTCGTGCCGTTAGCAATAAATTATTGTAGTAAATTAATTTGAAATGATTTCTTATAATAAAATCTAGAGGTAGACATAGACCGTGTTTATACTTCTTAGTACTAAGTTTGATGTCAGAACACATTTTGCCAGACTTCCACTCAAATACAATAATCAAATTTGTAACAAGGCCATAAAAAAATATATATATTATATTGAATTATATTTTAATTCTAGAGATAGGATATTATATAATAGATATATAAACATCAAAGCCTATTTATACTTACACCTAACAATCATTCCTTCTGCTTACAGAATGAAGATACCTCTGGCAGCAAGGCCTCGGATCCGGAGATTGAAGGTTTTGAGGTGCATGGGAATAGCTGTTGATTCCTGACTCGGGGGTGTAGTATCTGTTATGAGCAAATAGTACATCTTCAAAGACACACAAAACACAATGAAAGTGTAGGAATGCATTTTTATAGCAAAAATACGAGCAATACATATTTATAGCAATATGAACAACAATATATTTTATCTGTAGTTGAAGCCATAAAATGGTATTCAAACTATTTAGATTCCGGCATAAAATAACCCATAGATGTGTTGATATGCCACAAAACAAAATCGATAAACCAACCAGCATGAAAGAACTCTTTTATGACATCATAATAAATATTATATAATATCCTACAGTTTCTTAAAGAAATCAAACTCTATTTCAAAATATAATTTCAACAAAACTTGGTATTTATTAATCCACCCACGAGGATTAAATGTGGCACAAGGCCGGTTTAATGTGGGTAGCCCGCGAGCCCGTAGGCTCGGCCAAAAATATGACCTTTGAACCCGCCTTGACGGGTTCAGGTCCTGTCTACCTCCCCGAAGGAAACCTTGCCCTTCGGCAAAGCTTCCTCCGAGTTCCTCTCTGCATTAGAGAGTTCGACAGAAGCCAGCCCGGATGATCACAAAGCACAGATACTACACTTTGATCCTAACCGGGCCGCTGCAATATAAAAGACGCATATCACTGCCTCTAGTAATTATGTCTACACAAACATGTATATGCAGTATTAACTCCTTCCCCCCACTTGGACGAGATGTGACACAAGGTCTTTTTTAGGTGAGGACCCAGGCGCGTACGCTCAGGACAAGGACAAAAATTGCCCTCAGCCCCCGCAACCGATCTCTCCCTCTGGTGCAATGGGAGAATGCGGCCACGGACGGCTGTTCCCCATGGCTCGGCACCTCTCAGTATAATCTTCTCTGTTGCTGCTCTGTCCTTTGACAGAGAAGCCCCTGATCGCACTCTGCCCAAAGACAGGGACGCAACTGAGAGATGATAAGCCTACGTTCAAAATCCCTCCAAGGAGGAATTTATGCACAAAAGCTGAGTATCATCTACCATGTATTCAATTGTGAAAGCAGAATGAAATATACTATTCTTTTATTACTTCAAAGCTCCAAAGAAAATTAAATTTCGACATTAAAGGACCCATGACGAGTTGATATGCATTTAAACAAATGAAACAAAAGTTATACAGATTGATGGCTGGAAGGGTTAATATAAATTGAGCCTAAAACCTTAAGAAAACAGGGTGAAACTTGCTCAGTACTGAGGTCTTTATTATAGGGTCTGGGATATTAATAGATGTTTAATAAATACTCGGCTATCGTACGGGAAAATGAGTTTCAACGTGATGTGTTCGTAAGCCTATAGTGGGTGAATCTTAATATAAAAAAGTGTTTTATTAGTGTCAGCTGAATTTGTTTTCAACTGCGTAGCACGATTTCTGACAAACGACAGTGTTTATAACAAACTGGAAATAAAAACATGTCCTATATACTGAACAAATATTTAAAAAAAAATAATCCCGCGCTTGTTTTGTTTTTATTTTCTTTATCTAGGTATTTTTTTGTTTAAATAACATGTTGCTTACAACATAAAAATGGCCGTTATTATTATAGCTTTTAAGTCTTGTCTCGCTTTGTTTCCCTCTGCTGTTTGTTGACGAGATGCTGTTTGGTCTCCTGTCAGCTAGAATCTAAGGAAAATGAATTTAGCAGCTTTTCGACTTCAAGGATGTTTAGTTTAACATTAATAATATGCGGAAAACATATCACGAGATAATTTATAATGAGGCACAGATGAGTTCCAAAAAGTAAAATGAAACAAAAACTAGAATATAGGAAAAGGGCGCTGAAAAGTTCCTGTCGTGACCAAGAAGCCCTTGCCAAAACCAAAATCTCATGTTTAGTCTGTAGTGCCCATGGCATTCACTTATGAGGGAGGGAGTGGATTGGACTTCGTCAGGGTACCTTGCCTAAGACACACCATTGATCCTATGGTTGCAGTACTAATGGCTTACTCGACTCCTGATGATGATGATGATTTTTTCTATATGCTACGTTCCTTAGTCTATTATTGCTCCCCAGCTATGGGTTAAATAGCAGGACAGACTTGGCTCTAAAACTTTGGTTAGCAGCCAGTTAAGAAGAATGAAAGCACTGAATTTAAACCCGTATGGAGAGGGTTGAACTCCGTCAGGCTATCTTGCCCAAGGCATTGATGCTATTGTTGTATGACTAAGTTTATACTGGACGCGTGATGATGATGATGATTTAGCGTTCCTCATGATAGAGTTGATCATGGCTCCCCACAACTTCCTATTTTGTGAGGCTCTTAGCAGCTGTTCTTCTTTTCTTAACCTCCCGTTCTGACACCCACTGACAGAAGCTCGTCAAGTGAATGTCTCGCTGCGTTTCACTGTATCTCTTGCCCTTCCCAAGCCCTCTCTTTCCAGGACCACTTTCCTCATCATGTGTCTAAGAAAAAATAACTGCTTGTCATTAATCGTTATCCCCCCAATAATATATCGACTGTCGTTTCATTTGGCCAAACACAATCTTTGTTATTATATATAGTTATATATATAATGTCTGAGCTAGGCCAACCAAATAATATATATATATATATATATATATAGAGAGAGAGAGAGGGAGGGAGGGAGAGAGGTAGGAAAATCAATTTAGATATTAGCAACTGTATATGCGCGCTATCGTGCATACGGATGTAAGCAAATAAATATTTACCAGACTCAGCTTAAGGTGTGAATCTGACAGTGCTCGATGTGGTTAGACAGAGCTAGAAAATATATATTAATAAATATACATACACCTACGTTTGTAGTGCGACTTAAGTTTCGTTGGTTACCCAACTCTTCAGGCACAAGAAGTTATACCTTGTGCCTGAAGAGTAGGCTTCGCCCGATCGCTATCGCTTTGCAAAGTAAGATATATTCACTACTTGAAATATTTGAAACAAAAATTTTAAATGAACATTTCATTCATAAATTGGCTTGATGTAGTTGAGGAAAGTCTTACAAATAGATGCTAACTTGTTGAAGACCAAGTAAAATGCAAATTTCAAACAATTTGTAATCAGAGATATCTCCCACAAACCTACAGACACCCAAAATATTTATCTCCATTTCAAGCGCCATCACCCAAAAAGCTGTCTGAAATCCATCCCCTATTCTCTAGCACGATAGTTTTACACCATAGGGACCGACAACCACTCAGAAAAACACGTCTAGAAGAAGTATATAGAAATCTGAAAAACGAGGCTACTCCACAACACAAATAAACAAAGGTTTGAACTAGCAGAAAAAAAACACCTCCTGACCAACTACGAAATTCAAAAAAGCGTGACATCATAGTCTATCATATGTCTCAACATACAATAAGAACAATCTAGAACTATTTACAGGAATTACAAGAAATCTAGACCTACTTAACAAGAATTACAAAATGAAAATATACTAAAAACAACCAAAATAATTAAAAGCAAACATCAATCAAAAACCTGAAACATATATTAACCTTATCCAAATTTAACCAACACAATATACAGGGGGCGGGGTCATAAAATGCAGCAAAAAAGATATGGGGTTGTGGTGTCATTATAGAAGGGAACTCCTACACTTCTGAAAATCCCACATCTACATTAATAATAAAAATTTAAACTGCAACTTCAAAAATGTGATCTATGCACTCAAAAACACAAAATACAAGAACTTATATATAGGCATCAGCCAGGTATCTAGCAACAGAGTTGCTCTTCACAAAAGCAACATGAAATTACCCGACAACAGAAAACTCTTTGTATCACAAGTCAACTACAAATGCAATCATGGCGATTTCAAAATTATGCCAATATACCAGAGAGCTACACTTTCCAACAAATTCAGAAAAAAAAAAACTTCATAAACAAATTTAAACGAGCACTGAACAGATCATAACCCCACACACAGACACACAGTATGCACACATGATGGCCAGATACACTGGTCGGACCGCACACATACATGCACGTACGCACGCGCAAACAGGTATCCATAGAGAACAAAGATATATATATACATACACTGACAAAATGGGCACACACACAGACACAAGAAGAGTGTGTATTTGTGTGTGTGAGGGGATATGTATGTATATGTGTATATACATATGCATAGATATGTATGCTAATTCCTTATTATAGGACAGTATGTATATGTGGAGAAGTAGTGTACATATGCAGGCTAACAGGAACACGCACGCAAACAGGGATGGGAAGACATCTCTCATCAACATATCGGTCATCTCCGCCTCTCATACCAAACATAATGTTTGTTTAACTTTTGCTAACGGTTCAGGAGGAAAATCAGGGCCCACTAGCAAATTCAGAAAACGAACAATGAGACATTAAATAACATAAGTAAAATTTATTCCTTTTAAAATTTTAATCCTTTTAATTTCCTGAAGAAGATCACGAGACTGGAAACCCTGAAGCAGAAATATGAAGAATAAAATATGATATATATATATGTACTAAAACAAATCCTTACACACACACACACACACACACACACACACACACACACACACACACACACATATATATATATATATATATATATATATATATATATATATATATATATATATTAATTTAAAAGAAAAACAGACCAGTTTAAGGCTCCATAGTAATAATTTATTTCACCAGAGAATTTTACTTTTTCTCTGGATCCTCAGACTACTTTCAAAGACGAAACGAAAAAATGAATTAAAAATTTACACTTTTGACAGGCAGTATTAAGCTTATATAAGTTGAATTAGAGGGTGATGAGGAATGGTGTGAGAGACATGGTCGAGCTTAGAGAGGGAAGAGAGAGTTTAAATTTTATCTTTATATTTCTCTTTATTACAACATGTAATATTGAGGAAGGAGGAGGTAAGGATCAGACATTGATCTATTTAATCGGTCAACGGAAATGATATGGGAAAAAGGAAGAAAGAAGAAAAAAGGGAAAAAGAAAAAAAGGGAAGTAAAGAGATAAGAGATCTACGTAGGGTTTTGGGAGGAAGGAGACGGGTGACATAACTTTAGCAATCTCTATCTATGAAAGGCAGGATGTGCGTGTGTGTGTGTATGTGTGTGTGTGTGTGTGTGTGTGTGTGTGTGTGTGTGTGTGTAACGAATGCACGGCCGCAATTTTCGACGGATTTGCACCAAAATTTACATGCGCATACTCCAAGTTAGCGGGAAAGGCCAAGACTGACTTTGTATTTCCCAACTCACATCGATAGTAGAAATAATCGATTTTTTCATGCTTCTACGGCAGTTTTCATGTAGTTTGCGGCCATTTTGTACTGGCCAGAGGGAGAGCCAATAGCTGGCTGCCACGAATAGGCAGGAAGATTCTATTGGCCAGCGTGAGAGCCAACAGCTGACTGACACGAATGTTAACTAGCATGCTAGCATGCAAAAAAATCGATAGCTGCCTTCGTCAGAAGTGGCAAAAATTTAAATCTGCATGGCACTTTACTCCAATTGGCTCATTCGCTTGCTTAAACTCAACGTTGATTCTGATTCCGCAGAACTGGGTTGGGTGTGAAAAAGTATTTGTTGTTAACATTCTCTTTTCATTCGGTTTTTTTCCAATTACGAGTCCTTTTTTAAAGCTGATCGTTTTGTGTTCATTTTGTTTAGTTCTTTTTTTCGTAACAGATTTAATGTTTAGTATAGAGCTTAGAAAAAAATCGCAGTGTGAGATATTGCTGATTTGCAATATGATCCAAGTCAAAACATCTCTGATGACGGTTATTTACACTTGACTTGATATTAGAATTCAGGACTACTTAAATACACTGGTCCAATCGTAAAAAAAAACAAGTAAAACTTTAGTGGGGAATAATTTATATGGATTAGCATTCATTAGACCCTAGTCGTCTCACGACATTTTCCAGAATCGAAAAATACTGATTTTTTTTTTTATAAAATCATTTTTAGAAGTGTGTTCATAATACACTAAATCTCCGGTTTACGACATACGACGATTCGTGGTTACGACGCAATCTCCATTAATCTTGTTTTCTGGTTGTACGCCATATTGCTTTGTTGTGAATTCGCTCTCCATCGTTTGTGTTGTCTTTGTGAACGCTTATTACCCTTCATTTTTGTTCCCAAGCTTAGTGTAACCTCTTCTGATGGCGGTGTTTCGACGAAAAGGGAAGCCATCGCTTTGGAAGCAAAATTACGGGTACGTCCTGACTTACATGGAAAATCACATTACGGCGCATCTTAAGAAGGAAACCCCTATATAGATACAGTGTAAAATTGATCTCTAACTGAGTTATTGGACCTAGCTGTTTTAGCTGGAGAGAAAGAACTATGAGAAAGAAAGCTTTATTCTCGCATGTTCATTTCCCCCATTATGACCATTATTATATCCGTGATATAATAACACCTTACTTCACGGATGGAACGGAATGGCTGAAAAGAAAAGTAATGACAAACATGATTTGTTCCCAGTGAGACTTTTATACTATTAAGACATACACAAATCTATATATACATCTATAGGCGTGTCCCACGCGCAGAATAATACATCACATATATCTTCACAGCGGGCAGAATTTAAGGATAAGTAAAAAGCATGGGTCTTACATATAATATGGAAATTCTTCTGTTTCTGGAGAAGCCATGTTTAGGAATCCAGATTCAAACGGGCCGGATTCATCTATTATGTCCCAGGCAAGAACATATTCCACGAAGGGGAAACGGTGAGTCTTAGTTTTTTCATCACTTGAAGACACACAGCAGGAGTTTCTATATCTGGGAAAGATATATTCCCAAAAAGAAATTACACCATAGACTATAGAGGAAGCAGATTTAGCCTCGGTCCGTGTCGCTTAGCTCAGGTTAAAAAAAGCAACCGGTTTGGCTACTGTAAACGAACTGAATGAACTGGATCAAATCTAACAAACTCGGGAACATAAACATATCTTTCTATTCTCTACAGTTTTTAACAAAGTCACAATACTAAATCGACTAATGCATTATATTGTATTTGTAGAGGAAAAGGCCGTGTGAAAAGTGAAGAAATAATCTTCAAACACGGTTCTAAATAAATTTTATTATTGAATATTTGTTTTTTTTCAAATTGAAAGAAACAAATTACAAAGACACTTGCGAAACAAATTCACGCAAAAATATTATGCTTTTTTCTTCACAATACAAACGAGTCAATTGCGTTAATATAATAGAAGAAACAAATTGTGTCTACATAAAGAGTGTGTCATGTATTTAAGTTGTTTTATGAATGCGTGTAATTTTCTTGTAGTCAGCAAATGTGAAGCTGTATTATAGATTCTACTAACGTTTTATTTACAAAACTCCGCTCATACGTTTTACGCGTGCTTAATTTACTTTTAAATCGCTAGGTCTTCTCAGAAGTTCCTCGATTAAAATATGTTAAATGTTGAGAAATAAATTATACGGAAGGTTTGAGAATTCAGCTTGTCCACAAAAACGATCAACCGACCCTGGTCAAAGGTTTACGGAAAAAAACTGAAAACTGAATACTAACTTAACATCACAAGTATTTTTATATATTTAAATAGGTTCGAGGAAACTAAAATATTAGCAGACTAAACTCAAACGTTTATTGGTTAATAAATATTTTCCCCAATTTTTAAATATCGATTTTTAGGAGGGAAAATATTGTTGATCATTTTCTGGAATGATCCGTTAATTTCAGTAGCAGAGGACAAACATAAGGTTTTAGCGCGTTTGAAATAACGTCGCTGGTTGGTTAATATATGCGAATGTGGAAATGTAAATTTGGAGCCGATATTTTGAATAAAAATGAATCAATTTTGACCTTTAGTGATAGTACTTAAGTCCTTGGAATTTTTCTACATTTTTTTTTCCACACATATATTCTTCAACGACATTGCCACAGAATATCTCTTAATGGTTCTCCTCATATTCCGTTTCTATATTATTTGCCAGTTGAAGTGAATGCTTAGGTAGGACAGTCGTTTTGAATTCGGAGTTTTCTTTCTATCAGTTTGAATGTCTGCCAATGATAGAAATCCAACTCTACTGTGTTGTTTAATCCATAGCCGGGAGACGAATATTTTTCCCATAAGTGCATAATGAATGCAACAAACTAGAACATAATATTAACTTTCCTTGCCAATCTAGCTTCTTGCTTTATATGCTATGTCAATTCAGGATATGAGTAATAATGGCTTTCCACAATTTGCTATTATAGCAATAAGCATCGTTTTCCTATTTACTGAACCTCTTCATCCCTTTCCCTATCCATTCGCACAAACTTATTGGAGATTTAACTCACTGTTTCCCTCTGCCTCGCCTTACTTTGAAATGTCTCGTGAGCGTTAAATTTTCCGAACCCTTTTTTCTCATAATGTTTTCCGTGGCCTCTTCTACGGTTTTGAATTCAGATTTGTTTTTCTATTGAGTTGGTTGTCTCCGACTAGTAGAAAGCCCATGCTACTCTTTTATTTAACCCATAGCTTCGGGGTTGATACATTTCTTTCATTAATGCGAAAATGAACACAACAGACTAGCACAGAATACTCGTTTTTCTCGCCAATCTAGGTACTTGTTTTATATCCTGTGTCCCTTCAGGATATAAGTAATGACGGCTCTCCCCAATTTCCTGTCTATTATAGCTCTAAGTAACGTTTGAATCTTTATCGGCACACTTCATCCCCTTCCTTATCCATTCGCAAAAACACTTTAGATGTTTAACTCACTGGTTCATCTGACCTACGTTCCTTGGAAATGTACTGAGAGCGTTGAAATTTCCCAACCTTTTTTCCTCGTGATATATTATAGAAAATGTTTTGATTTTTTTTTTTTTTTTTTGTCAAAAGACCACATATAACAGTATTGATGTGTGTGTTGGGGAGAATTTGATAGCACTCAGTGCGGATCATACTCCCTACACAACATTAACTGATTTTAGATTTGTTCGCTAAACAATGCTCCATGGTGAACAGTCTCTTTATATACATATTTAGTTAGCTTTAGTTAGTATGACACAAGGCTAAAATCGTGAGTCACTGGGTAAGATGGGAACTTGCTACACGATAACAATGGCTTGCTCGATGATCTGGCTAACCATTTCTGTACGGTGAACGATTTCTTTACGTGTGATACAAGGTTGTAATAGTGAGGCATTCACTAAGGCGCAAACACACCATACCATATAAATGACCTGCTAGACTTACTCGCTATTATACCATAACGAGGCGTCAAACAAGTGTTGCGTCACGGGGAGGGAATAGTTCACTCAGGCGTGATTATAAATGCAACAATCTTCGACAGTTATCAAATAGATATCTTAACATTCGAATGAACCCTGGGAAACGAATAAAATGGCGGGCATATTTTATCTCAGTAACGACAGACATTTACACAAACGTATACATATTTTCAAGTGTGTGCTTTTTGGCGACTCACTTCCGGTCGCTTGAGAGATTGGAGGCAGAGATAAAAGAAAAGATAAAAATTAAAGAAAAAAAAAGAAAAGAAAAGAAAGAGGAACGAATGTGAAAACGAAAACAAAACGAGTCCAAGCGTGGAGACATTTTCAAACAAAACAGCTGACTGGTCACAGTACGTGTTTATTTTTTTATTTTATTTTATTTTTTAAATCAGTTCTTCCCAAACATGGCGATAATGCCACTAAAATGAAAGCGGCTACTGAGTGAAAGAGAATGAAAAAGAAAGGACCAGGAAACTCAATACTAAACAGGTAACAAGGGATAAACCTCTAAAGTTGTTAAAAAAAAACAAAAAAAAAACAAAAAAAAAACGAAGATCTTGGACCGGATGATAGGCCAACCTATCTACTTCCATTGAGGAAAAAAAATTAAATAATAGTAAAATTTCAGAGTTTAGACGAAGATGTTAGAAGCATAGTAGACTTTAGAAGGAACCGGAAAACCAATACTAAACAGAAAACGCGGTCAGGTGTGGCACGAGGCCGAATTTAACGTGGGATAGACCCCGTAAAAAACGGAGTCGGGTAGCTGTCTACCAACCCAGACAAGACTCTGCCCTTCGGCATAGCCTAGTCTGGGTTCCTCTCTTCCTTCGGGCAGAGAGTTCGACCAGCATAGATGGAGACGAATCTCCAACTAATTGCCGGCTAAACAGGTAACAAGAGATAAACCTCTAAAGTTGTTAAAAAAAACAACAACAACAAAACAAAAAAACATCGAAGAGCTTCGACCGGACGATAGGCTAGCCTATCTACTTTCATCGAGGAAAAAAATTAAAAAAATAGTCAATAACATTTCAGAGTTTAGGCGAAGATGTTAGAAGTAGACTTTAGAAGGAACGTGAAACCCAGGGATTAAACAGGGAACAAAAGATAAACCTCTACACTTGTTTTCTTTAAAAAAACAAACAAAAAAAAAAAAAAACAACACGGAGGTGTGTGAACAGGACGATAGACCAACCTATCTACTCCTGGTTGAAGCAGAACATAATAAAACAAAAAGGGAAAAAACACAATTTATGAAAATGACGATATAATATCTTGGGGAATCAAAATAAACCGGATTCCTGATTGTAAATATTTTTTATATACCGTGTGTCTTCAGAACGTGGGCAATTATGGCTCTCTACGTCTTCATGTCCTTTGTAGCCCTTAGTACATTTTGTTTTTTTGCTATCTCTCCTAATCTCCATTTACACAAGTTTGTTAGGTAGGTTATGCACAGCTTGCTTTTATCTCTCTTGCCCTCAATATGTCATGTGTGTATCAAATTTTCCAAGCCCCCTTTCCTCATTATGTTTCCTAGAAATGTCAACTGATTCTTTCTGATGGTACAAATAAGCATCCTTTTTGTTTCCACTTTTTTAGTCTCTTCTTCATCTGTGATGAGATGCTCTAGCATTCACTTCCATATAAAATAATAGATATTACATAGCACTATACTCATAGAATATTATTATGTCGAGAGCGTCAAAAGGGAAAGGGACTGCTGGATCGAAAATATGTCACACACCGAAAAGGCCATGTAAACGACATTGGAATTTGTCAAGGCTTGAAAATAAGTATTAAGGAGCTCCAATCTAGATATGGCAGCAATATACTATTTTTGATCTAATCTGACTCTTGTAATGATAAAACATGATAGGTGTCAAGTGCTTTCTGGAGTGGTATTTTTACAGACACTTTAGAAAAGAATCGTGTATCAGATGGTTATAGACCCTGGGTCACTTACTTTAAACCTTTAACAAGGTCCCAATTACGTTTTTCTATGCGTAAATTAGCTCAGTAGAGTTGGAAAAGGTCCTGGATTATTCTTATGAAAGAATAATCCAGGACCTTTACTGGGAGTAGATCGCCTACATACGGATAGAAAATAAATTAAATAAATACGTAAATGTAGGAAGGGGCATAAGACAACGATTTTTTTCCGGACTTATTCAAACTTTACAGCGTTGTGATCCTAGACAGAAGAATGTAAACTCTATGCTCTCCTTCTAAAGGTAGCATAGGAAACCGAGAAGAAAGATCGATACATAAATTGTATTATTTGCTTTTTTTGTTTATTTAAAGCAGTGGTTGCCAAACGATTTGGGGCCATGCCCCACTTTGGTATTTCTAAAATTCTGGTGCCCACTTTTAATATTTAATTCTGACATATTAAAAAATTTGCCTATAGTTGGGACCCTAACAACTGCTACCACCCCGGGTCAGGGTGAAGCTGGGAAAAAAAACAATTAAGAGGTGGTTCCATGCGCATGACAATCTCCCAATTAAAGGTATTTCTAAAATTCTGGTGTCTCTCCTGTAATATTTGATTCTTACATATTCAAAGTCTTACTGCAGTTCACGTTAAGGAAGCTTAAAAGGCCATTAAATTGGTGTCTAAACAAGCCTCCAAATACCATGGCGTCCATGAAAGAGAAAAATGAAAAAAAATAAACAAAGACAAAAAGACAGTTAAATATATATAATTTCAAAATATACAATAGAGAACTGAAAGGCAGAAATATAAAATATTTGAATGAAAGCTTTATTCTGTAATATACTTTGATCATTTTAATCATGAAATAATAATAATGCAAAATAAAATTTGAGCTCATCATAAAATAACTGTTACTGAGATCTTTGTGCATCGTGCCTGCTACAGAAAGATTTTCTATTAGGCACCAATTTAGTCAGCTTAAGCCTCAAGTCTCCTCGTTTAGTGATATCCAGTCGATTTCTTTTCTTCAATAACAAATCATTCACAGTACTAAAGCCACATTTGGCTGAATATGACGATGGAAATGGTAACAAAAAAATTTCTTGCTGCGGTGGTTGAATTTTTATCTATGCATATTGTATATGCATCGTATCTATTAACATGCATTAACATTAACACTTTCACTCAGACTCACTAGAAAACAATTCACTGTTAATAACACATTCTCAACTTGCCCCCTTATTCTGTTGGTATAGTAAGCTGAAGGGTGCACATCTTACACATGTCCCACCAAAATATTACCATGACCCACCGGTGGCGCATACACCCCTAATTGGAAATCATTGATGTATGACTATTTCAGAGGGTGTGACAGACAGACAAGCCGATGGAAATCACAGAATTTTATATATAAGTAGATAAATGAGATTACTTGAGAATATATTTATGCACCATAACATTGTTGAGAAGCCACGCCTGGGTCGTCTTGGCCTTGTGTGCAGCGAGATGGACGTCATGCCTCCGTTTGTCTTTCAAAAGGGCCTGAGAGTCACCAAGGAGATCTACCAGGAGGTTTTGAGGAGCGTGGTGAAGACCTGGATGAACAAGATTGCCGCCGGACGCCCCTACCTCTTCCAGCATGACTCCGCTCCTGCACACAAGACGACCCAGGTGTGGCTTCTCAACAATGTTCCTCGCCACTGGTCGCTGGACTTTTGGCTGCCCTCCTCACCTGACTGCAAACCCCTTGATTATTTTTCTGTGGCGTGATCGAGGCCCAGGCCAACAAGCACGCCCACAATACGCCGCGATGGACATGGTCGCCAAAGCGTGTGACTCATTGCGCGCCCGGCTTGAGATGGTCGTCACCATCCAATAGCTACAAATAACAGTATAAATCAACAATAATTTCTACTCAATAGCCTCTAGAATAATTTGAAACATAATCGTTACGATTCGAACAATAACAGTTAGGATAATACAGTAAATCTTATACCCATAATGCACTATTGACCAGCCGAAGGGATCACATCTTACACATGTCCCACTAAAATATTACCATGCACCCCTAATTGGGGATCATTGATGTATGACTATTTTAGTGGGTGTGACGGACAGACAGTCTAATGGAAATCACAGAATTTTATATATAGGTAGGAAAATGAGATTACTTGAGAATATATTTACACACCATAAATTTTCTTGATATTTGTTTCTGTAAGATTAATGTCAAATCATAATTAGATTTTAGAATCTCCAACACTTAGATGGGACTAATATTCTGGCTGGATGAATCAGATTTCAGCTTTATTCAATAAATTTTGTCGTCATGAGGAAAATAATAAATCCAACATTAAAAACATTATGAAAGCTATAAAAATGTTTTGCAACAAACAGTATAAAATCATTTTCTTCAACAAGCACGCCCACAACACGCCGCTATGGACATGGTCGCCAAAGGGTGCGACTAATTTCGTGCCTGTCTTGAGATGTTTGTCGCTGCCAGCGGTGGTTACACTGAAAAATAAGGTAGTATGTAACTCTAACTGTAGCTAAATAAACTGCATATACAACTTTTTTATTGCCTATTTCGTTTTCTTTTTGTCAAGCATCGAATTTTGCTACAACACCCTGTATATATATATATATATATATATATATATATATATATATATATATATATATATATATACAAACTACATATGTACACATAAACATAAGTAAATATACTAATAATGATCAGCAACAAATAATTAATTAATCAACAATAAATAATGAGCAACAACATCATCCAATAGCTACAATCTACTCAGTAGCCTCTAGAATAATTTGAAACATAATCGTTACCATTCGAACAATAACAGTTAGGATAATACAGTAAATCTTATACTCATAATGCACTATTGACCAATATATATAAATAATCCTGCCAAAGCACAAATCACATGATCTGAAGAGTGTATTTAAACATGAAACATGCTATCGCCACTGAGTGTTGACATCAATGACCACTTTTACATATATATATATATTCAATACCACGTATACTTCATGATCTCACTCTGGCACCTAGCCACTTCAGTCGGTGAAAGCTGAGGAAAGTCAGCCAAATAGCTGCAAAGCTCAACGCCACTGAGACCAGACACCTTGGTAAACCAGCTCTCTAAATGCCGCCGAAACGCCTCGCACATGTCGTCAGTCGACATCAGAGTACGCCCCTGAGGGGTTTTAACCTCACGAATGTAACGATCAGAACCTCGACTGATCTCTCCCTTGAGCATCTGTGCGTTCATGTTCACGGCTTCGTTAGACATCTTGTTTGACCTATGTCTAACTACCTGACCCTGGTAGCGCTTGCTAGCCGAACGCTCCAGAGCTTGCCTAGATAAACTTATCTCTAGGGAGTCCTCCCCAGCCTCGGCCATAACAGACTATATTTAAGTATTTTCACATTTTTTGCCTTATCTAGTGCGAGCCAGTGGCTATATTCAGGAGTGAAGGACCTAATCCTATCCTTAAGCCTCTCCCACCACCTATTTCCAATAACTGCCCCCACTAGTTCCCGCTAATTAGCTGTTGCTGGAAGTCCCGCCTGTACAGTAAAGACAAATTTACCTTCCAGTGGCCAGGCATTCTAGGCCTAGCGTCTAACGCTATCCGGGCACAGATGAGACTATGGTCCGAATGGCCTAACCAGTGGAACGTGGGCCAATCTAGCAAGTCTATATCAGCTCTTTTCACTAATATTCTATCCAGGTAGCTGGTTAGCTGGGTAGACGGCCTCTTACGAGTCCACATCCACATCTTCCTCCCAGGGTGATCGACCCGGTATCTATCGATGAGACCAAACTCCCGCTAGCTCTCCGTCCCCTGTCTATCTTGGGGTCCAGGATGACATTCCAGTCCCCCACAAAGACTAAGCGCGAAGAATCAACTAGGAACGGCCCCAACTTCCGGAAAAACGAGACACACTCCACCTGATCGTTTTGGCGCATAAATCGCAGCGACCCGAAACGAACTACTGTTCACGGCAATATCGGCCACGATCAGCCGACTCCCAACAGCATCGATATGGACAAGGTCCACCCTCACATCCAGGGTAAGTTTAACCAGCAAGGAAACATCTTTGACCGGCTAGTCCACGTATGCTGAATAGACAACATAGACAGTTTACAGCACACGAGCATCAAACTTGCTAGCAAAGTGCGTTTCCTGGATCTCAGCTACATCTATGCCGAAGGACAAGAGGTCACGAAGCAAGCGGGAAGCCTTACTCCGATTCCTCAAACCCCTCGCATTCAAACTGGCTACCTTGGGAGATGTTTTTCACGTTGATTCTCCTATTCACAGACTGAACGGAAATCCTGGATGAAAGGTTGTTTCTTTCTTTGTTTACTTTTCTCTTTCATTCTTTCTGATTGGTTGGTTGGTTGTTTATTTCTTTGTTTATGTTGTGGTAGGATCCACCTAATTTGCATAGTGGAGTACCGACCATATAAATATGGTTGGTACTGGGAAGAGAGGGAAGAAATCAAGAGATTCAACCAGAGACTCTGCCCGACTGCGACTCAGTCAACACATTCTCCAGGAACGGTCTTCCCAGGAATATACAAAAGACTATATGTAAATATTGTGTACACTTTCTTGTTTCAATACATTTTGTTCTAAGTACATTTTGTGTTGCATTATTATTCCATGCATTAGTCAAGTTTCAACAGTTTACTTGTCTCTTTCTTTCTGTTTTTTGGCGTTTGTTTGGTTGGTTGTTTCTTTGTTTTTTTGTCTCTTTCTTTCTGTGTTTCTTTCTTTATTTCCGTGTTTTTTTTTTCTCTTTCTTTCTTTATTTGTTTCTTTCTTTCTATGACCCTTTAAATTTCTTTCTTTCTTTCTTTCTTTCTTTGATCCCCGTTTTCTTTTCTTTTCTGTTATTTATTCTTTTTCCACATTTCATTTCTTATCATGTCTTTCTTACTCGTTTATTTCCAGTACATTTCTTTTTCATTGTCATTCATTTCTTTTCCTGTAATTCTTTCCTCCTTCTTTTCCAAATATTTTTCTTTTTTCCTTCACATATTGCTCTTCAGTTATTCGTTTTCTTTTTAACATTTTTCTTTGTACCTTTTTATTTTCCTTTTCTCCCTGCCCTCATCTCTGTCGTCATTCAACCATCTAGGACAATGCCGTTGATGTCCGACGGATAGGTCAGTTTTAAGGCCTTATATAATAAAGGGTATAGGATTACTGGGACTCTCCTCGCACAATATATCTTTTAGCATTTTTTAGGCCCGGTGTTCCCATTTCCACCATGCGGATCTCCGGAAAGGCATCCTTTGCTTCGTGTAGATGATCCCATGCTGTAAGATTTCTGCTTGTGTTCCTAATCTAAGTTATTACCCCAGCAGGAAATTTCGGGGGTCTTTTATAGAGTGCCCGTCTACTGACGTTGTTTTCATTAAGGGTTTTAACAGCGCTCTCTTTTGTGTTGAAATGTCCCTTTCTATTACCCGATTGTCTATTTGACACGATCTTACTCCACTCCTGGGGTATTTCTTCTTACTCTGGTTGGAGTTGCTGGGTGTTGGAGAGTCGCTGGGCGTTGTGCTGGTGGAAAGTGGGTGTTGATGGGAGTAGAAATGTCATCGGCTGCAGTGGTATTGGAAAGGAGTACTAGTAGACCAGTTGCCATACAAGGCTATAGAACCCGGTCTGTCCTGCCATTTACCAATAACCAGGTGGAAAAAAGAGAGGACTCTTTTCCCAATGGTGTTAGCATGTAAGTGAATGTAATGGATTCCACTGGAATTCGAACTCAGCTCTCCGATTCCTCAATCCAAGTATCCGATTTTAGAATTCTCATGGCGGAGGTCACATTAAAAAAAAAAAAAAAAAAAAAACTGAATTAAGCCATTCTTTTTAACAAAGTTCATCGAATTATGATACAGGAAATCAATTATTTTGCAAAAAGTCATAACCCTAATATATATATATATATATATATATATATATATATATATATATATATATATATATATATATATATATATATATATACGTTGGAAATGCAACTTAAAGGTACGTGGTTCAACCGACTCATCAGTCACGAACTATTACGGTTGTTTTAAGACAAAGACAACCTTAATAGTTCGTGCCTGAAAAGTTTGTAGAACCGCGTAACTTTAAGCTGCACTTCAAACGTGTGTATATATATATATATATATATATATATATATATATATATATATATATATATATATATATATATATATATATCTGTGTGTGTGTCAAAAATTTAAGATTTAAGAAACAGCAGATATTAAAATATTAAAATAATATTAAAAAAAAACGTTAATAATAATATATGAAAAGATTACTTCACTTTTTAAATATCAATTTTTTCCTGACTTCGATGTTTCTTGGTAAAATTTCCAGCCTTCAGTGAGTTCTGGTTCTAAACAATACTTACAGTTTAGTGATTTTTTTTTTATACATTAAACATTTTATGGAATGCTGTAACACGATTTGGACAATTTTACTGTTATAACACACACACACACACACACACACATACATATATATATATATATATATATATATATATATATATATATATATATATATATATATTCTAATACATACGCGTAACATATACCTACTACTTAAAGTTACGTTGTTCTACTAACTCATCAAGTACGAATTATTACTTTTAATTTTAAAATAATATATTGGGTATTATGGAAGAAACGCTAAATTAAACGCAGATTCAAAGCTCAAATTTAATATAAACGAATATCTAAGATTTAAGTTACACTTCGAACGTAGGTATATGTATATTTATTAATATGTACTTCTTGGCTCTGTCTCACCACATTGAGTACACCTTATTACTTGTTTACATCTTATATTAAATTCAGTAAATATTTATTCACTTAGCTGTATATTCACGCTAACGCACGTATATACGGTTGTTAATATCAAATTATTTAGTTTATATCCACATTTACACCTATATATATGTGTGTGTATGTATGAAGAGGGGATATACACATATATACACGCATGCTGACAAAAGCACACGAAAATGGAAATAGATCTAAGAACACACAGGGGTCATTAAAAGATAAGCATGCCGATAACTACTCCATCATTTCTCGAACCAATCTTCATTGTTTTATAACCCTTCACGCAGAACTTTTCATTGCCAGTTCAAGAAAGACGTTTGGATCACTAACGCAAAAAAAGAGAATGTCTCATATCGAGAATATTTAACATCGAAAAACATGAAGAAAAAAAATATTTTTAATAATATGTGGAAATCTCCACGCTTTACCTGATGATGGTCGCGAGACCGGAAACCCGTGTAGCAAAATTATGGAAAATGAAGAATAATATTTTTTTTTAAAAATCATTGCAACTAAAAACGTTTGCGATTTCTCGCTTCTTTTTAATATACACACTTTTCTCTCGTTGGAACTACTATAACCGCTTCCTTATATATATATATATATATATATATATATATATATATATATATATATATATATATATTAAAGAAAAACAGACCACTTTAAGGTTCAATTATAATAATTTATTTCACCAGAGCCCTTTTAAAGGACGCCGGATCATCAGATAGCACTTCCAAAAGATGAAACGAAAAATGAAATGTAAATTCACACTTTTGATGGGTACTGTAAGTTTTTGTAATTTAACAGAGAGTTTAATGATGAGTGGTTTGAGAGACATGGTCGAGTTTAGAGAGGGTTTATTTTAATATTTCTTTCAATCATACTTAGTATTGGGGGAGAATAGGTAGTCTGTTTTTCTTTAAAATATTAGCTCTGGATTTACATTGAGCTCTCAGGATTTCATCCTCCTTGGGACTACCCATACGAATTACCAAGTTTTTCATAACTTAACTATATATATATATACAATATACAAAAAATTTTGAGCGTGTTTTGAAAAATGAAAACATTTTATAAAACATACATACAACAAACTATTTCTTATTTAACAGTTAAAACATTTAATCTTTGAAAATGGCTAAATGTATAGCCGAAAGCGCTCGGATAAAAAGAACATTCAGATAGTTTTTATATAATTTATCATCCGAAAAGAAAAAAAAATTAGATCGCATGAGAAATTGTATAAAAAAAACTAAATAAAAGCACCTTGTCTGTCGTATTCAATGAAATGTGCATGAAAGAAGGATTGCTGCCTAAATACACACACACACACACACACACACACACACATATATATATATATATATATATATTTATACTCGACTCTCCCGTCGTTTCGTGTAGGACCATCCACACTTTTTGAAGGGCTGAATACAGAGTTTTGAATTCAGAGTTGTCCTTCTCCTAGACCAGTTGCCATCCAACTGTCCTGCTATTTATCCATAGCTGGATGGAGAAGAGGAGGATTCACATTAGCACGTAAGTAAATGTAATGGATTCCACTGGTATTCGAACTCGGCTCTCCGATTCCTCAATCCAAGCCACTATCCATTACTCCACCACTATATATATACCTTCTTGACTAGCTTATGTGAGTGACCGACTGAATGGAGTGGAAGAGATGGTAAAACGACATTACTAAGAGCCTCAAAGGATAGAAACTTGTGGAGAGCCATGATCGCTTATTTTCTGTGTCACGGCGCATAGAAGAAGAAGAGAAACATGTCTATAAATGTATGTTAATTTGGTACAAATCTACTGTCAAGAGACAGCGATTGAGGTTAGAACTCACTACACGTTATTAATTAATGGCTTTCATTTACAACAAACCCAAGTCTATCGCTACTCTATCTAAATTTCTATGGAAAAGATTCTAACGACTTATATTCGTCACTTCCACCAGCTCAGACCTTTATAGTGGAATGAATTGTCCCCATTTGTAAGAAGGAATTTCAATTTCGACAGCTTCTATCCAAGAACGGCAACTTCATGAAACAGAATCCGTCACAATCTTAATTTATTCAAGTTAAGGTTAACTAACGTTAATCTTTATCCTTCCTCCATATCTTCATTAATTGTACTTCTTACCCCGCTCTTCTTACTGCTCATACAGCAACCTCATTCAATAACACACTAGCCTGAGTGTCTCTTAGGCCTTGTATTGGGTGAACAATAATTTAAAAATAGACTCGACCCCCTCTTTCATCCTCACCCCGCATTAAGCCTTCCCGGTCGCAATAAAATCCTAAACTGCGAAGAAAATTCTGCCCTTGAAACAAACATTAAAACATTAAAATGGTTGCAGCAGATATGAACAGGAAAATGTCATCAACGCTTTCACTGACCAATAAAATATGTCGGCTCTTGCTCTTACCTAAAATAATTATGTATAATATTTTGATTGAACGCAGCTTGGTGGAGAAGCCAGTGGAATGCGGTCGATGGTACAATTTGTTTTGCAACATATTTAAAATAACAGACCACAAGCAAAGTATTTTGAATAAAATCATAACGAAAATTAATTGCGTTTTATGCAATTCGCCTGTTGTTGGCACGACTGCGTGTGTTCGTTTCACGAGACATTAAAGGTTTTATAATTCGACTGTGTTGCTCGGCGTGTGTCGCTGACGAAAAGGTTGGGCGATAAACAGGTCAGCATTTTTAAAACAACTGTGTTTAATTCAATGATCATCGAGAGAAAAGGCTACACAGGATTTTGATTTATTACGTTGAGTCATAAATAAATAAATTCTGTTTTTCTTTATCAACTTTCTTCTTAAATGAAAATAAAAGGGAAATTACATTTTATATACTTATTGCTTATAAAGCCTCTTTACAATTTAAAAACCATACAGGTTATGACGATAAACTACATCCGACGGTAAGGCCTTTGACTAGAATGTTTGGAGGAGCGTGGAACCACCTCTTAATTGCTGGTGTTCCCAGATCCACCCTGAACCAGGGTGGTAGCACCTGTCAGGGTCACAGCTATGGGCAAATAGTTAAACCTCCAAAAGGGGTCAAAACACTATGAAAGTATAAAAATAGGTATTACCGCGTTGATCCCTGACAACCGCTTTACCGGTGGTAAGGAAAAATAGCATAATAGCCAGACACCGGTTGAACAGTGGTAGAGAAAAATGACGTAATGCCCAGCCACCGGCTGAACGGTCGGTAAACACTTGTAACTATTTTCATATCTACTGTGAAACATTACCTATCAATTATTTGCGAATATTGACTCAGGATCTCAGGCAGAAGCGTTAAAATTTTTGAGGGACTCCGGGCTCAAAGGGTTAATACCAGCAATACTTTTTGGGGAAAATTTTACCAACAATACATTTTTTAAAAAAAAACAACATAATACAGTGTAACCGGGATATAAGAGAGTTGTCGGGACCGGATAAGAAGTCTCTTATATCCGGGTTTCTCTTATATCCGGGTTTGGTCTATTTTGTTTAGGTAAGTATGGCTCTAATTTGGGACAAGAGAAAATCCCTCTTATATCCGGGTCTCTTATATCCGGGTTACACTGTACCAGCAATAAAAAACCTTGTCGGCATTTAGTAACCCATTGAGGTTGATATGCCGTAAAACAAAACAAATCAGACCAAACCAAACTAATTTAAAAAATATATATTAAAAAAGGCATTTGATGTGGCACCCCAATTAAATGACCTTCAAACCACCACCATTTTCCAATCAGATTGGGGACGTCATATTAGGGACTGCATGTTTGTGGTTTCCTAAATCAAAAATTTCCAGACCAGTGAATTGGAAGGGATGGCCCAATATCCTGGCCACGTCATTCACCAGATATCACTTCCCTGGACTTCTTTACAATTTCCAAAAATATATTACAAATGCAATTGATTTTAACACAACTAGATAATCTTCAACCAGCCATCATTTTCCAGCAAGACGGCGTACCACCACATTTGGAACTAAGTCAAACATTTCCAAACTTGTGAATTGGAATGGATTTCCCAATTCCCTGGCCATGTCGTTCACCAGATATCACTTCCCTGGACTTCTTCCGATGGGATTATAATTAAAGATATCGTGTATCGAACAAAGATACAGGACATCACTGATCTAAAGCAAAAGATCTCTGATGCCATTGTCACCATTGAAGGGGTTATGCTACAGCGAACATGGTAAGAAATCGAATACTGTCTTGATGTGCTTCCTGCAACTAATGGTGCCCATATAGAGGTGGATTAGATTAGTTTTCAAAAACTTCAATATCTACTCCTCCTTTTGTAACAATTTCCACATATTTGTCTGTTCATTTGAATTGTAATAATTTCTTAAATTGTAAAGTGACTTTATGAACACTCTGTGCATATATATATATATATATATATATATATATATATATATATATATATATAAAATAAATATATATATATATAAAATAAATATATATATAAAATAAATCCTAAACGGATCTTCAGGGTAAGCCAGCTTACCCAGAAGATCCGTTTACGTGGAACCTAGTGAGGTTTTCCTGGTTCTTTAGGATTTATGGCTCTTTTAGGATTTATTTCTTTATTCTCGCTAAACTTAGCGTATTGAGCACTCTACATTTTCCTCTTACTACTGGTTTCCATATCTACACCTCATTTTGTAACAATTTCCACATATTTCTCTGTTCATTTGCTTCTTTCCACTTCTCAGGCAACTCGTCGCTAACTTTTGAGCAAAATTCCGCAGATTTTGATGCAAAATGTTTTCAACGAACACTAGAATCTGTATTTCATTATTATTATTATTATTATTATTATTATTATTATTATTATTATTATTATTATTTCTGGTGTATACTCATTTCTTTCCGGGTCCCAATCAGAGACCTAAGTTCAAAAATGGCATCATGACATTTTCCACTGAGCATTTTTGAAAAATAAATAAATAAAAATAAGAATATTTTTTGTAGCTTTATGTATTTTTATATTTGAAAAATTGTTTAAATATAACTTGAGGAAGACAGACATTTCGCTGAAATATTGTTGAACATTGTCAAACACTGTTTTTTTTGTTTATCTTTTTTTAAATCGCGCTCTTCACTTAACAGCTATTATTATTATTATTATTATTATTATTATTATTATTATTATTATTATTATTTCCTATGATTTCTGGTGTGTACTCATTTCTTTCCGGGTCCCGACCAGGGCGTCATGACATTTTCCACTAAGCAATTGAACCCCCCCCCAAAAAAAAACATATTTTACAAAGATAAATCACTTCGTAAGGTATGAACTGTACTCTTGAGAACAATAATTTGTATTTCTTTAAGGCATGGGCTGCCTGGAATCCCTTCAATGAGTCTATTGGAATCTTTTCCAATCAATCCGAGGGCTCCAACTACAACTGGAGTTGCTGATGTTCTCATGGGCCACATTTTTGATATTTTGTTTTCAAGGTCCTCCTATTTTTTATAGTTATAATTATTCGAGTCGAATGCATTACATTCACTCTTGGCAAAGGTATTAATTCTCTTCGCCTCCTCCGCTATTGGTAAATAGGAGAACAGACAGGGATCTATAACCATAGATGGCAACTGGTCTAGGAGAAGGAGAACTCTGATTTCAAAACCTGTATGCGGTCGTTTGGGGAAGTTGAGTCACGTAGTGCACCAGGTCTCTGTATTTGGCCTTTCCAAAAGCGTGGCTGGTTCTGCACAAAGCTTTCGCCACTATAATCAAATCATATGTGTTGGCGTCTGGGCTGTCGTTTCCTCTTAACGGGTCTGCTTGACCCTCATACGTCGAATACGACGGGAGAGTCCACCATTATTATTAAAGAAAGTTTTCTCTTTCAGAATAAATAGCGACGGAAAAATGAATAAAAAAAAACGTGTTCCAATGTTTTTACGTGTATTATTTACCTGTATTATTTTTGCCGTGTGTGTAATTATTTGCCTTGAATATTTGGAATTAGCGTGGCGTCTAATTGATCACCTTTTCTAGACTATCCTCCATCTCTATACTATTCATTATACTATTTCTCTATACTGATCACTATACTATTTCTCTATACTGATCACTATACTATTTCTCTATACTGATCACTATACGGTTCACTACTCGGTGGTTACTATTCCAGCGAGTATTATTGAGCAGGTACTAATGCAGGTAATGCTTGTGTTATTCGAAGGTGTCTGACACCAGTATTGTTCAACGGCGTTACTATAGTTGTATCTGCGATTACAAAGTCTCTACTACAATGTGCATTACGAAAGTGACAACGAGTATTCGTTTGCATCACAAAAAGTTATTAATTATTATTCATAGTTATTTTTTTAATTCATTCTTCAACACCGTAATTATCAACACCGTACGTGTGTTTATCAATTCCAGTTGGTCAACCGTTTTATTCAATTTATTGTCTCCCTCGAAGAAAGTGTGCTCAGCAAATGGGTGCCAAGCCTTTATCCACTGAGATGGAGATAGAAAGAGAGATAAATAAAACTAAAGGATCGGCCATATTAAATACCATGAGAATATAACCAGTAAGTTAGCTTAATTTAGACAATTTTTCTTTTTCTTCTCGGGCCTGTGGCAATGCTTCTTTGGGGGTAGGCTCTCCCCAGTTTCATGGGGAGGAATTGGCCATTACCCTAACGCGTTGTCTCATTGCTGCCTTTGTAGGAGCGAATTAGATACGCTTTGACGATCATATCTCTTTTCGATTCATGATCGTTCAAGGGTATTTGCGCGTAAGTGATATAACGATCCCAACTGGAATTCGAACTCGCATCTTCGATTTCTTATTCTGATCCGTTATCCATTACACCACCCGTACCCATCCAAGCCTAGAGCGAATGGTATTCCAAAGTAGTAACGCATCAAGGTACTGAGCAGACTCTGTGTTGCTTTATTTTGGTGATCGGATAGAAACAAATGTTTCAACGTGATATGGCCTCAAACCCAACTGTTACAACAGGCAGTGATTAATCAAAATTGAGGAGGAAAAGAGGCTGTTGAGTGGAGAGAAAGCGACCGATGAGTAGAGTGATCGAGGATGATGAGTGGAGAGAAAGCGACTGATGAGTAGAGTGATCGAGGATGATGAGTGGAGAGAAAGCGACCGATGAGTAGCGTGATCGTGGATGATGAGTGGAGAGAAAGCGACCGATGAGTAGAGTGATCGAGGATGATGAGTGGAGGGAAAATACGGCTGTTGAGTGGAGAGAAAGCGACCGATGAGTAGAGTGATCGAGGCTGATGAGTGGAGGGAAAAAACGGCTGTTGAGTGGAGAGAAAGCGACCGATGAGTAGAGTGATCGAGGCTGATGAGTGGAGAGAAAGCGACCGATGAGTAGCGTGATCGAGGATGATGAGAGAAAGCGACCGATGAGTAGAGTGATCGAGGCTGATGAGTGGAGAGAAAGCGACCGATGAGTAGAGTGATCGAGGCTGATGAGTGGAGAGAAAGCGACCGATGAGTAGAGTGATCGAGGATGATGAGTGCAGAGAAAGCGACCGATGAGTAGAGTGATCGAGGCAGATGAGTGGAGGGGAAAACGACTGTTGAGTGGAGAGAAAGCGAACGATGAGTAGAGTGATCGAGGATGATGAGTGCAGAGAAAGCGACCGATGAGTAGAGTGATCGAGGCTGATGAGTGGAGGGGAAAACGACTGTTGAGTGGAGAGAAAGCGGACAATGAGTAGAGTGATCGAGGCTGAGGAGTGGAGAGAAAGCGACCGATGAGTAGAGTGATCGAGGCTGATGAGTGGAGGGAAAAAACGGCTGTTGAGTGGAGAGAAAGCGGACGATGAGTGGAGGGGAAAAAACGGCTGTTAAGTGGAAGGAAAGAGGTCAATGAGTGAAGAGAAAAAGGCCGATGAGTAGAGTGAAAGAGGCTAATGAGTGGAGGGAAAGAGGTTTTTTGAGTGGAGAGAACGAGGCTGATGAGTGGGGGGAAAGGCTGTTGAGTGGAGAGAAAGCGGATGATGAGTAAAGTGAACTAGGTTGACGAGGATAAGAGGCTGATGAGTGGAGGGAAAAATGCTGTTGAATGGAGGGACAGAGGCTGTTAAGTGGAGGGAAAGAGGTCACTGAGTGAAGAGGAAGATTAGTATTAGGAAATTTAGCTCTTTTTTTCGGTAAAAAACACATTGATTTGGAAATTCCTGCAAAAATCAAATATTTTTCGGATTTTAATGAAACTTTCAGGATTTATTCACAAATAAATGAAATTATTTTTATTTTTTTTATATATATATATATATGTTAGCCATACTTAATTTTGTGAAATTCTGAGAAATTAAATTTACCCATTATTTACATTATTCGGACTATTGTCCTCATCTTTGTCGCCATATTTATTACAACGGCCTTCTTCAGGTGGTTGGAATGTCGAACTTAACCCTTTATTTCGCTCACTGGGGTAGAATGTTCTTGTTCCACGTGCCAAGTTTAATGGATGTCAGTTATCAGTTATCCCCTGTTAATTTCCCTCTGAATGTTCTCCACTGCCTTAACCGGGTATTGAACTCACACTCTTTGGGTCCTGTCACTGTTACCACTGCTCATATTGCAATTTTTTGCTGTTATCATATATATACCCAAGAAAAAAAAATTATTAGTTAAAAGCAGGACTCCTTGGGGAATATGAATCAGCAATTTCTTTTTTCAAACTACTCAAAAATTATTATTATTATAATATATAAATCACTTAAAATTCTGCCTTACTTATCTTAAGTATCTAGGTGATATTGTTATTAAGGGAAAACTATATTTACTAATTAAAAATTGAAAAAGCTTAATAACAGTAGAGTTTTCTTCAAGATTTTAAAGTTTTTCTTATGTATATAGAATATTATATAACATGCCAGAGTTTAAAATTGTGGTCAACCATAAATGACATAATCATAAAATAATTACCTACTACAGTCAACTTTTATGAACTTCTTTTTCTTTTTTGAATATTCATAATCTTGAGTGCTTAATCTATAGTAGGTACCTCCAAAGAAAAGTGATACACAAGATTTAAAATGAAGAATCTTTCTTGAAGCGTTTTAGTTTTAATTTCAAGCTAATAGACTAAATTTAATATTTCCAATAAGCAAAATACTTTCAAAATGAGTTTAAATTGACTGGAATTATTTTTTTTCTTTTTAAATCGCTAAAACAAAAATAGGTGTTACCCCACCGCCACCTTATTAATTAAATTTCGATAAATTAAATTTGTCTCGCTTCATATTTATATTATTTAAAATAGGAACTCAATTACCAAAAATCTGCTCGGAATCGTAAAATAAAAAATTTAATCAAATTAAGACATTATTTAATTAGAAAATCTTTTAATTGGTTTAATGAATGCGATATATTATGGACACTATTGTTTTAAGAAAAAAATCGACAAATAATAATTTTTTCCAACAATTGCTTTCTTTTTAAAATTTTATTTAGAACTTTACAAAGTTTTAAATCTTTTAAATTTCTGTATTAATTTGCACGGGTTAAGTAAAATCTATATTTACTAATCATCAACTGAAAAGCTTAGTACAAATCATCACACACCAATATTTTTAAAAGAATTTTGAATTTTTTTTTATGTATAAACGCGCCGTTTTTTTATTATACGGTCGACTATACACGACATTATCAGAAAATAAGAGAGATAACTATAGTAAATTTGCAGCCAAAAATATTTATGATTGAATAAAACATTAGATTACGGAGAACATTATCTTAAATATTTAAGATTACTGAGTACTTAAAAATTATGTTTAAAAGGCGCTCACGTTAATTCAGTTACTTTTTTAACTTCTAAAGCCAGCATAGATCAAGATTAAATAAATATCAACCAAGCTGTCAAACCCGCGAACGCCTTAAATAAACATCTACTGTCTGGTTAAAAATTAGCATTTTTGCGATGTTTTAAATTTAAAGCAAATAATATTTGTTTCAAATAAGATTAATTATACTTTAAATCAGCTGATATTTCTCGAATAAAATTTCAGAAAAGTATATTTGATTATTGGAAATTTTTTTAATAAAAATAGTTACATTTCGATGAAAGACAACTAAAAAAGGGCACTAATCAGTTATTTTAGCAGGTAACTCCATAAGAGCTAGTAAAATAAATTTTCAGTACGTTTTTTTTTGTATGACAGACATTAATTTGGAAAATCTTTCAAAAACAAAAATAATTGTCAGATGTTAATGAAACTTTCAGAAACTATTCACAAATGATGGAAATTATTATAAATGTGTTTTGTTTTTTAAAATCATAGAAAAATTTTTTTATATATATATTTATTAACCACCCCCACTCCATAACTAATTTTATGGAAACTCTAGAAATTCAGTCGAATTCAGTTTAGTGATTATATTAGTTAAAAGCACAAGGCTTTGAGGAAAGCAAATCATGTATTTTTTTAATTGGACCGTCCTATCTGAAAATCAGCTCTGAATTGTAACATACAAAACTCAATAAAACAAAGATATTATTTAATTTCAAATGCTTTTATTTGCTTTTAATTGTTTTTATGAATATGGTCAATATTTTCTGAAAGCAAAATTGTTTTTCGATGAAAAATCAATTTTTAATACAATTATTTGTTATTTCTTTAATTATAATAGATTTTTACATTTAAGTTGTTAAAATATTATAAAATTAGTTAAAATCTGCATTCACTTTCGTAACTGTCCTTATGAGATACATTTTTCACCACATTGTAAATTGTATCGTTTTGACTAATCAGAAGACCCGAAGTAATTAAGAAATGTAATTTTGTGTTTATAATAGGGCTGTAATTATAAAGTACGGAAGACCAACCAGAATACAATTAAGTTGCGTTAGAGAAAAATAAAATGCTCTTCTCCAAAGTACATATTGTTAAACATTGTTCTCCGCTGTTAAGGCCTTTACTTTTGCGAAACACGTGCGGAGAAGTTAATTTGATTTTTCAATTTCAACTGAGAAGGGTACCTACAAGTATCAGTATCATCTTATGGAATTTATACGATCTTATTTTTATATTAATCTCAGTTATGACATTTTTCCATAAATGAAATATCAAAATTAATAATAAAATGAACGGAAATACAAATAACACAGTAAAATGTAATAAATGTACATAAAATTATAGTATTTTATGTACACTTCTGATAAAATTTCATAATAAAGGTAGCTATAAATTAATTAGATACATTTCTTATGAAATAGGAAATTTAATCTCACTCTTAACAGTCTTATTTCAATTTCTTTATAATATATTTTCCATAAAGCATCGTAAACGTAAACGTGAAAGCTAAGTACAAAAAAAAAAAAAAAAAATTAGAGCGCTGAAATTTTTCCTTAAAAACAACGAGGTAAATAATTTGTTCACTTAAATATAAATAATTTCACTTCTCTCTTTCCGTAGAAAAAATTATCCTCACGTAATCTGTTAATACGTCATTCATCAACTGTCAAGTGACGCGAAATGTTATGACCTGCTTTGTTTTATTTTCAAACTACATCTTTTCGGCGCAGAAACTAAACAGTGCTGGTTTCAAAATATTTTAAATAAACATTATAATTTCTGATTTTCTTAAAATAAGTTTTGAAAAAATTATAATCGATTTTTAAAAGAATTTCAAACTGAGATTTTCATTTTTTTATAAAATCGAAAAAAATGGTTGACATGATTATCTGTCAATTTGCTGACTCAAAAAAAAATAATTCTAATAATTTATTGCAGATAATAATTTTTTTTCTTCAAAAATTCATTTCTGGTAATAATTTTTTACAAAAATGTATTGCTGGCATTAAAACTATTTTTACATTTTAATAGTGTTCTGACCCCATTATGAACCTATTTGCCCATAGCTGGGACCCTAACAGATGCTATCAGCTCGGGTTATGTTGAAGATGGGAAGACAAGCAGTTATGAGGTGGTACCTTCTGTTCGGAGGCATTGCTTTTGGATAGGTTTTATCGTCTTACCCAGGACGGCATTTAAAAGAGAACGTAAAAAATACATAAATAAAAAAGAATGAAAGAAAAAGACAGTAAAACAGACGTATTTAACAGTGAACGTAGGAAAAAAAAAAAGGAAAGTAAAAACATTTAGGAGTAAATTTAGAAAAGAAAGAAGAAAGAAAGCAAACATCAGAACAGACAGACTCATTAAAAAGTGGAGGCAGAAAAGAAAGAAAGAAAGAAAGAAAAAAGAAAGAAAGAAAGCAAATAGACATCCAAAAGAAGAAAGAAAGAAACGTCAGAAAAACAGACTCATTAAAAATAAACGCAGAAAAGAAAGAAAGAAAGAAAATGCACATTCAAAAGAAGAAAGAAAGAAAACGTAAAAAAGACAGACTCATTAAAAAGTGTACGCAGATAAGAAAGAAAGAAAGAAAGAAAATAGACATTCGAAAAAAGAAAGAAAGAAAACGTAAAAAAGACAGACTCATTAAAAAGTGTACGCAGATAAGAAAGAAAGAAAGAAAATAGACATTCGAAAAAAGAAAGAAAGAAAACGTAAAAAAGACAGACTCATTAAAAAGTGTACGCAGATAAGAAAGAAAGAAAGAAAATAGACATTCGAAAAAAGAAAGAAAGAAAACGTAAAAAAGACAGACTCATTAAAAAGTGTACGCAGATAAGAAAGAAAGAAAGAAAATAGACATTCGAAAAAAGAAAGAAAGAAAACGTAAAAAAGACAGACTCATTAAAAAGTGTACGCAGATAAGAAAGAAAGAAAATAGACATTCGAAAAAAGAAAGAAAGAAAACGTAAAAAAGACAGACTCATTAAAAAGTGTACGCAGATAAGAAAGAAAGAAAGAAAGAAAGAAAGAAAGAAAAAGGAAAAGAGTGAAAAAAAGAAAAAACGATATATTTAAAATTGAATGTTGAAAAGAGAAAATAATGCGTATAACGAGAAACCTATTGAATGTACAACTGAAAGAAAAAAAAAAGAAAGAAACAATTTTATAGGAAAGAGATAAAGAAAGAATAATTGTGGAATGTTTGCAAAATGAGTGAAAGATTTATAAAAAATGAAAAGTCCATGTGAACTCCGCCTCTGACGTTCATCTAACCTGAATAACTTGTTGCTAGAAGAGAAACAAAAATATGGCAAGCGGCATCACGTGTTCTTCATCTCATTCGCTCGTCTCAAAATAAAAACACATTTTTCGCGCCAAAAAAACTTTATAGTCAACGAGTGAAGATGACTAAACAACCATAGCGAATTCTACGCAAAACAAAAACACCGTGACAGGCTTCTAATTAGAAACGCTGTGGTTAATTTGAAAAATGTTTTACCGTTAATAAAATTTTAAAATATATATCCGATTACAAATCATTGAGATTTGTACATTAGAAACTGTTTAAACAAAATCGAAATATGGCGATTTGATAAAGGAAAAACACGAAGGAAAATCACAGTGAGAAAAATAAAATGCTCTTCTCCAAAGTACATATTGAATATTTAAAAAATAAAAATATAATAATAATAATAATAATAATAATAATAATAATAATAATAATAATAGCTTATATCAGGGTTTATGGTATTGGCACCAACTAAATATAAAACACGGCATGGCAGAGTGGGCCAATATCTACACTGGAAAATCTTGTACGGGAAGGAAACTGAAAGAAATTGGTATGAACACCACCCAGACCTCGTTACGGGAATAGGACCCGTAACAATTTTATGGGATTTCAAAATACACACAGAACAATCAAAGCTAATCGCCCAGATATCGTTATTAGAAACCGCGAACAGAAAAAAAACGCATTCTTATTGATATGGCAGTCTCTGCAGACTGCAATGTATCTTTGAAGATCTTCAAAAAGCTATCAATATACAAGGACCTTGAAATCGTAATCTCAAAAAAGTGGCACATGAGAACATCAAACAATCCCTGTTTTAGTTGGAGACCTCGGATTTGTTGGAAAATATTCCAATACACTAATTGAAAGGATTCCTGGTAACCCATGTCTTAAAAAAATACAAAATATTGTTCTCACAAGTACAGCCCACACCTTACGAAGGTCTTTATCTATGTAAAATAAGTGCGTTTGTTTTTTGGGTTTTTTTTTGTTTTTTTTTGTTTTGTTTTGTTTTTTGTTTTTTTGTTTTTTATGTGTGTGTGTGTTAATTGCTCAGTGGAAAATGTCATGATGCCATTTCTGACCTCAGGTCGCTGGCCTGGACCCGGAAACGACTTCGTACGCCTTCTACCATTGCCCTCAGGTGTGCCAGTTCTGCAACTATGTCAGCGAGTTGACGGCTGATATCGATTCTGAATATCTCATATCTATCGATCTCGCATACGCGTGCGATAATGTGTCGTCCCCGTATGCTGGGGTGAGACGAATGGTGTTTCTCACATTGCTAGCTGTGACAGGATTGGTGGTATGGACGTCGTAAATGGACGGAATACTGCGATACGAATGCTATTCTCATCAGGCTCTGGTGAGATACTTCGGACATCAGCTCACGATGAAGATCAGAACTGACAGATAGCGTTTGCTATCGACAGATTTCAGCGAAAGATGGGTGCAAGTGTCGAGTTTGATGGGACCGGCCTTGAATTTCTTTTGCAAGTCTCTTTTGACGTAACAGGAGGGAGGGGTCCTGTCGAACCGTACCCTGGTTAAAACAGACTCTCTTTGTTTACCTAGTTGATGGGAGTAAGTATCGTTCCGGGCATTCTCTTTTGTTATGAGCCATATCGAGATTCCCAAACTCCCCAGTTTTTTTTGTTTCCCCTTTTTCATATCGACGGGGTCAGTGTTTTTCTGGCTCTTTCATTTATTTTATCTTTCCTTCTCCATTAGTGAGTAAGATTCTTGATTCTGCCTATATGACAAAATACAGCGGCCGCTTTTATTTTTGTAGGGGTTGACGTATTCGGCTAAAAGATGCTAATTTTAGTTTGAATGTTTTGTTATATTTTATCTGTCTGTGTCTCTGAGATGAGATATCATCATTACTTACATTATTTACATGATTCGGATTGTTATCGTCATCTTCATTGCCATATTCACAATGTTTCAGCCGTTGTACGCTCCGGTCTTCTTCCGGTGATTGGCATTTCGAACCGAACTCTTTATTTCGTCCACGGGGGTAGATTGTTCTAGTTCCACGTGCCATGCCTTTTCTGGATGTCTCAGTTATTTCCCATTAACTCAACTCTCCAAGTTGGTTGGATTTAAACGCAAAAAGAATAAAAATCAGTAATGGATAGCTACGCATACGTTTTGCCTTACCAGTTGCAACCCTGATGATGATCTAAGAAAGAAATCGAAAGTACTTGAGTAATAACAGTTACAGTGCATTTCTTGCATTATTTTATTGTAACACACGGGCAAATATCCGGGTGAATATGAACGGATTATGCTAAAAATAAACCTACATAATGTTTGTAATTTATTTAATCATTATATATATATATATATATATATATATATATATATATATATATATATATATGAAAATATATAGAAAATAGGAAAGAACTGGTTAGGTAAATAATCCGAGGTTCTTTAGTATTTTTGTTATTATTTTTAAAAAATAGTGCTCGATACAAAAGTAGAGCATAAATATAATTATTTGGAATCATATTTTTAAATAAATAATTATATATATATATATATATATATATATATATATATATATATATATATATATATATATATATAATTATTTATTTAAATTATATTTTTAAATAAATAATTATATATATATATATATATATATATATATATATATATATATATATATATATATATATAATTATTTATTTAAAAATATGATTCCAAATAATTACATTTATATATATATATATATAATTATTTATTTAAAAATATGATTCCAAATAATTACATTTATATATATATATATATATATATATATATATATATATATATATATATATATAATTATTTATTTAAAAATATGATTCCAAATAATTATATTTAGCATAAATATAATTATATATATATATATATATATATATATATATATATGTATATATATATATATATATATATATATATATATATATATATATATATATATATACATATATATATATAATTATTTATTTATTTAAAAATATGATTCCAAATAATTATATTTATGCTCTACTTTTGTATCATATATATATATATATAATTTTAAAAGTACATCTATAAATCAATGTCGCCCCGGCTGATTGTCGACTGAAAAGAAATATCCCGGTCTCTTGTAGAAAAGAACGTATGAAAATGTCACGGTGCCAACTGAAAAAGATCTTCGTGTCGCCTGCGGTCGATTTGTATTGAATTATAAAAACAAAATTCGACCAATGAATCAAAAATGCAGAGGAATGTATCGAAAAGAAACTAAACTGTTTCTCTTCAAAAAAGGCTGGAAAGAGTCAAGTTCAGTTTTTTGTGTTTCATTTAGCGACGATAAAAAAAAAGGCGAACACAGGTAAACAATTAACGAGCGACAAGCTAAATGTTCAAACGCGGAGAGAAACATTATTCGTGACCAAGCTGTTAGCAATGAGGCAATAGAAACAGTGCGCTTCACGAAATTAAATACTTTACAACGAGAGGTTTTTGTCAGGTTTATTTCATAGAAATACATTAATAAATTGGAAATTTAAGATGATGTGGCCAAGAATCGCTTTAAAGGGGAAAGTTTTACTCTTTTGCCAATTATGTATTGAAAAAACGCATTTACGTTTTGTCAGCAACAAGAATAATTGAACAGACTAAGATAGATAGATAGATAGATAGATAGATAGATAGATAGATAGATAGATAGATAGATAAAAATAGCTATGTAAAGAATGAGATAGATAGATAGATAGATAGATAGATAGATAGATAGATAGATAAATAAAGAGAGAGATAGATAAATAGGTACAGACAGATAAAAATAACTATGAAAAGAATGAGATAGATAGATAGATAGATAGATAAATAGATAGATAGATAAATAAAAATAGCTATGTAAAGAATGAGATAAATAGATAGATAGATAGATAGGTACAGACAGATAAAAATAACTATGAAAAAAATGAGATAGATAGATAGATAGATAGATAGATAGATAGATAGATAGATAAAAATAGCTATGTAAAGAATGAGATAGATAGATAGATAGATAGATAGATAGATAAAGAGAGAGATAGATAAATAGGTACAGACAGATAAAAATAACTATGAAAAGAATGAGATAGATAGATAGATAGATAGATAGATAGATAGATAGATAGATAGATAGATAGATAGATACAGACAGATAAAAGTAGCTATGAAAAGAATGAGATGGCTAGCTAGATAGCTAGCTAGCTAGCTAGATAGATAGATATGAATAGACTTAGACAGATTAGGGAGATAGGTAGTTATGAATAGATAAAGGTAGATATAAACAGAATGAGATAGATAGATGTAGCAGTGGTGTTTCATAGGCAACTGATGTGGGTGCCAAAGTTGGGCCCACAGAAGTAAAACACTGAACACGGATTAGATGCAAGAAAGATATATTAACAACAGGTTACAGAGATAGTGTAAGCAGAGCTTACTATAAGTTAGTGTCCAACACTGGTAGTCGTACTAGACTCTCACTGTCTCTCTGTGTCACTCTCTGTCACTCTCTTGTAGAGTGCTATGTCACCTACTTAATATAGGCCTGGAAGAGTCCATTGTGTAGGTAGTTTCCGGTCTCACAATACCCCTCTTCCAAAGAGTTTTCTTTTTTGAAAAAGAGAGAAAAAAAAATAAAACTGTTAATACTTTTTCCTCTTGGAATTTACGTCGAGCGGCTGAGTAAATTTCCTTTTTTTTCCTGAGCGTCGCTCTTCAGGAGAGACTTGGGGCATGTCGAGATCGAAATGATCGAAAATTACGTCGATTGGCTCTTCACAGGTATTTTGTAGTGGTTCCTTCAAACGGCATTTTCTGATCTGGTTCCAATGGCGTTTGTGAATGTTTCTCGGTTCTTGGACCATATATACCAGTTCGCCAATTCTCTGCTTTATGGTGCCCACTTCCCAGAATGTCATATTGTTCTTGTACGCCTTGAAAAAGACCCTATCGCCAGGATTGAAATATTTCCTATGACGCGATACGGTTTTTTTTTAACTTTACTTGCCGTGGAATAAGTTTGTCGAAGACAGACTTTATTTTTCTTGCGAACATTGTTTCTGCAGGCGAGCTTTCCATAGGCGTGTTCGGATTAGGGGTTATCCGATACACCTGTAGAAACTGTTGCAATGCTCTATCTGTCGGTGTGCCTAGTGCCTTTCTTAAAGTCCTTTTTAAAGTGTCCATGAACCTTTCGGCCTGGCCATTTGACCTAGGGTGGTACTGAGGCGTTGTAACGTGGTCCACCTGATTCCTCGATAGTGTTTGAGTCACGCTTTACCGATATTAATCTTTGACAGTCCTCTGCCAGTTTTTGGAGAGTCAATCCTTGTTTGTTCTCAAGCTTAGTCAGTACCCGTCGTCTGACTTCGGCGTCCTCTGCAGATACTAGACCTTGTGCGAAAATTAAGCACTTAAAATCATCGGCAGTTAGTTCGGCTAGTTTAAAATCATTACATAGCTTGTTCACCGATGCTGCAAACGTTAGAAAATCTTGCTGGTTGTCTTTGACTGTGTTCAGGCATTTCCAGTGTTTGTGGAACAAGGTTGTGTTAGGCCCGAATAATTCCGATAGGAGCTTAATCGTCTCTGAAAAATCCAAGTCAGTCGTTTTCCTTGGTAGTATGAAGTCTACGAACCTACTATGTTCTGTAGTTCCCAGTTTTCTCAATAGAAGACGTAACTTTTTTTACTGGGCCATTGTTCACAGTCTACGTTGAAAATATCTTCGTAGCGCCTGTAAAAAGCCTGGAAAGTTTTGTCTTCCTCTGGTACGTATTCAAAGGTTTCCATTGAATTGTAGATTATACCCTGGGAGAATATTGTATCTTTTTCAGAGTTTGAGCCTTTTAATGCATTTACGAGTAATTCTTTAAGTTGTTTCTGTTGTAGTTCAGCATTCTGAAGCGTAATTTTTTGGAATTCCATTTGCTGTTTAGATAAATCCAAAAATAGTTGTTGTTGTCTTTCTTCTGATTTTTGTTGCTGGTCCAAATTTAGTTTTAACATTTGGGCAACTACTTTTTGCAAATCTTCCATATTTAAAAATGACAGCGCTTTTTTGTTGCTTTGACACACGTGTACTAAGAGGAGTACACAAAAAAATCTTGATAGATTTGTTCCTTTTTTTTTTTTCTGTAAAAGAAAAAAAAATATGAACAGACAATAGTTAAACTAAACTAATTATGTGTGTGTAGCATTTTTTCCCGTGATTCCGTTACTTTTAACGTAGTTGAATAATTTTTCACCACACTTATGTATTTTTTTTAATAGAGGTAAAAAAGAAGAAAACTCACCTCAGTGAATTTGAGGGGAGAATAATTTTATGCCCGAGTTCAACTCAGTTACATAAAAAAATTTTCGATAGTTTTTTCCGAAAACTTGAGTATAATGGTAGTACTTGATCTTGTGTTATCAGCTTTTTTACGAACAACTGTTTTTTTTTACTGTGTGTGCGTAGAAATCGTTCTCGTATTGGACAGACTTTAATATTCCGTAGATGTCGAATCGCTAGTTTGTCAATGGCGTCTGCTATTGGAATATATGTAGACGCTGTGTGTTTAGGTTTTAAATCGCTAATGTATTAATACCAGCTTAATTTCACGTTCAACACTACTGTGGGAACGCGTGGAGTTTGTGTATTTTTCGAGTACTGTCGCTATTGATACGGTGAGAATGAAATTCTCGAATCTTCTCTGTCGCCACTGTTGTGGGACTGGCAAGGTATTGCGGTTTTTCGACGTGAATGCGTTTCACGAATTCTTCGTCGACCCAGCTGTGGGATTAGTAAGGTATTTAGGTTTCGTCGTGAGTGCGTTTCTAGAATCCTCGTCGCCACTGATGTGGGTGCCAAAGTTGGACCCACAGAAGTAAAACACGGAACACGGATTAGATGTAAGAAAGATATATTAACAACAGGTTACAGAGATAGTGTAAGCAGAGCTTACTATAAGTTAGTGTCCAACACTGGTAGTCGTACTAGACTCTCACTGTCTCTCTGTGTCACTCTCTATCACTCTCTGTCACCATCCTGTAGAGTGCTATGCCGCCTAATTAATATAGGCCTGGAAGAGTCCATTGTGTAGGTAGTTTCCGGTCTCACAATACCAACAGGAACAGGCTGGGATAGATAGATAGATAGATAGATAGATAGATAGATAGATAGATAGATAGATTGTGAGAGAGAATGGGAGAGGGAGATTAACTGAGATAGATAGATAGATAGATAGATAGATAGATAAAAATAGCAATAAAAAGAATGAGATAGATAGAGAGAGAGAGAGAGAGAGAGAGATAAAAATAACTACGAAAAGAATGGCATAGATAGATAGATAGATAGATAGATAGATATGAACATACCAAGATAGATAGATAGATAGATAGAGAGAGAGAGAGAGAGAGAGAGATAAATAGATACAGGCAGATAAAAATAACTATGAAAAGAATGAGATAGATAGATAGATAGATAGATAGATAGATAGATAGATAGAAAGAAAAAAGTGAACTGACTTTCCTGGAGCGATTCAAGGAACCAAGATTTCTTGCAGCATCTCTTGCGATGTCACGAATGCACGCGTTCCATTTGATGTCGGCAGTGAGCTTCAGACGCAGTAGGCATTCAAGCCACACCTTTACTACATTTCAATTTTTCATAACGTAGTATTAAATATAAAATACAACTTTTATTGAAACCTAATTATGCCCAATAATTGGATCATGTGCAATACAAGTGAACAATTCAACTTCAAAAATTCAAAATAATTACAATGTATTTTAAAAACAAATTAGCGACTTGTCATAACTGATCATTCCATCTTAAAATAATCAACAATTTCTTTTCAGCCATTTTTAACATCAATTGTAGATTTTTCTTTATAAAAAAATTAAATAATTTTAACATATTGAATGTTAAGAATAAAAAATTGTATATTTTATAAAATTTTTTCGTGACTTGGCATGAGCAAAACAAATTCACGGATTTGGACGAAAAAAAAAGACCCCTGAATGACGTCAAAATCCGTGAAAAATGTTCACCTTTTAACAGTCAGCTGTGCTTAGTTTAATTTGTAACGTGTATACATACATATATATATATATACATATATATATATATATATATATATATATATATATATATATATATATATATATATATATATATATATATATGTAGATAGATAGATAGATACAAAGAAACAAAGCAAATGTTGATAAGATAGCAAGATTCACAAAGCGCACCCCTGGGCCACAAATTAGGGTTGTCGGGGCCGGGGAGATAGTACTGGCCTTCATCAGTGCATTATTTTAACCAATTACCCATAAATAACCAACAGGGCTTTTTTTTAAAATAACCCTCTACCACTTATATTATTATTATAATACTTTTTTGCATTTCTATATCGTTTTATCAATTGAAGAAAATTTTAATAAAAGTATTTCACTTTTTTGTTTCATTGTAGATAAAAATGGCAAGAAATTCTTTTTTCTCAACTGAATTATTCAATGGAGTCTTCGTCATCTTCAGATAAACAATCTCCAGTAAAGAAATGTACCCAAGAACCGTAAAAGCCAAGACACTTTAAGAAAAAATGTCGATGGAAAACTTATAGAATATCGTTTGTTAGGTGGGAAAAGAAACAAAGCTTGTCTCTCACCATGTTGAGGGATTCGGTGAGTAGTACACACCGCCCCTGCTTGTTGAAAATTTCTTCATAATTATTGGACAGACTGTTTACGATATTTTTCGAAAAATTCTCTATTCGTCCATCATCTCTGCTACGTTCTTTGAGTCTCTAAATAGCCATTAAATTAAATACGAAAGTACGGCCTTCCTAATATGAATTAAAACTTATTTTAAATAAGAAAGTACGGTTTCCTAAGAAGTTGCGGTAAAAGGGTTTTTAAATACGAAAGTATGGCTTTCCTAATAAGGTGAAGTAAAATATAGTTTAAATACAAAAGTACGGTTTCCTAAGGAGTTGCGGTAAAAGGGTTTTTAAATACGAAAGTACGGCTCCTGGTGAGGTGAGATGAGATAAAAGCGACGTAATCTAACGCTGGAAAATGTATGTTGAATATTCCTTAATACCAGAGAAGTCAATATAAATAGTGAAAAAAAGAAAAGAATTCTTGTTGACCACTCGATAAATTGTTGTAGACACTTTAAGGCGCTTCTGAGATAAGAGACTCTTCATGTTGACCTTGATGCAGTGTGGCTAGTAGCGCCTTTATTCCAGTCTTGTTCTATTTTATAACTGGGTCAGCGGTATGATGACAACCGCTTTGATTACTTCTAATTCCCTCCTTCCACTTTTTTTTATAAGAAGTATTTAAAAAAATCTTATATAAGGTCAGGCTAAAAATATAATTAAAGATAATAGTCCTCTTTTGGTAGATAAATGTTTATCTATATTTATCTACTAAGAGATAGGTAGCCTTGACATACTGGCTGCAATGCGGATAGAAAATGAAAGTAAATATTAATGGGTGTAAGACAAGTCTCGTTGGATTTATTCGACTTATACAACGAGGCGATTCTGATCTGACAGAATTAGAAGTCATAATAGGATTCATTATTGGTGACCAGAATTGTGGTTAATTTAGTCGCCAGTCGTTCGTGATAACTGAAATTGATTAAGATACTTGCTTTTTTCTACAGTCCTCCGCTCTACCAACTGACCTATCGTGAGTGACCTCTTCCTTATTCAGTCATTCTCGTCCATCCGTACGCTGTCACGCTAACGAGTGATATTTTCTTGACCCCCCCACTGAGTTAGGTTGTGACACAAGGTCAGTTTTTAACGTGGGTACCCGAATGTTTTCGCTAGGGCCGCTGGTCTAAGCTGGTCTAAGCTGGTCATAGTTTGTCCAAGCTAGTCAGAGCTGATTTTGGCTTGTCGTAGCTGGTCCAAGCTGGTCAGAGCGGGTCCAAGCTAGTCGTAGCCGTGATACCACCAGTACAGGGACGGGGACATGGGGCAGGTAGGGATATTTACTTGACCCTTCACTAAGTCAGGTTGTGACATAAGGTCAGTTTTTTTACGTGGGGGTCTGAGTGAAAACACTCGTGCCGCTGGTCTAAGTTGGTCTTAACTGGTCATAGCTTGTCCAAGCTGGTCTTGGCTTGTCATAGCTGGTCCAAACTGGTCAGAGCCGGTCCAAGCTAGTCGTAGCCGTTATACCACCAGCACAGGAACGGAGCCATGGGACAGGTAAGTATGTCACGCCAACCAAAGTTCTCTCGCTATTTATGCCTGCGTCGGTGTGGCGGGGGTGAACTAATATTTGCATACGAGACTTAATTCTCGTTCGTACGAATCTTCCTATTTTTTTATAAATTCAAACAGGTTTGAATTCTTGGTCTTTTTTCATTGAATATCTGCACACGAGATAGGAATTTCGAAATAATCCATTACACGTTTAATGGCAGTCGCGATCTTTCAACAAGACCAGACACGCCAAGCAAATTCGCTTTGCTGGAGGTGAGCCTTCTCGTTCCTTACAACAATCTTAACAATACGCAAATGGTACAGTGTTGATATCAGACACATGGAGCCACAAGAACTCCTACAGAATGTAATGAAAGAAATCGAGAAAAAAGGACTAGACATCAATTGCAAGACGACAATCAAAACATGGACAGTAAACAAAAATACGGCAGACAGCAGGAGCAACAGTTGCAAACCAAATCAGCGTATAGGTTCATTACAGCAAATTGTCCTACGGAACATATATAAGATAGCGAGATTCACAAAGCGCACCCCTGGGCCACAAATTAGGGTTGTCGTGGGGGGGGGGAATAGTACGCACCGGCCTTCATCAGTACATTATTTTAACCAATTAGCCATAAATAACTAACAGGGCTTTTTAAGAGCCCTCTGCCACTTATATTATTGCCAACTAAGAATACGTTTTTTGCATGTCTATAACCTTTTATCAATTGAAGAAAATTTTAATAAAAAATATTTCACTTTGTTTCATTGTAGATGAATTGCCTGGTGCATTAAAGCGTTGTTTTTTTAATTGTGAGTTCAATCCCTAGTTTGGGCAGTGTGTACTTGTATTCCGTGGAAACGGACGAATAATACTTGGGCAGCAGATAAAAATGAAAAATGGACAATATACGTCGATATGGACAGTAAAACGAGAAAAACCAATCTGGAGTTTAAATAAATTGTTCAGTTCAGAATTCCCTGTATGTTACCCAGATCGATATACACCTGAAGAAGGCCGGAGTGCACAACGGTCGAAACATTGTGATAACAAGAACGAGAAAAATAGTCCAAATATAAATAGTGTAAATATTTACAAATTAATTTCTATGTATGTTTTAGTATTTGCTGTGTCACTACAATTGCAATGATTTGAGTGAATGAAAGTTTTAGCACTCACCCTTGTGCAAAATAATTAAAACAACTGCTTTAGTTTCCTTTTTTTCAACATACGGCCAGTTTTAGACCCACTGCAGTGACAGGGTGTAATCGATTTCTATTTTTTTTTTCTTCACATTAGGTCATTTGCCGTGGTGTGCAGTAATATGAATCTATTTTCGGGATGTATGATGAAAATTGTTTTGTTATCAGATTTCTTATCACATCCAGACACTATTTTCTCGACTGTCGATTAGTTGTCCTACGGCTATTATCTGCGATGGACGTTACTCCAAGGAAGCGTACCAAAATTTATAATGCTGCACGAACACAATGACAAGCCTTACCAGTGAGTAAATCAAAGTACTATAGATTGAACCGGAAACTCTCTTGATTTAAATCCAATCGAGAATCTGTGGTCAATTTGCAAGGAAGGACTTTGTGTAATGGAGATACGAAGTACTAACATATGCACTGGGTTATGATACATTAGAAAAATACGAAAAAAAAGTAAATAATAACAGAATTATTCGTTTTGTTTCAATTAATTTTCACAAGGGTGTATTTCTTCCGTAAATAATTGCAATAGATTTTTATAGTAAAATCATTTCAAATGAATTTCTCGATAGACCTTCAAGGTTTGATGTTTCATTACAGATGTTATCATTTGAGTGAATGCAAGTTTTGATGCCTTTTTAAATAAATAATTGTAATACTTTTTACTTTGTAAAATCATTTCAAATGAATTTCCATAAATGATTTTTAGTATATGTTGTGTCATAATGTATGTAGTTATTAGAACGAAAAAAAGCTCCATGAGTTTTTTTAATATATCCGACCTGTGATATCATGATTTGCCTAAACAGCAACTTTCTAGAATCGAAAAATGTAAAAGAATCGAGAAAGAAAGAAAAATGCAGAGAACGACAGAAGACGCTAAAGGATCAAGCAAAAAGAAAGAAAGAAAGAAAAAGAAAGAAAGACAGAAAAGAAAAAGAAAGAAAGAGAGGAAGGAGGGAAAGTAGAAAAGAAGAAAGAAAAAGGAAAGAAAGAAAAAAGAAAGAATGAAAGAAAAGAAACAAAGAAAATAAAAAAGAAAGAAAGAAAGAAAAGATAAAGAAAGAAAGAAAGAAAGAAAGAAAGAAAGAAAGAACGAAACGAAGGACGGCAAGAAGGAAGGAAAAAGAAAGAAAGAAAGAAAAAGAAAGAAAGACAGAAAAGAAAAAGAAAGAAAGAGAGGAAGGAGGGAAAGTAGAAAAGAAGAAAGAAAAAGGAAAGAAAGAAAAAAGAAAGAATGAAAGAAAAGAAACAAAGAAAATAAAAAAGAAAGAAAGAAAGAAAAGATAAAGAAAGAAAGAAAGAAAGAAAAGATAAAGAAAGAAAGAAAGAAAGAAAGAAAGAAAGAAAGAAAGAAAGAAACGAAGGACGGCAAGAAGGAAGGAAAAAGAAAGAAAGAAAGAAAGAAAGAAGAAAAAGAAAGAAAAAGAAAGAAAATGGTAGTTTTCAAAAGAAAAAAGATAAAGTAAAAGAAGAAAAAGAAAGAGAAAGTAAAATATATTAATAATGTGAGCAAGGAACTAAAAATACACAGATTGGAAAAGGAATGAAGAACGAAAGAAGAAGAATTAAAAGCAAAAGAAAGAAAGAACGAAAGAAAGAAGATCGTAAAAGTAAAGATAATAAAAGAAAAGGAAAGAAGGGAGTAAGAATATATGAATGTGAGCGAGGGAAGATAGGAAGAAAAGCAAACAAACAGAAACTATGTAGAAATAAGTAAAGAAAATGTATTAAGAAAAAATGAATGATTTAATGAGTGAAAAAAACTGAATTAAATTATATGAAGAACAAATTAAAATGGAAAGGAAAGAAAATAAAGAAAAAGGAAAAGAAAAAGAAAAAAGTAAAGTAATTCAAACCAAATAAAAAAGGAAAGAATGAATGAAAAACAGAAAAAAACGCAATAAAGAAAAATAAATGAATGAAAAAGTATATAATGAAAACAAGAGAAAAAAAGAACCTAGATATGAAAGAAAGAAAGAAAGAAAGAAGATAAATGGAGATGTAGGAAAAACGAAATAATTAAGAAAACAGAGAAGAAGAAAATGAAAACAGGAAAGAAAAAAAGAACGAAAGAAAGAAAGAAGGAAAGAACGAAAGAAAGAAGGAAAGAACGAAAGAAAGAAGGAAAGAACGAAAGAAAGAAGGAAAGAACGAACGCATTAAAGAAAGATAAATGGAGGCGGAAGAAAAAAGAATTAATTTAAAAACCAGAGAAGAAGAAAGAAATCTGAGAAAGAAATGAAAAGGAGGGGGAAAAATAGATGTAGAAAGGAAAAGAAATAAAAGAAAGAAAGAAAGAAATTAAGAAAGCATAAGAAAAAAAAGAAAAAGAAAACACATTGCAAGAAAGAAAGACAAACAACAAAACAGATGCGTAGAATTAATGATATTTGGAGAACAAATAAACGGTCAGTGAAACCGGTCAGCGGTTTTTTTTTCTAGTCTGCAAAGGAGTGAGTGCATGTGGTCACCTAATGGATAGAAACACAGATGCTTAAAACTGTAAAGTTTGTTTTCTTGGGCGTCTGAAAGGTTGAAAAGCGAAAGAAAAGTAAATGCCTGTCGCCATAGTAAGAACTCAATGTCATCATTCATTTTTTTCGGGTCGTTGGGATTTCAATCTTACAATTTGTATGCCTTATTTTTCTCTGATTGTTTATAGAGAAATGCGTTTTGTTATCAGCCAGTACAACAGAAATATAATTAAGGATAGTTTTTTGTATCAGAATGGAAAGAACAGATTTCAAAAATCGCTCTTATCGCTGGAAACTTCTTCGTATTTTATCAATAATTTATAACTAAGTTATAAGTAAATTTGCATATCTGCCAAGATGACGTCGTTCTCGTGTTCGCCGATTAAGCATTATGGAGAAAGGGAATTTTTAACAGTAGCTTATCTTCGTATGAAATGAGCACTCTGACTGCTGATTTAGCGTTATATACATCACGTATATGATACGTTAAAAGATACACTTTGTCGTGCACCGATAGCTTAGGGGTTGAAGGCATATCTCGGCCGAGTTTCGATCTCGACTTGAAGCAATCGGACGTCTAGTCACACAGCAAAACAGTCTGTATGCGTATATATATATATATATATATATATATATATATATTATAGTCCCATATATATATATATATATATATATATATATATATATATATATATATATATATATATATATATAAGTTATAAGGAACTTGGTAAACCGAATTGGTAAATCCAAAGAGGATGAAATCCTGAGAGCTTTGTGAGGACAGAGCTAATATGTAATGAAAAACAAACCACTTTAAGGTACCATTACGATAATTTATTTCACCTAAATCCTTTTTTATGGATTCAGGATCATCAGGTAAAACTTGCAACAACGAATTGAATTCGTTGTTGGAAGTTTTGAAAGAGAGAGAGAGAGAGAGAGAGAGAGAGAGAGAGAGAGAGAGAGAGAGAGAGAGAGGCACGTGGGGTAATGGATAGTGGCTTGGATTGAGGAATCAGAGAGCCGAGTTCGAATTCCAGTGCTAATACCCTTAGGAAAGGTGTGAATCCTCCTCTTATCCCTCCAGCTATGGGTAAATAGCAGGACAGTTGGATAGCAACTGGTCTAGGAGAAGGACAACTCTGAATTCAAAACTCTGTATTCGGCCCTTCAAAAAGTGTGGATGGTCCTACACGAAACCTTCACCACTATAATCAACTGTCATATTGAACGAAGAAAGAAATATTGATCATTATTTTTTTTGTTGTTGTGGTTGAATAAGTGTGTGCTTGAGTGAGTGAGTCGTATGAGTGTTTTAAATTATTTAAGTTCGGCATCAATTTCATCCAGTTAACTGATGTTTCTGTTACAATTAAGGATTGTGTTGTTGTTTTTTTTTATTATTGATACTATTTTCTTTGGTTTCTTGTAAATAGGTATAGCATACATTTTAAATATACAATAGCGTTAGATTTTTAAATTGTTGCTTATTATTCCTTCATTCTACAGACAAAATTATGCACATAGGAACTAGTTAGGACTTCATAGAAATTCTGAGGTATTATGGTGGATATATTTGCAGGTGAGGAACACCAAAATCAAGCAGACGCAGGAGTTTAAATATCTGGAAAGCGTTTCGACACTGAGATCCGTAGACGTATTGGGATGGCTGAGGACACATTCCAAAAGCTGGGAAGAGTATTGCGACAGAGGAGGTAACAAAAAAAACAAAAAAAAAACAGTATACTGTTACGTAACATCTGTCTTTCTTTACGAATGTTGGACGATTTCCACAAAGATGAAAAAAAGAGACTCGAGGCGATAGAGATGTGCTTCTACAGAAGGATGCTAAGGATATCATGGACCGAGCGTGTGAGCAACCATGAGGTCTTACAGAGGTTGAAAACAAGGAGGAGGCATATACTTAACATCAGGAAGAGACAGCTGATGTTTCTGGGACACATAATGAGGAAGGAGGGCCTGGAGAATCTGATACTCACGGGTCGAATAGAATGAAAGAGACACAAGGGAAAGTAACGCGTGACATACCTAGCGGCCTTAAGCAAGTGGATGAAAGAACGTGGTCTGGGGGAGGTGACAGAGAGAAGGAACTTGTTGAGAGCCGCAAGGAATAGAAGGAGGTGGAGAGCCATGATCGCCTACGCCCTGAAATGACATGGCACATAAAAAGAAAGAAGTATGAATGGTAAGTAAGAATGTGTTGTTTTGGTGTAAGGAATATTGTAATCTCTTTGTATCAGTAATTGTGGCGAGCTAAGTTTAAAGACAAGACAGTTTAAAGACCAGCCTTCTCCTACCTCCCTATATTTCTTGTAAAATCACAAAAATAAATATCTTCTTCCCCTTTGGTACCTGGACTTTATGAATTTAAGCGCAGTACCAGATTGGCAGCTAGGTCTCATCATTTTACAGTTGAAATGGCGAGATGTAACTTCAAGTTCTTTGGGCAGAGTTCAGGAGAGTTAACAAAATTCTAAATATTGAAAAAAGCTATAAATGACAGGAAATTATGGAGAACCATGATCGCTCACACACTGAAGAGACATGGTATATAATTAGAAGTCCTTACCTTATATCAGTAAGAACAAAACGCCTTTATTCATAAAACGGAAGCCAGGACTACCAGCATTTTATATATGTTACTAACAAATAAATAAGCTCATGACGAGTTTTATGACAATATCCGTAAAAATTCCCCTATGACATCTTTAAATAATTGAGCCTAACACCTTTAACAAAATATTGTAATAACAATCATAAATATGAAGGCTGGTCGTTATTTTTAAGACGTAAGGGGGTACATATAAAAAGATTTGAAATTGACATTTTTTCCATTTTATTGAAACAAACCTGAAACACTTCTACCTTGACGACTTTCCTTTATTGATTTTCTTATTGAAACCAAGTAGCGCCTCAGATATGTTTTATTTTTCCATGCAATTAAAACGAAACAGACCATTATTATTATTGTGAGGTATTGACAGAATACATTAAACTCTTCTATCTTGCCTTACTCTCTTTCATTTTTCTTTCTTTTATTTTTTCGCTGAAACCAGCGTTTCTTTCCCCGTCTTTCCATGCGATCAAAACGGAATTGTTCCTTATTTCTGAGGTATCGGCAGAAGACAATAGACACTTGTTTCTTTCTTTTATTCATTTTCTCACTGAAACCAAGTAGCGTCTCAGATACGCGTTTTGTTTTTCCGTGCAATCAAACAGAATAGCCAATTATTTATGAGGTTATAGGCAGGATACGCTAAACTATTCCATCTTTCCTTCATTCCTTCATTCTTTCATTTTATCGCTGAAAGCAATTCGTGTCTTTTCTAGTCTTTCTACGCGTTAAGAATGGAATTGTTTCTTGTTGAGGTATCGGCAGGAAACGTTAAACATTTTTTTTCTTTTTTTAAAACACTTCTTTCTTTCTTTCGTTCTTTTACTGAAACCAAGTCGTGTCTTTTATCTCTTTTCCACGCCATCAAAACCGAATAGTCCATTAATTATGAGGTGCTGACAGGAGACGTGAAACAGTTCTTTCTTTCTTTCTTTTTCTTTCTTTCTTTCTTTCTTTCTTTCTTTATTTCTTTTTCTTTCTCTTTTCTTTCTTTCTTTCTTTTTCTTTCTTTCTTTCTCTTTTCTTTCTTTCTTTTTCTTTCTTTCTTTCTTTCTTTCTTTCTTTCTTTTTCTTTCTTTCTTTCTTTCTCTTTTCTTTCTTTCTTTCTTTTTCTTTCTTTCTTTCTTTCTTTTTCTTTCTTTCTTTCTCTTTTCTTTCTTTCTCTTTTCTTTCTTTCTTTCAATCGTTTTCTCACTGAAACTAAGTAGTGTCTTTTCCCCTCTTTCCTCTCGATCAAAACAAATAGTTAATTATTCATGAGTTATCGACAGGAGATGTTCAACATACCTTTCTTCCTTCCTTCTTTCTTTCTTTCCTTCCTTCTTTCTTTCTTTCTTTCTTTCTTTCATTTATTCCTTTCATTCTTTCTTTCATTTTCTCGCTGAAACCAAGTAGTGTCTTTTCCTCTCTCTTTCCACACGATGAAAACGGAATAGTCCATTATTTATGAGATATTGGAAGGGCATAACTGCCGTGCAAACGAACGAAAGGAGCGACAAGCACAATTATAATAGATCTAGATTCATCATTGAACAAAAAAGAAAGAAAAAAGACCGAAATTCCTCGAAATGATCGGTGCATATCAGTAGCGAATTTCTCCAGACCGATAGAGAAAGAGAAACAAAAAGCTGAAAGAAAAAAAAAAACAAAAAACAAAAAAACGAAAATTACATGAGATTTTGAAATTTAAACCAATCATCAAATCTATACCAGGAAATTAGATCCAGTTCGATTAAACAAAGAAAACTCTTGTCAAATAATTGACTTCGTCATTGCCGCCGATCGGACAATGAAATTGAAAGAGTGTGAAATGCTATTGGGTTTACCAAAATAGTCGTTTGTTTGATATATACAATGTTGCTGAAAAACCTATTTTTTCTGTCCTGGGTAAGACGATAAACTACATCCGGCAGCAAGGCCTCTGATTGGGAGGTTTTGAGGAGCGTGTTGTTCCTAGGTCCACCCTGACCAGGTTGATAGCAACTGTTAAATATAGGAAAATAGTTAACCTCAAAACTGGAGTCAAAAGATTATGAAAATATAAAAATACATTTTTGTAGTAAGAATACCAGCGATATATTTCTGAAAACAAAGCTCCCCAAAAAATTAAATTTCGAGATGAAATGACCCATGAGAGTTTAATATGCCGTTAAACAAACCGAACCAAACCAAACAAAGCCTATTTTGGTAGTTCTAATCAATTGGGACATCCGGCAGCAAGGATTCTAATCTGGAGATTTGAGGTTTTAAGGGTCGTGTAACCACCTCTTAAATGCTCTTGTTCCCAGGTCCTTCCCGACACGTTAGAGTCCCAGCTAGTGAACCCCAGACAAAAACAAAACACAATGAAAGTCCAAAAAATACTTGTTCATTGTGTAGTAAAATTACAAACAATAACTATTTATAGTAGAATGACCAACAATACATTTTATAGTAGAATGACCAACAATACATTTTATAACAAAATGACCAACAATACATTTTTATAGTAAAATGACCAACAATATATTTTATAGTAAAATGACCAACAATACATTTTTATAGTAAAATGACCAACAATATATTTTATAGCAAAATGAGCAACAATACATTTTATATCAAAATGACCAATACATTGTATAGTAAAATGATCAACAATACATTTTATAGTAAAATGACCAACAATACTTTTTATATGTAGTTGCATTTACGCAATTGCATTCAAAATATATTTATTTGAATTCATAAAATTGTGTTCAAGATATTTAAATTTCGGTATTAAATAATCCATAGAGGTTGATATATCGATAATTAAAATCAACCAACTAAACAATCAACGTGAAAAAACTGTTTCATGACATTAAGCCATATAATATTCTAGGTTTTCTTAAAGAAATCAAACTGTATTCCAAATTATAACTTCAACAAAACTACAACATAAAACACACATCTCCTCGAGTAATAACTTCCTTTTGCAAATTAATTGAAACAACCGATTTAGTTTCCTTTCTTTCACCATACGGTGAGTTTTAGACGCACTGGAGTGACAAGGTGTTATCAGTTTCTACTTTTTCCTCAAATTACGTTGTTTGTCAGGTGTGTAGTAATATGAATCCATGTTTGGGGTTTGTGATGAAAATTTATTTGGCTTTGAAAAATATTGCGTCATCCGTGATTGCTTCAGTTTTTTATTACGCCCAGGCACTATTGTCCCAACTGTCGATTAGTTGTTCTACGACCATTGTCTGCAATTGTCGTTACTCCAAAGTAACATACAAATATTTGTAACGCTGCACAAATACACTTGCAAGCCTTACCAGTGAGCAAATCAAAGTACTATAGGCTGGCTTGGAAACTGTCCTGATTTATATACAATCGATAATCTGTGGTCAATCTTCAAGGAACGACTTTGTGGAATGGACATACGAAGTACTAACATGTGCACTGGGTCATGTTTCACTGGAAAAATACGAAAAAATTATAATAATGGAATTATTTGTTTTGTTTCAATTAATTTGCACAAGGGTGTATGTCCACACATAATTAAGTCCACACAATCATGTATATGCAAAAAAGCTTTGGATCATCTACCATATATTCAAATGTGGAAGCAGAATAACATATATCTGTTACTTCAAAGCTCACAGGAAAATTAAATTTCGACATTAAATAGCCCACAAATCAAATCAAATCTACAAAGGAAATGACCAACAATACATTTAGTTGAAAGCATACAGTTGCGTTAAAATATTTAGATTTCGGCATTAAATAACCCATAGCGATTGATTTGCCGCTAAACAAAATCAATCAACCAAACAGCTAACATGAAAGAACTCTTTTACGACATTAAGCCATAATAATATCGGACAATTTCTTAAATCAAACGGTGGTCCAGAAATAGGACTTCAACAAAACTAACAAAACACATATATTTCCACCTGTAGTAATTATGTCCACACAAAAATGCATATGCGCAAAATCTAAGTATTATCTACCATGTATTCAATTGTGAAAACAGGATAACATATATTTGTTATTTCAAAGCTCCCAAGAAAATTAAATTTCGTAAGTAAAGGACCCATATATATATGCATATTGGATTAATACAAATTTAAAAAAATTGTCAGCTGATTGATGGTATATTCCGCACTTTTCCTCGGGAGTTTCGTAGACGAAACTTTATAATCGTTCGGTCCACTCGTCAGGAGATATCATCAATTGTCGGCTGATTTTCTTGTTTTTGCTATCTTTATATAAACTTAGAAAAAAATATGCGGTTCTTATTGGTGCTAGCTTGATTTTTTATTCTACTTTTTTGTGCGTGGGTGTGGACGTGTGTGTGTGTGTATGTGTGTGTACACGCCTGTACATGTATGTATGTGTAGGATATCGTGATTATTTCTTCTGTCCATAAATGTCTTGTCCCCCTTTTCCGCTCTTATTTTTTCTTTCTTTTCTATTTTCTGTCTTTCGTGTCTTTCGTGTCAAAAGATAATGTAACAATGTTATTTCCAGTGTCAGAGACAGGATCTACATTAAGGCTAATTATTCTGGAATTTTCTGATGAATCATTGCGTCTTCTCGGCCTGACGTTTTCAGCTGATATGAAGTCGAAAGATTATATTTAATCAATTACTACATCTGCTGCTAGGACAATTGGTTCACTGTGTCGTGCCAGACATGTCTTCTCGCCAGACTCTATCTTACATATCTATAAGTCTAGCATCCGTCCATCCTTCGAAATATTACTGCCACATTTGGTCTAGCGCTCATGCTATATACTTAGAGATCCTTGATAAAATCTAAAGAAGAATCTGCTATGTTATTGGTCCTGACATGGCATCTCGGCCTCACACACTTTCCCACCGCTGTAACATAGTTTCCCTATGCCTTTTCTATAAATACTTTCATGGTAATTGTTCTGATTGTTTCCTCTGTGATACCTAGACTTTATGAATATAAGGTCAGTACTAGATTGAAAGCAAGGTCACATTCTTTTACAATTGTAATGGCTACATGTAACCATAAGTTCTATGCTAGCAGTTTTCTCTCACGTAATTTTGACTCGTGGTACTCTCTTCCGGCTTCTTGATTCCTAGTCGCCTTTCATCTTCAAAAATTTAAATGAAATGCAATTGTTATTTTCGTCTTAATTTCTGACCTTTTATTGTTCTCTCTCCTTACTAGTCTTGTTTGTTTGTTTGTTTTTTGGCTCTTATTGTCGCACATTCATTAATCCCTCTCAGTGAATTTATTTTCTTGTTTGGGGTGAAATTATATATATATATATATATA
>OZ010601.1:83856191-83916191 GCA_963932145.1 Acanthosepion lycidas
TTTCCAAACACCGTCAGACCATTGTAGCCGTGTTCATAGTTAAAGGTTTTGAGTGTTGGCGTTCTCTTTTTTATTATTTGGGCTTACATAATTTTAAATATTTTTTACATGTGAATGAGGATATTATACTTGTATTTTCTACCAGTATGTTTCGGATGGAATCTGGTAGTTTTGTGTGTGTTTAAATGAGTCCTAATGGATGTGTAGTCGGGTAAGTGTAACGTAAGGCGTCCAGATAGGCATGTAGTAGTGTGACCAATGTAATTATTTATGAGTTTGGTTTGATCAAAAACACAGTTCGTTAAGGGGCATTTGAACTCAAATAATGTTGGCTTTTTGTAGTTTTGATTTTGCAGGTTTGTTGCTATTTTTAATGATAAGGTAAGGTGATTTAATTTTTTTGTAATAGATAATTTATTTTAATTTTCTTGTTCAGGTCGACTGGGGTCGTGTTTTTGATATTTCTAAGAGAAAATTCGCCTTGCATATAGCTGACATGTTTTTGTCTTTCGACAAAACCCAAATACGTGTCAACCATAAGCATGACAAATTTCCTCAGCTTTTTTCAGTCGCCTTTAACGACATATATATATATATATATATATATATATATATATATATATATATATATATATATATATATATCAGAGAGACAGAGTCAGCGAAAGAAAGAGGAGCAATTTTGTGCGGATGGAATTGCACCTTTGATTGCAAATGTCTGAATTTGTGACATCTGAAAGATTGCTGTGTTAATATATGGCCGTAGAGTTTGTAATCTGGCCACGTGGACTAAATTACGTGGCTTTTCATGAGCGGTAGGGAGTGGGCAGGAGCACTGAAGTTAATTAACCGGCTCACTGGCGGACGGATATGCCGCTGGAACTAATTACGCTGAAGAACGTTTGTTGTGTCTGACTGCGTGCCAACGGATTTTTCTTGTCCAAGAACAGATAAATGTTTTTCTTCTTACATAAGTATCTCTCCCTCATTTACTCTCTCTCTCTCTCTCTATATATATATATATATATATATATATATACACACACACTCACACACACTCACACATACACATATATATATAATGATAGGCAGTGAGAGATACTTAGAAAGGATAAAAATTTACTACTAAGTACATTTATCTTACTTATATACGTACATTTTACATACTTTTGTTTTAATGTACTAATTTCTTTTACGTGCCATGTTTTTTCAGGACGTGGCCGATCATGCCTCTCCAAAAATATTATATTTTATTTACATTATTTAAACTTGGGCTTTTGTCCTAAACTTAATTGTTACTTTGACAACGTTTCAGTCGTTGCGCTTTCCTTCATCAGGTGCTTCTCAATCCGAGTAAACATCAGGAAATTGTGAACATAACCCTTTATTTAATGCACAGGGAAGGATTATTCTCGTTCTGCCTGCCATGTCTCGGGATATCTCGTCTAGTTTTTATTTAGTACTGTTCAGTTATTGTTCGCCTTGTGTCTAAGTTTTCACTACCCAATTGGCATGAGCATAGCGATAAAAGTGGTACCAGGGAAGGGAATTTCAGAAACTAAGTGAGAAGGTAGTAAAGGAAAGTGTGAAGAAAGGACTAATCATCAATTGTAAGAAGACAGAATATATGGTTATCCGCAAGAGAAACTCTCCAAGATATTAACTACGAATTGGATATACCAAAATCATATCGGTACAAAATTTAAGTACTTGGGCAGTGTTTTCACAGTGGACGGACAGTGTAATACTAAAATCCGAAGTCGCACTAGAAACTCGAAATGGTAATGGCAATATTAGCCGTTTCCCTATAAGGAAACATTTGACATTCAGTGTCCGGGCAGACAGTGCAGTTTTCGATTGAAATTTATAAAATCTTTCTCTTAAAACGATTTTTCAGGAAAATAGATTTCTCAGTAGCTGTTATTGCTCTTTCCAGTATTGATGAAGGTTTCCTTCCTAACCTTTTATTTAAAGTGGTGTGGATTGCTAATATATTATGTCATTATTTTCTCTTCGAGTTACGTGTACTATCCATTTTAGTTGTTACTGATGTTGGTAGTCCTCAAGTGATGCGGTTTCAATTATTTGGTCTCTTCCAAAAGCTAAGCAGAGTATTAAGAAACGGGAAAATTTTGTTATAAATAAAGAAAATTATGCTGGGCTGTTATGTAATATCAGTCCTGTTATTTGGCATTGAATGTTGAACATTCTTTCGCAGATGAAGAAGAGATCTGAGGAAACAGAGATGAGATGCTGAGAATGCCATGGACTAAGAATGTGAGCAACGAGGACGTCTTAATGCAAATGTAGACACAAAAGACAATAAGGATACTTAGCATCAGAAAGAGTTGTAAATTATTGGTCAGGTAATGAGGAAACAGAGCTTAGAAAATTCAACGCTCACAAGATATATTGAAGTCAAAATTGAGAGATGAAAGTAAAAAGAAGCCTACGTATCGAGTGTGTAGACATGGATGGCAGAACAGAATCTGAAGAGGATAGTGAAAAGGAAACTTTACTTGGCACTACGAATGATATGAAGCTATGTAGAGTAATGATCGCTGTTGTATTGAAGGAATAAGGCACATATAAGAAGATGAAGAGGGGTCCAATAAAATAAATTCCTAATATATATATTTTAAAAAGCCACCTATGTGACAGACGTTCTTGAAATGATGGAAAGTTAGTAGCAGGAAGAAAAATGTGTCTAATGGGTAAAAAAATGAAAATAATCTGAAAATATACCAATAAAATTTAAAAAGGTACTATTAGTATTGCCAGTCTTGGGAAACTATAGAGTCGACTATCGTGGCTAGACAATCCCTGTTTCAGACGCCTGTTCAGGCACCTTTTTGTATCTCCGACAATCGAAAAAATCGACCTATCGTTTATTCTGTAAGAATTTTGATAGGATCTTAGTTACATTTTCTGGGAGAGCCATGATCGCCTATGTCCAGAACGGGGAAAGACAACTCTAAATTCAAGACCAAAGAGAAAGTACAGGGAAACCACTCCACTATCTTGCCCAAAGTGTCATGACAATTCATAGATAATAAAGAAAAGGAATCTGTGGAGAGCCATGATCACCTACATTCTGCTTTCAGAAAGACAACTCTGAATTCAAAGCTGTGGGGAAGGCAATAGAAAACCACCTCACTATCTTTTTCAAGAAGTCATGATAATTCATAGATATGTCTTTTAAGCAAATCACCCCAAGTAAGTGGGGAGTGCCACTATCACGCAAGGGGTTACAAGAGTAAAGAGGAATGTTTGGGGAAAGTATAATGAGATGGACGGGGATCAAGGTCAAGGCATCGGAAAATGTCGATTGACATTACATTTGAACATTTGTAGATTATTGCTATCAGGGAAGCAAGTGATAGGAAGGGAGTTCCACTGACGGGAGGTGAGAGAGAAGAAGCAGTTGGAGTAGAAGAGATGGCTACATTTCGACAGTGAAAGGGTGGGACCAAGATGCCAACCTAGTAGCACGCTTAAATTCATGCAGTTTGGGAACCAGAGAAAGTATCTCCTCGGAGCAGTTGCCACGAAATTGCTTGTCGAAAAGACAGAGGGAAGCCACAGCATATATGTGAAAAGGTGACTGTAGACGGGATGCCAGATCAGGACCAACCATGTTGCATATCCGTCTCTGGATTTTGTCGAGGACCTCGAGATGAACAGCGGGAGCACCAGATCTTATATGGCAGCGGTATTATAGAACTGCAATAAAACCAAAACATATGAAAGAGAATTTATTTATCTATTATATTATTTATTGCGATGTTTAGCAAGACATCAGCTAATTACCAATTTATTACGTCCTGTGTAAGACGATAAAATACATCTAACAGCAAGGCCTCTGATCAGGAGGCTTTGAGGAGCATGAAACCACCTCTTCATTGCTAGTGTTCCCAGGTCTATTTTGACATAGGGTGGTAGCACCTGTTAGGGTCCCAGCTATGGGCAAATAGTTAACCCCCAAACTGGGGTCAAAACACTAGTGTAAAAATAGATTTTACTACCAGCAATATATTTTTGAAGAAAATATATATTAGCAGTAATACATTTTAGTAGAAAAAATATTACCAACAATAAAAATCTTGTCGGCATTAATTAACCCATTCAGGTTGATATACCGTAAAACGAAACCCATCAAAACAGACCAATTCATTCAAATTTTATAAAATGGTACATAATAAGTGTCATGGATCCTTATCTATAACTACAGAATGAACTCTTCCTAACACTATATATACTACGCCGCTCAAGACAGAGGGTCGAATCAAGCCGAGCTTCCAGGGCTTGACGGTCGAACTCCCTGCCTCTGAGCAGAGAGGAACCCGGACGAGGCTCCGCCGAAGGGCAGAGTCTCATTCGGGGAGGTTGACCAACCCGATCCCGTTTATACGGGTTATACGGGCATTTTTTGGCCGAGCCTACGGGCTCGGAAAACCCACGTTAAATTCGGCCTTGTGCCACATGCAACTCTCGTGGGAGGGTGGATAGATACCGAATCAAGCCGAGCTTCTCGGCTTGACGGTTGAACTCTCTGCCTCTGAGTAGAGAGGGACCCGGACGAGGCTCCGCCGAAGGGCAGAGTCTCGTTCGGGGAGGTTGAACAACCCGATCCCGTTTATACGGGTTCTACGGGTATTTTTGGCCGAGCCTACGGGCTCGGGAAACCTACGTTAAACTCGGCCTTGTGCCACATGCAACCCTCGTGGGAGGGTGGCTAGATACTGAATCGACTCGAGCCGATAGTAGTTTACTCCAAACCAGACTGACAGTCATACTAACACCTTCTACATCTTGTATTATTATTTCGTGTAATATACCTTCGTTATTTCTACTCTTGTGTTCGTGTTGTTCTCCCTTGGTCCTAAACTGGACCATAACAATTAGGATTTCTTTATTAGGAGTATAATAATATTAGAATTGTAATTAAACCTAAACATAAAAGTGAGTTGATGCATATATTTATTCTGGAGAAGTGACAACAAAAATAATAAACATTATTTATTAAGTTGTTTATTTATATTATCTATTAATTATATTATTTATTGGAATGGTTGAGAAACACAAACGGCTTATCAGCAATTTATTCAAACTTTATAAAACAGTAAATACAGGATGCGATGGATAAATTGTCGTCTAAATCACGCAAAAATAGAAATAACACTGACACCTCATTTAAACAGATAGCTTTACTAGAATTACACAAAAATATCTTGAAATAATAAAGAGTAAATTTAATCAATAAAATTACCATTGACTTCAACCACGGTCACCAAACGGCTTAGGAATCTCCTGCAACACTTCTGGACGGTCTCCTTGTTTAAGTTGGTGAATGCTACCATAATCCTTGCCTTCGGCTCATCTTTGGTGTTATTAGAAGTTTTATTGGTCTCTCGCTTAACTCCGTCCCACATATAATAATCGATTGGGATGCTCTTTGGGGAGTTATGTGAGCAGATGTAAGAGGTGATGTGCTTGCAGAAATTGTCTGACAGTTATGACTGGGTTCTCTTGCTTGTTGCATGGTGCAGAGTCCTGTTGCCAGACAGAGGATCTCCCAACAGCCACTCTCTTGACCCAGGACAGCACTATCTCCTCAACACACTTGATGTATGCCTCCGTGTTGAGCCTGAGGACCTGTGGGAAGATGAATGGAGGCATAACATCGCCATCACTAGTGATCACTCCAAACACCTTCGTAATCACCATCAGACTCACCCAACTCTTTCCGAATGCTCCTCACTGTTCTTGGATTGACACAAAAGCACTCTGAAATGTTCATATTGGAGCTTCTGACGTGAATGTCAACAGTAAAGCATGCGATTTCCAAATTTCTGACGGAGAATTGCGTTACGGTACTCTATTTTTTCACAGACGGTGCCCAACTGAGCCTACTATACTGTGCAGTCGAAAAAAAAATTAAAAACAAGCAACGCGCATGCGCAAAATTAAAAATATAAAATAGCGACAATTTGACTATCGCTTCCTGTATTGAGGATTTCCTTATATTTGCTTCACATATTTTAATAATTTAGTAAGTGTTGATAAATTAATGAATAATTTTTTTTTTCATGTTTTTCTCTTTATAAATTGGTAAATGATAAATGTTGCCTTGAATTAGTTTTAATAAAATTCCATTAGTTTTGGAATGCTGTAAACATATAATTATTCTTGTGAATCAATAAATAAACAAATAAACAAATAAATGAACAAGAAATAAATAGTGTTTAATATTCTTGTAAATAAGAATATTGTTGAGGGGTTCTCCCCTTTTTACACAAATGGACTCACTCAGTATATACCACTGCAAGAGCGAGAGAAAGCAAGAGTCAGGTCCAGAGTAAAAGGTTGTAGGTAACCGGAAGAGTGAGAGTGAGAGTAACAGAACAGCGTTGTAGGAGTCACAGTGAGCAAGCACGTAGACTCAGTAAGAAGTCATACAGCGATACTTCAATACCAAAGACTGTATATATATTTTGCTACTAACCCGTATTCCTGGAACTACTAACCTGCTTTACCAGTTTGTATTATTACGTTAATACATTATTTTCATATATTCATTCCTGGCGTTTGTTATTTATTGGTACCGGATTTCAACTCGGAATCCGCAACAAATATAATAGTGTTTAATATTCTTGGAAATAACAATAAAATAGTGTTTAATATTCTTGGAAATAACAATATAATAAATAGCGTTTAATATTTATGCTGGAAATTCTCGAGAGCAAATAGTATAAAATCATTTTCATCATATGTTTAGGTTGGATTACAATTCAAATCATCGCTGCCCTGTCGGCTGGGGCTTCAGAATATGCCAACTGCATCTCTGCAGACGTGTAAAGACCTTCTCCCCGCCAAATAAGGCGTCTTGGGTACGACGATAAACTACTTCCAACAGCAAAGCCACTGATCAGGAGGTTTTGAGAAGCGTGGAACCACCTCTTTATTGCTAGTGTTCCCTGGTCCACTCTGACCCGGGGTGGTAGCACCTGTTAGGGTTCCCGCTTTGGACAAATAGTTACCCCCCCCCAAACTGGGATCAAAACATTATGAAAGTGTAAAAATATATTATAATACCAGCAATAAATTCTTATAGAAAAATTATTATCAGCAATATATTTTTAAAGAAAAAAAATATTACCACCAATACATTTTTTAAGAAATATTACCAGCAATAAAAATATTGTCGGCATTAAATAACCCATCGAGGTTGATATGCCATAAAACAAAACAAAAACATATTATCGCTTTTTAAAACTATAAACGTTCTAGAGGAATTAATGTGTTAAATAATAATTTCAGACTATTATTTTTTAGGGGCAGTGTTTTTGGCTCAGTCCTTTTGAGGTTGACCTTGGGTTCAAATGGTAGGCAAAGTAGGGATGTTGGTTTTGATTATCTTAGACGAACGTGGGAATTTTAGAGAGATAGAAAGTGATTTAAGGGAGTTTAGTTTTACACGTGGTACACATTATACGTGTTTATTTCGTATCTCGGGGAACTTGCTCCTCGGTGGAAGGGTGATAGAGCAAGCCCAGCGACTGGTTAAAAGCTGTTCACGTAGACGGGTTAATAAAATAGATACGTTTAAAATTCACTTTTATTGAAGTTCTCATTTTAACTCCGAACAAATTAACTATCGATCACCCGACCGGGAGAAGACGGCCGAGAGAGGAGAATACAGCTGACCCCGTTAACCAAAAGACCGCCACAAAAGAGAGGCAGTATGCAACAAAGGTAGTTAAATTAATAGCAGTGTCGTGGGAAAAAAAAAACTGTCATTTCAACATTACGTCTTATTGTGGGCATGAAAGTCTATGTTTGCCACTATATGATAGTAAGAACGAGTTAAACATTGAATATAATAAAATTGACCGGAGAATAGGTTGCGTTAAGGTTAATTTTGTCCAACAACGTAAATTGTTGTAAAACCAGAACAACAACCTGAGAATTTGAATCATATTCTTAAATAGCCTCGTCTGATCGGGACTTTAATATGGATGTCAGGCATGGCGTCAAAAATCGATTACAAATATCTAAACTGTTTATAACTAGTTCCTTAGATCAATAATGAAAAATGGCTTCCATCAAATGAAGCCTGTATGTCTTAGCGAGGAGCGTTCTTCTTTCAACCTGGTGGACTGACGCTACAGAATCACAGAGTACTGTACCAAAAGCACATCATTTGAGGACTTTCAAAAGTAGCAACAGCTAAAATGGATATCACCTATAACTCGAAGAAAAATTAATGATATAATCAGATGTTGATATTCAATACGACTTCAAATACAAAGGTTAGCAACCAAACTTTCATTAACACTGGACCTGAGAAACTTTTTTCCCTTAAAAATTCTTTTAATTGATGCATTTTATTCAGTAAATCTAGAAAAGATCAATTCACTTATGATGAATCTGATCCAATGAACGTTTCAACGCGAACCTCTTGAGTCGGTCGATTAGATAAGATAATTGAACTGTAGTTATCTGATGAGCGATTTTGGCAGAAGCTCTATTGGCCTGAAAATTATGTTAAATTCTCGGAATTTTCACGTATTTTTAGTTGTACAATAAAAATAATAAAGATAATGATAATAATAATAATAATAATAATAATAATAATAATAATAGCAATAATAATGTTAACTTGAAATTATCAAGCACATATACTAAAATATTGTGTTAGCCCAAAATGCAGATTCTGTGATAAATATCCAGAAACAATTGATCATCTTGTATCAGGTTGCGGGATATTGACACCCACTGAGTATAAAACCCGGCATGAGAGAGTAGGCCAATATCTACACTGGAAAATTTGCAATTTCTACGGGAAGGAAACTGAAAGAATGAACACCACCCAGACTTGGTTACGGAGATAGGACCTGTTACAATTCTATGGGACTACACAATACACACTGACAGAACAATCAAAGCCAACCGACCAGACATTGTTATTAGAGACCACAAACAAAAAAGTGCCTCCTTATTGATATGGCAGTCTCTGCAGACTGCAATGTATCTTTGAAGATATTCAAAAAATCTGTCAAAATACAAGGACCTTGAAATATAAATCTCGAAAATGTGGCATATGGGAACATCAACAATCCCTGTTGTGTTTGGTGCCCTAAGATTGGTTGGAAAAGATTCCTGTAGACTAATTGAAGGTATTCCTGGAAGTCTATGCTTCAGAGAGATACAAAAAATTGTTCTCACAAGTACAGCCCACACTTTACGAAGGGCTTTATCTATGTAATTTTTTTTTTTTTTTTTTTTTTTTGTCAGTGGAAAGTGTCATGATGCCATTTCTAACCTTAGTTCTCCGGGCGAGACCCGGAAAGAAATGTGTAAACATCAGAAATCAAAGGAAATAAAATAATAATAATAATAATAATAATAATAATAATAATAATAATATTAATATAATAATAATAATAATAATAATAATAATAATAATAATAATAGTTAAGTGCGCGAATTAAGAAAAAGAAAAGCACAGGTTTTGACAATGTTAAACGATATTTCAACAGAATGTCTGTCTTCTTCAAGTTATATTTAAAAAATATTTTTAAGTAGAAACTATATAAATCTACAAAAAAATCTACAAAAAAATTATAAGTCTTTGTGCAAACGTTGCTTATCTTGTAATGAAAAAACGGCCGTAGTGGTAAGCAACGCGTCAAAACGAATGAAACGCTGATACGATTGGGAAAGGTATGAATTCTTCTCTCCTTCTTCCATTGGTAAATTAGCAGGGCTAGGTCCGATAGTCTTGGGTGGCAACCAGTTTAGGTGCAGAAAAAACTCTGAATTTAAAAGCTCCTACAATGGGTAAATAGTAGGACAATATGGTTTCTGTAGGCATGGTTGGCAACCAAACTAGGAGAAGGACAACTCTGAATTCAAATCCGGAGAATATTGATACCAGTACGAAGGTCGGGGAATGAAGAAAAGCGTAACTTAAGTAGCACTGGCTACTTGGTCAGTAAATACCGAATTGTTATATAGGAATAAAGTGTTGCTACGGACACTGGAGTTTGAACACAGATCACCAGAGAGCAAACACAAGCGATCTCATTTTGAATAAGTAGATAACGTGATGGCAAATGAAATGTATATATGGGAATTAGCGTGGCGTCTAATTGATCATCTTTTCTAGACTATCCTCTATTACTATACGGATCACTATCCCTTCTCTCTATAATATTCACTAAACTATTTCTCTATTCGGATCACTAGACGGATTACTATTCGATGGTTACTTTTCGGGCGAGTATTATCGAGCAAGTACTATTAGCGTGATATTCGAAGGCGTCTGACACCAGTATTGTTCAACGGCGTTACTATAGTTGCATCTGCGATTACAAAGTCTCTACTACAAGGAGCATTACGAAAGTGACTACGAGTATACGTTGACATTACAAAAGTGGTAAGGAGTCTTCGTTGACATCACAAAATGAATGTTTCCTTGTAAGGAAACGGCTAATATGACTTTTATCGTTTATGCAGTTTTTGTCTGTAAAGTCTTCAAGGGCACATGGATCAGTGGGTAAAAGTGTTGGTTAGATCCAGTACTTGCCTCAAAGAATTGTGAGTTCAATACCTGGCTAAGGCAGTGGTGACAAAAACTTGGAAGGTTAAAGGGAGACAATTGAGATAGAGGCATGGCACGTGAAAGTAGAACAATCTTCCCCAGTGGAGGAAATAAAGGGTTCTGTTCGAAATCACCTGAAGAAGGCTGGAGCGTCCGACGGCCGAACCGTCGTGAATATGGCAACAGTCCGAACAATGTAAATAAGAACGAAATTTATGTAAAAATATATAAAATTATATGTAAACCAAATAGATCTTATAAAACATCATTAGGCCGTACGGCCACATCACGTTGAAACACCGGTTCCCATACGACCCTGAAAGTCTGGTCAGTACCTAGATGGGTACCGTCTTGGGAATATCAGGTGCTGTAAGCTTGGATGTGCGGGTGGTGTAATTTAGGTACCTCCATAAAAATAGCGATATCTAAAGTTTGAATTACTTTTTAAAAGTGAAAAGGCTTTCTTGAAGCTTTCATTTAAACTTTAATGGAAAATAAATGAATTAAAATTTACTGTTTCCAGTAAGCAAAATACTGTGGTATATTTCAAACAGAAATTATATTGATTAGAATCATTTTTTTTTTTCAGTAACATCGTAAAATTCGTTCATTTTCAGACATTTGTAAATAAAAGTTTGTTCTCAATTTTAAAAATCTTGTAAAAATAAAATATGCTTTTCTGAAACTTTATTTGAGAAATATTAGCCGATTTAAAGTAGAATTAATCTGATTTTAAACAAATGTTCTTTATTTTCAGTTTAAAATGTCGCAGACAGTATTTTTTTAAACTCGACAGTAAAAGTATTTTAACTCAACAGTAACTGTCTTGGCGTGTTGAAAGCCATATGATACATCTAATGTTGTTCTATGGAGACTTTATCTGTCAAACATAATTTAAGAAAATGACTTGTATAATTTTTAAGTACTCAGTAATCTTACAATTTTCGGAAAATATTCTCCGTAATCGAATCTCCTATTAAATTTTAGGAATGTTAATTTTAAATTTACTTTTCGCTCTTATTTTCTGTCCATGTTTTCCTGTACTTATAAAAATAGACACATTTATACGGACAAAAAAATCAAAATTCTTTTAAAAATATCGGAGTTTGTATTAACCTTTTCTATTTATGATAAAGAAAATATAGTTTTCATTTAATAATAATACCATCTTAAAGGCTTAAGCTAATACAGGATTTTAAAAGATTTAAAGGTTTATAAATTTTTTTAAATTTAAAAAAAGAAATGAAAACCATTCTTGTAAAAATACATTATTCATAGAAAAATTTTAAAGACAATATTGTCCTTAATATATCATATTCATAAAGCAATTAAAAGATTTTCTAATTAAATAATATCGTAGTTATATTGAATTTTTTTATTTAACGATTCGGAGCAGATTTTCGGTAAATGAGTAACTGTTTGAAAAAAAATTAAATTCTCCAAGGACTCCTGCTTTTTACTAATATAAATTATGATGCAGATCAAAATTTTATTCTCGAAATTTCATATAATGAAGTGGGAGTGACAGATGAAAAAAAAAAAGAAAAAGAAAAATAATCAAGATTTTTTAAAAACAATCTAAAAAATAATTTCATTCATTTGTGAATAACTTCTAAATCTTTCATTAAAACCCGGCAATTATTTGGTTTTCGCAAGAATCTCCAAATTAATGTGTTTTTAACACCAAAAAATACGCTAAATTCCTCATTGTAATCTTTGACCCAGCACTGACGCAAAAAAAAAAAAACAAGATTTTTAACTAAAATTTCGAACATGCTAGAAACGATTAAAAAACTTAAAAAATAATAAAATACTATGGTCTTTCACCTTAATAATAACAAAGATTTAGAAGATAAAATTTTGATTTCATTAAGTTCGGGGCTTTTTTTTTTAATCATGCTGTAGTGAAAAGGTGGAGGTACCTAGTTTAATTAATAAGACTTGCACACTAAAGCGTTATTATCTCCCAAAATAAAAAATAAAAATACTTACAATCTAATAAAAATAAAATTTACTTTTTTTAAAAGGGTTGATAAGTTGTAAAAAACAAGTCAATCAATGAACAAAATCTGTTAATTTTATTATTATTATTATTATCATTTTTATTTTCTTTGATTTCTGGCGTTTACACATTTCTTTCCGGGTCCCGCCCAGGGACCTAAGGTTAGAAATGGCATCATGACACTTTCCACTGACAAAAAAAAAAAAAAAAAAAATTACATAGATAAAGCCCTTCGTTATTATTATTATTATTATTATTATTATTATTATTATTATTATTATTATCATTATTGTTATTGTTATTATTTCCTTTGATTTCTGATGTGTACACATTTCTTTCCGGGTCCCGCCCAGAGACCTAAGGTTAGAAATGGCATCATGACACTTTCCACTGACAAAAAAACAAAAACATATTTGACATAGACAAAGCCCTTCGTAAGGTGTCGGCTGTACTCGTGAGAACAATTTTTTTTTTCTATTTCTTTAAGGCATGCATGGGCTTCCAGGAATCCCTTCAATGAGTCTATAAGAATATTTTCCAATCAATCTGAGAGTTCTAACTACAACAGGAATTGTTGATGTTCCCATGTGCCACATTTCTGAGATTTCGATTTCAAGGTCCTTGTATTTTGATAGCTTTTTGAAGATATATTGCAGTCTGCAGGGACTGCCATATCAATAAGGAGGCACTTTTTTTGTTTGTGGTCTTTAATAACAATGTCTGGGCGGTTGGCTTTGATTGTTCTGTCAGTGTGTATTGTGTAGTCCCATAGAATTGTAACAGGTCCTATCTCCGTAACCGGGTCTGGGTGGTGTTCATACCAGTTTCTTTCAGTTTCCTTTCCGTAGAAGTTGCAGATTTTCCAGTGCAGATATTGGCCCACTCTGTCATGCCGGGTTTTATATTCAGTGGGTGCCAATACCGTGCAACCTATTATTATTATTATTATTATTATTATTATTAAGAAAAACAATAATAGTAATCATACTCACTGAAGGATTCCTAATCGCCATACTTTAAAGAAATACAAAAAAGTGTACTCACAAGAACAGCTCACACATTATGAAGCGCTTTATCTATCTAAAATATTTGTGATCTTAGGGTTTTGCATTTTTTTTTTGTCTTTTTTTACAAAAATGGTTAGTAGAAGATGTGATGAAGATATTTCTGACATTAGGTCAAAGGTTGCGACCCGGAAGGAAATATGTATACAACAGAAATCAAAGGAAATACTACTACTAATACTACTACTACTAATAATAATAATAATAGAAACGTTTTATAAATTTCAGCCGACATTAGCACCGGCTGTTCAGTGAATGAATGCTGAATGTTTCCTTATAAAGATACGGGTAACATTACAGCTTAATGTCAAAACATTACTTATAGATATTTAATATGAGTTACCGATCAAGAAGATGATGTATCCATTTTATTAAAGGAGCTATGGCGCCTGTAGACAGATAAAATGTATCTCAAATAACGATGTTGAACGAGGTCAAATCAATCAGAAGTCCTCTATTTATCGTTTGACCAGATTTCCTGTTTTAACAATGGAAGTCTTTTTCCTTTGGTGATCCTTCTTAGGATTGCGCACACAGGTGATGAATAAAGTGGTCGATAGTCAAGGAAACAAACTTTTAAAAAAAAGATAGACTTATATTGAAACAATAAAACAAATTCTGGGCAATTTCCGCCAGTTTCCTAATGTACTTTTTTCCACTTTTCAGTTTCTTTCCACCTCATTTCACCGGTCGTGGGTTTCCGCGTCTTGTTTTGTGTTGTTCGTCTCGTCTGTACTCTCAGCGGAACAGAGTATATATATATATATATATATATATATATATATATATATATATATATATATATATATATATATATATATATATATATACCTTTTTTTTCCTTAAAGAAAGGCCCTCTCTGTTCTGGAGAACGAAAAACACACACACGCACACGGATGAACGAATAGGCGCGTACGCACATAACTGCACGGACATACAAACAAACACATACAAGCGCACATACGCATACAGATACGCCTATACGCAAAGATACACACACATGCATATATACACGTGCAAAATCACTAACAAGCACATGCACATTCACGCAAACACAAATATCGTCACACACCTAATCACGTACACATAAACGGGCAAACGCATGCATACAAACGTATACACATACATACAAGTATACGCCCACACTAATGGAGACACACGCACATACATTCAGAAACACAGAGACACAGACACATGAAAATAGACATAAACACAGACTAATTTTGTTTTCGGCACATCAACATCTATGGGTCATTTCATGATAAAATGTAAATAATTTGTACGCAGTTATCATTTATTTGAGATAATAATGGTTTTACTGATGAAAGTCTTACTAATTAACCCATAGCTGGGGGAAAAGAGGTGGATTCATGCCTTTCCCAAGGTTATTTGCGCGTAAATGAATATAGCGAACCCTACAATTCTCCGGTTAACAATTCCGAGCCATTATCCATTACTCTACCCACACATCCTGATATCCCTAGGCAGTCACCCATCTAGGTACTGACCAGGTTCGACATTGCTTAACTTCGATGATCGTACGGGAACCGGTGTTTCAACGTGATGCAAGCCCGAACACAGACTAAAGATGCCAGGAAAATATTTAACCATTTAATGTCAACTGAAAAAAAAGAAGCTTATCCAAAGCAAAACTGGTTAAATCCGCTTTAAACTCAACTTTCCGAAAATTGCCTGCAAAGCCCTCTTTTCGGGATTGCCATCAGCAGCTTTTTAACGATCTCCTTATTCTCGTGCACGGTGCTTTAACAGCAATTTTAGTTGTGTCATCACGGAACGGCGACAGTCTGTTTCATGCTTGAATTCAGTCTTTGAGGCTGACGATTGCGTTTAAGCATGAAACAGACTGTCAGAGCTCGATTTTGACCTCAGTGTCCATTTTTAAATTTCTCTCTCTCTCCCTATCTCTCTCTCTCTCTATATATATATATATATATATAGATAATATTAGTGGTAAATATACATATATATGCAAAATCCACAGGTGCATATATACACATGTATATTTTAGAATAAAAAATTTCCGAGAGGATAAAATCCAGGTAGAACTCAATGTCCAGGATAGAGTAAGGATATAATAAAAAGGCTTAAACACTAATATTCCATGGTCATAATTTATTCCATTGGAATCGTAAATACGATCCAATTCATCAGACCTACAAATTCAAAAAGAAAACAGAAAAAAACCTACTCCGGAAATAAAAATAGAATTTAGAGAGAGTGTAATTATGAGAGTGTGGGACGAATGTTAGTTTATAAGAGAGGGGTTTAACAGAGAGAGTTTTATTTAAAATTAGGTGTGAGTGGAAGGGGGAAAAAGACTGTTGTCGGATGTCTAAAACAGTATAAGGATACACATCGAGGTGACATACACACACCATGGCCGATCAAATCTTAAAGAAGGAGGGAGAGGTAAGGAAAGAAGTGGTGGGGAAGAAAGATGGGGCGGGTGAAATTAAAATTGCAAGGGACGCTGTGTAATTGAGAAAATTTGACAAAAATAATATCGACTGCAGATTACAAATCAAATATTATAAACAATAAATATGACGATTATCTAATCTGGCGAGGACCTATATTTTTATGTTCAAAACGCATGCAAAACCACACATACACAATAACTTATACACGTATATACATACACATCGCCGTGTACCTACATACACACTTACATATATCCATGTACACATACACGTAAATCCACATATTCACACATACATACACACATACATATACGTACACACACACACATATACATATATCTGATTCAATATCTCAGATACTAAGCGCTTTCTAATAATTACCGCGCATATGATAAAGAAATAATTACACCTACATATATACACACATGCACATACACATACACACACACCTCCATATATATATATATATACATACATACATATATACATACATACACATACACACACATATATATATATATACATACATATATATGTATATATATACATACACACACACACATACATATACATGTACACACACACACATACATCCATATATATACATATATACATAGACACACACACACATGTATATACACACACACACATACATATACACAAACATCTACTCGTATACATACATGTATATACTACACACACACACACATATATACATATATATACACATACACACATACATATACATGTACACACACAAACACATATAAATACATACACACATACACATACATATACATACATATACATACGCACACATATATACACGTATATTCACCTATACCCTATACACACATTTTCCACATACATATACATAAATACACATGCACCCACATACACATATATACATACACACACATACAAAAACCAGATATATATACGCACACATACACACATATATATATATATATATATATGTATATATATATATACATATATATACACACAAAAATGTACACACATATACCTACATATACACACATACATCCATAGGCATCCACTCCTTACCCATTTACACACACTTGTACATATGAACATACGCATACATGCGCATAAACATATATACCTAAAACCTTACATTTCTATACAATTAAACAAAAAAAACAAAAAAACAATGTATCCCTATATCTATCCGTTTAGCTATACATACATACACATATACACGCACATCTATACCCACATACACACATATATATACACATACATATATATGGGTACATATATACACCAACACATACGCACACCCACACACATACATATACATACATATATATACATATATATATATATACATATACACACATCCCTGCATATATATTCTCCTATATATACCTACACCCACATACGTATACATGAATATATACACATACACACACATATCCATACATATACATACATATATATACAAATACACACACCCCTAAATATATACCTACATATACCCGTAGCCAAGTACATACATACATACATACACATACATACACACACACACACACACATATATATATATATATATATATATACCCACATACATACAAATACATACATATAAATTAGAATTTAAAAACTAAATAAGTAAAATTTCAACAATTTATATATACACATATACCCACATTCATACAAATACGTACAAATACATACATATAAATTAGAATTTAAGAACTAAGTAAGTAAAATTTCAACAATTTGGGCGTAAAAAAAAAAAAAAAAAAAAAAAAAAACCATAGCGCATCACAAAAACACACACAATGATCTATATAGAGATAAACAAAATAAACATAATAGTCATTCCGTTAAAGTATTATGCCCGATGTTTTGAACCAAGATGGAACTGACATAAGTGACAGAAAGTTACAAAACGGTGTTTATGTTTTGAATCTCTTCTTAAGTCTACATTTAGAAAATATCTCATTACGAAGATTCAACAGTTCATCTTGATTTTTATCTTTGATAATAAAAATTTTTTCCGCCAAGCACAGATCACACCGATCGCGGAAGTTATTAGGTGTTTTGGCTCTTGATAGGTATCTCCATTTCAAAAGTGGGGTTAACCCCTTATCCACCAGATCCCAGTAGTGTTTGGATAAGGAAGTTTGACTTCTAAGGCATCTATATCTAAAAGAGTGTCTATGGTTGTATAGACGCTGCTTCCAATTACCGGCGGATATACCTATATATCTTTTTTTCTCGTTTATATTTTCCTCGGGAAAGATAGTTGCCTCGTATATTACATTTTTGTAGTTACATTTACCCCCGATTGGGCAATGATCTTTATTCCTACAATTGCAGGTAGGGTTACTTGATTGAGTCACATTACAATGGTAGTTTCTAAGTATTCTGCAATTATGGGAAGATATGATTTTCTCCATATTTCTAACGCATGAGTAACTAATTTTCAGAGTCTTCCTATTGAAAATTTTACTTAATGGATGTTTACTGTGAAAATGCTTATCAATTAATTTCAGAAAAAAACTTCCTATGTCAATATTAGAGAGCTTGCAATATGGTGGGTTGAACCATATTACCTTCCTCTTTCTATTTTTAGATCTGTTATTGTTCTGATTTACAAGTTCTCCGTTATAGTTTAATTCCTGTCTAAAACCACTATTTTTGAGGGCCTGATTGTATATAAATTTATTATCATCAAAGACTTTTTGGCTAGAAGATAGCTTATTTATTCTAGTATTCACAGTTTTAGGGATGTGGTCTATCACATGTTTAGGGTGGTTAGAGTGGACGTTGATATATAGGGGTGTTTGATCAACTTTATGGAAGGGTTTAAAGGTATCATTAGATAGATTTAGTGTAATATCCAAAAAGTTGACTATTTTCATGTTGGAAGATATTTCAATTTTAAGGCCTAAGTATTTGAAGGCCCTAATTATCTTCTTATGTAAGCTAGAAGTCAAGGGGCCATTGCTATTTGGGACAATGATTAGGCCGTCATCTCTATAAATTCCGACTTGGCTAAGGTTAACTACTCTACTCAAGGTGTCGAGAATATATATGCCTACCAGATCTGCAATTTGGGCGGAATCAAAGGCCCCCATAGGTACATCGAAACTACCATTATTCTTCTTCACCCAAGTAGCGTAAACTAACATTCGTCCCACACTCTCATAATTACACTCTCTCTAAATTCTATTTTTATTTCCGGAGTAGGTTTTTTTCTGTTTTCTTTTTGAATTTGTAGGTCTGATGAATTGGATCGTATTTACGATTCCAATGGAATAAATTATGACCATGGAATATTAGTGTTTAAGCCTTTTTATTATATATATATATATATATATATATATATATATATATTCTATTATGTAGTATATATATATATGTATATTCTATTATGTAGTATATATATGTGTATATTCTATTATGTAGTGTATATATATATATATATATATATATATACAGTTAAAAAATTAAAACTATTTAAAATTAAACTATTTACATTGTTCGGACTATCGTCCTCATCTTTGTTGTCAGATTTGTCACAACGTTTCGACCGTTGTACCCTCCGGCCATCTTCAGATGGTTGGAATTTTGAACTGAACCCTTTATTTCGCTCGCTGCGGTAGACTGTTCCACGTGCCATTTCTAATGGATGTCAGTTATCAGTCTCTTTGGGTCACTGTATCTAACTAACACCTTCATCCACTGTGACATGTGTCCTTGAAAAAAAAAAAGAAACAGCAGTTGAAAATTTGATATTGAGCTAACCAAAGAAAATGGCCGAGTGGTGGTAAGGGGAAGGCGGATGTTGTCTGGCTTAAATGGAAAAAGGCTACACAAATTCAACCCAGATCTTAACCCTAACACCCCCAAGTCGGGGTTATGATATAAATTGAAGGGAAATTAAAGGATACCCAGAAAAAAGAAGTTAAAAAAGCAAAATATTTAATCACTATTAATATAACAATAAAATTTGTTACGATTAAAAGTTACCAAAATATGCTAGCAAATAAATAAGAATAACAATAAATCGTTTGTAGATAGTTTATATTAAGAAAAAATAACAACTAAAATCACTTACACACACACACATATATATATATATATATATATATATGAAGGTAAAAGACAATAGCAAAACTGTATTATTAGCCGGCTAGAAGAATTTAGAAAATGCAGTTGTATTTATATTGTCAACTGAAAATACAATAGCGTTTTCTAACTTCTAGCTACTCAGGACATTTTGTTTGTTGTTATTGGTTATTTTGCTTCCAATAAATTCATTTCGTTTTTGCCTTGAGAAAGTTCACATTAGACGAAACGCGTCGGCTAATAAAACAGTTTTCCTATTGTCTTATACCTTATACATATTGTCTTTTTCTACGGATTAACTCTGAGAATTTTTTCATACATATATATATATATATATATATATATATATATATATAATTCGCTTGAGGATGTATATATATATATATATATATATATATATAATTCGCTTGAGGATGAAACTGAGCTAGGTACTTTAATTTAATTTCTATAATTAAATTGAAGATTTTAGCTTCTGTTTTTGAAACATGAGAACTCTTATGTAGCGATGGAATCATATTTTTAAAAAGATAATTATAATATAGGCTCTGCTTGTGTATTGAGCACTTTTTTTTAAATAAAATAAAAATACTAAAGAACTTCGGATTATTAACCTAACGCTTCTTTCCTATTTTCTACACACACACACACACTGACACACACACACACACACACACACATTGAGTTCTCCAGATATCATCCTCCTCGGGTCTACCCATACGGATTACCTAAGTTTGCATAAACTATATATATATATATATATATATATATATATATATATATATATATATATGTGTGTGTGTGTGTGTGTGTGTGTGTGTGTGTGTGTGTATGTGTGTGGCGATATCAAAGACAGTATGAAGACAAAAATACTGTCAGTGAACTCTTCAGGGAGTGTCTGAAGTTATTAGGAATGTTTTATTTTCCGAACACTGTCAGCACATTGTGGCCACGTTCATAGTGTTGGCTAGATAGGAAAACTACCTCACCGTTCAACAGATTAGACTCTGTCTAAATTAACTAATAAAGATACTGAAACTTCAGATACAAACAATAACATTAACATCCACAAAAGCCAAATACGTGTCAAATTATATAAGCAAGACGAATTTTCTCTTAGAAACACCAAGAAATCCACAGTCACAGTCGACCTGAACAAAGAAATTAAATTATCTAATTACAAAAATTCAAAACAGATAACCTTGTCATCAAAAATAACAACACACTTACAAATTCGAAACTAGAAAAAAGTCAACATTATTTACGAGTTCAAATGCCCATTAAGGAACTGACGGTGAAATAATGGATAGCAATTGAGAAACCGGAGAGCCGAGTTCGAATTCCAGTCAAATCGATTATATTCACTTACGTGCCAATACCCTTGGGTATAAAAGGTATGAATCCTCTTCTCCTCCACCCCGACACACACAGTTATGGTTAAATAGTAGGACAGACCGGGTTATATAGCCTTGGATGGCAACTGATCTACGGGAGAAAGAAATGGAAACCTACTTCGGGAAAAAATCTACCTCGAAAGATACATGATTGCCTAAGCGGGTATCACATATGGCGCATAACTGACTGAACTGTTCCTGATCAGACCAAATTCATAAATAATTACATTGGTCACAATACTACATGCCTATCTGGACGACTTACGTTACAGCTACCTGACTATAGCTCGATTAGGACTCATTTAAACACACACACAAAGCTACCAGACTCTATCCGAAACATACTAGTAAAAAATGTAATGTGATTTGAGCTTAAAAAGACTTTTGTAGAATCGAATCAAACTAGTATTGGCCGTTGATTAGGTTGCTTTTTTATCCCTCTTTCTCTAAATATTCGGTTATCCCCCCGGTAACCATTTATTCTGGGTCTTTGCAAATATTTCTTCGAAAAGGTGAACCCTAGATTTTAAAGGACCGCCTGAAGATAGAAATATAAACAACAGATGTCGTCTGGCTTTTCTGTTAAATCAAACACGAATAAAGAATTTCCCTTTTCTTTTTTTTCTTTTTTTTTTTTTTTTTTTTGAAAAAGCAAAACGTGCAAAAAAAATTGTCTGGTCCTACGAGGAAAATCAGGTGGCGTAAATGGATGTCAGGGTTTGGGACGAAGTTTTCCAGCTCAGCAAACCATACAAAAGTAGATCTGTCGTCGAACACGCTATATTCTTATTTTTTTACTTCTTTTTCTTTCTCATTTCTTTTTCTTTTATCTCTAACCCCTCACCCCTAACACTGAAGTTTTTTCCCTTTTTTTGTTTTTCGCTTAGAAGTGATTTTTATTCTTACTTTTATTGCATGCGTTCCTCCAATTTCTTTCTTTTCTTTTCTTTATGCTTCCCTTCTAATTTCCTCCTTTGTTTTTTCTTGTTTTCCTTGCTTTCCTTCCTTGCTTCCTTTCTCCCTCCGATCCTTTCTTTCTTTCTTTCTTTCTGTCTTCATTCTTTCCTTTCTTTCTTTCTTTCTTTCTTTTCTTCATTCTTCCCTTCCCTCCTTATTTCCTTCTTTTTTTTTCTTGCTTTCCTTCCTTCCTTCCTTCCTTCCTTCTTTCCTTCCTTCCTCCCCCCTTCCTTCTTTCCTTCCTTCTTTCCATCCTTTCTTTTTTCTTTGTTTGTTTGTTTCTTTCTTATTTCCTTCTTTTTTTTTTTCGTGCTTTCCTTCCTTCCTTCCTCACGTTCTTCCTTCCTTCCTTAATTCCTTCCTTTCTTTCTTTCTTTCTTTCTTTCTTTATTTATTTCTTTCTTTCTTCCCTTCCCTCCTTATTTCCTCCTTTGTTGTTTCTTGCTTTCCTTGGTTTCCTTCCTTCCTCCCTCTCTTCCTTCCTTCTTTTCATCCTTCCTTCCTTCCTTCCTATCTTCCTTCCTTCCTCCCTCCCTTCCTCCCTCTTTCCATCCTTTCTTTCTTTCTCTTTCTTTCTTCCCTATTTCCTCCTTTGTTTTTTCTTGCTTTCCTTGCTTTCCTTCCTTCCTTCCTTCCTTCCTTCCTTTCATTCTTTCTTTCTTTCTTTCTTTCTTTATTTCCCTCCTTATTTCCTCCTTTGTTTTATCTTGCTTTCCTTGCTTTCCTTCCTTCCTCCCTTCTTTCCTTCCTTCTTTCCATCCTTTCTTTCTTTCTTTCTTCCCTTCCTTCCTTATTTCCTCCTTTGTTTTTCTTGCTTTCCTTCCTTCCTTCCTTCCTTTTTTCCATCCTTTCTTTCTTTCTTTCTTTCTTTTTATCCTTATTTCCTCCTTTGTTTTTTCTTGCTTTCCTTCTTTCCTTCCTATTAGCTATTTCTATTTTTTCTTTTTTCTTCTTTCTTTTCATTTATTCGTACTTTTCTGTCGTTTTATTTTCTTCTCTCGGTTTATTGCATATTATTTTTCTTTTTTGTTCTCTTCTTTTTCCTTTCCTTAATCTTTCTTCCTTACTTTACTTTCCTCCTACTCTTTTATTCCTTTTCTTTCTTTTTTCTTTTCTTTCTCTCTTTATTTTCTTTTCTTTCTTTGTTTCTTTACTTTCGTTTCTTTCTCTTATACTTCCTTTTCTTTTCTTTCCTTGTGTCTATTTTTACTTTGTTTCTTTTCTATCTTTCGTTCTTTCTTTCTTTCTTTCCTTTTTTCTTTCTTTTGTTTGTTTGTTTTTTTATTTCTTTCCACCCACACTTTCTCAGCATTATTTCCCTTTCTTTTTCATCCTTTTTCTATTTTTTTAAAAATCTACTAATCATTTGCTTTTCCCTCTACTACTCGGATTTTTTCAACACACTTACCTCTTTATTTTCTTTCTCTTTTACTTACTTTCTTTCTTTCTTTCTAATCAACCCCTTGGCATCCATTCTTCCAATAAATTATCTTTTTTCCTTTTTGTTTCTCTGCCGCATTCTTTGTTTCATTCTCTCTCTCTCTCTCTTTCTATTTCTCTATTTCTCTCTCTCTCTCACTCTCGCCATTTTCTATTTTTCCCTTTCATTTTCATCTTTCGCCCTTTTATTTCTTCCAGGATTTCCGGAGAGGAAACGCTTTGATTGTTTGAATAAGGAGACGTATTTCAACAAAATCTGCTTTCATCGGCGTATTTAAATGAAAATTTAAGGGCCGTAAGCACAAATCAATGGCGGCATCATTTCATGCAGTGGTTTAGACAAAATCTAAAATTTTCAGCCATATTTACCCGAAAAGAAAAATAGCCAAAACTTGTTTTTATTGCAGATGTGTTGGGTGGAGTCGAAAGCATTTTACTCGTGAGAAGAAAATATCGAATATAAAGTGTGAAGAAGAACAGTTTAAGTCTGAAATCACCTGGGGGCGGAGTAAGAGGGAATTGAGGTTCAAATAGAAAAACTAAATAGGTATCTCTTTGACTTTGGTTACCCGATATGGAAAGAAAGAAAGAAAGAAAGAAAGAATGAATGAATGAATGAATTAGAGAGTGCGAGGTTGGACGTATAGAAAGGCAAACGGTAAAAAGAAAGTATGGCTAAATAAATAGAGTAGGCAGAAAAAGAAAGGAATTAGTAGAGGCTCGCGAGAAAAGAAAGAATATCCGTTGGAGAGAAAAGAAGAAGGAAAGAAATGAAGACTATATATAGAAAGGGTGGGTGGATGGTGAAAAAGAAAGAAAGAACTGGTAGAAAAGAAAAAGATATTACAACGAAAGCAAGCTTAGGCAGATGAAAAGAAAGAAAGAAAGAAAGAAAGAAAGAAAGAAAGAAAGAAAGAAAGAATGAGCATTAGAAATAAGGATTATATCTGTAAAGCGTATGTGAAAAGAAAGAAAGAAAGAAAGAAACAGTACTAGAAATGAAGACTCTATATATAGAAAGCGTAGCTGAAAAAAGAAAAAGAAACAGTATACGTTGGAGAGAAAAGAAAGAAAGAAAGGAAGAAAAAAGAGCAACAGAAAGGAAGATTATAAAAAGCGTAGTTGTAAAGAAAAGAACGAAAAATGAAATAAAAAAGAAAAAGTATCTAAAAACAGAGACTATATTTGTAAAGTGTATGTGAAAAGAAAGAAAGAAAGAAAGAAAGAAAGAAAGAAAGAGAAAGAAAAAAAGAGTATTAGAAATGAAGACTATAGAAAGCCTAGGGAAAAAGTAAAGGCAAGAAAAAGAAACAGTATCGTTGCGGAGAAAAAGAAAAGAAAAGAAAGAAAGAAAGAAAGAAAGAAAGAAAGAATCCGAGGTTGAACTTATAAAAAGACAAAATGTAAAAAGAAAGTATGGCTAAATAGAGTAGGTAGAAAAGGAAGGGCTAGCGAGAAAAGAACTCAAGAAAGAGGAAAGAAGAAAGATCATTAGAATTGAAGACGAGATATAGAAAGCAGGGGTGAAAAGAAAAAAAAGAAAGAAGATAAACAAACAGTATCCTTTGGAGAGAAAAGAAAGAAAGGAATTTTAATAACACAAACAATATCCAATGGCTAATATTATCTTCGTCTATGTAAAAGCCTAAAATGGCATCCTTATCGGCTGATATGAACGAAGACCTTTTCTCTTTACGGCGTTCCTGATGTCGTGCGTCGTCCAATGAAATATGTTCGCCTCTCTCACCTTTCCCCTCCAGCTGCCAACTCCTACGTTTCAGCAAGTCGCTATTTCGCTCAATGACATCTTCACTGCGACACGTAATTGGAGTCTGCTGTCGTGACTTCCCTGACAATGGTTGTTCAACGCGTTAGATATCTTTTCAGGCTTTTTTTTTTTTTTTTTTTTTTTGTACAAGGAAAAAGAATACAGGGTCGATGAAAATGTTTCCAGAACCATCTTTCTTTGCGAAATATTAGGGAAATCTTAGAAGTTTCATTGAAGGCTGCTCGGCCTTTCATCATCATCATCATCATCAGCAGCAGCAGCAGCAGCAGCATTCCCATGATCGAATGTGGTTGTATTACCGGGTTGAAAGCCAGAAAAGTCATTTATGTTTAGCGTGTCTTAAGCAAGGAGACCTGGTGAAACCCGTCCCTCTCGATGTCAAACCACAGCCGATGTCCTCCAACTTGAAAAGTCGCCTTCGTTACGGACACTTATCCGTTGTTTTTTTTTCTTGTGTGAAGCCTTTTTCGGGGGAAACATCGATATACACATGCTAGACTTCAGTCTAGGATGCTCTTATCAGGTTTTGCCTATGATATGTCCCGGAAAGGGATGTATTTGAACGAAGTAGCTAAGTGGTTTTGGCTACAATAACCAAGTAGAATACGGTAGCAGTAATCGACTGGTACGCGTCCTAGTCGCAGGTAAGAAGTGTAAATCAATGGCGTAGTCCAATGGGCGTCGTTATAGACTTAGCTCTCAGACTAAGGCTCTCTTGACTCTCCTACACATCCGTCTGTATTTATGACGGACACCAGCCAATCATATTCCAGTGAGGGGGAACACAGTTGTGTGCATATTCCATTATATCAGTCTACTTGCTGGAACGGCTAGACAATCCCTGTTGTAGACGCCGACTCAAGCACATGTGGGTTTGTTCTATGCCCACTGAGTAAACCTCTGGTTTGTACTGCGCATGCTGAGTGGTCCTTCGCTTCAGTTTCTTGGAGAGAACGCATAATCTAGCGTGATCATAAAGTTTGAATAAGGCCAGTAGACTCAAACACTCGGTCACGATGACTTGTGCCAGCGTACAGAGTTTCGTCCACCCATTTTCGATCACAGAGCTTGGGTGAAACCGTGATATAGTTTCCACGCATTTTCCATGGGTGCCGCAAACAAGGTCCGTTTCCTCCAGACCGATCTAATCAAAAAGTGATCTCCCTCGGACAAATCACGTATGCTGAAATTCGAACTCAGGTCTCATGGTCGGAATTTTAAAGTTCCAAAGCGCACACTGGTATTATTTTTTTCTCTAATGAGTCAATGCTGAAAAGTAGACTAGAGCGGAGAAAAGCGAAACGAAGAAATTCGCAGGTGAACGGCATCTCCTGGCATCAACTCGTCTCTGGTGACACAAAAAGGTGATATTGTGCATCAAATCTATGGAACCTGGATAAAAAGTAACGACAAGACTACAGTGAGCAACTGGCACGTTTGAATGGTGAAATTTTTCCAGTTCTTGGCGTCTTCTGGCCATTTTGTTGCATGACAACACTAGTCGCATCCTTATAGACCGCTGATCGGGAGATAGCAGGTTTTGAGGAGCACGCAATCACCTCTTAAATGCTGTTTTCCCCTGGTCCAGCCTTACTCGGAGTTGTAGCATCCGTTAGGGTCCTAGATATGGGCAAAGAATGACCCCCCAAAAAAAAAACACTAGGAAAGTATAAAAATACATTTTTATAGTAAAATTACTAAAAATACATATTTATATAAAAAATACCAACAATACATTTTTATAATAAAGTTACCAAAAATACATATTTACATAAATACTAACAATACATCTTTATAGTAAAATTGCCTAGAATAAAATTTAAAGCAAAATAACCAACAATAAATTTTATATTAAAATTACCAACAACACATTTTATAGCAAAACTACCAGCAAAACATTTTATAGTAGAATTACCACCAATTATTAGCAAAATGACCAACAATAAATGTTATCTATTAGGTTGGTGGAAAAATAATGACGCAATAATGTCGTTTTTAACGTAGTTTAACGTCAAAAAACGACATTATTACGTCATTATTTTTGCACCAACCTAATATCTGAAGACATACAATTGCGTTCAAAATATATTTAGTTAAGCCATAGAATGGTATTCAAAATATTTCAATTAAATAAGGATTTCTTATCCCGTTAAACAAATCAGTAAAAACAATAATGTTACAAATATGACGCATATAGAATGGGAAGTTTTTTCTCCATCTATCATGTTCTCCAGGCCTATAAATTTCAGAGGATCACTCGTTTTACTCCAAACAATAATCCCTTTCGGAAAGTTCTTCAATCAATGCATTGAATTAAAACTGACATCGTTCTTTTATGATCGAATACACAGTTTCTCAAAAAGATTTTCTATTTCATAAAACTCTAGAGAAGGTATTTTTCTAACTGAATACTGATGTTATGAATTTTTGTAAAAATATAATAATACTGGAAACTTTCCTATCAAGTTAAACATTAAAAGAAATGAGGCTTCGATCTGACTTCCTTCTTGGGGAATTCCTCCTGAACTTTTCAGAAAAACAGGCTTCAGTTTGAAGTCCTCGTTGGACAATTCCTCCGAAATTTAGCATGGAAACAGGCTTCAATTTGAATCTCTTCTCGGGCAATTCCTCCTGAACTTTGCAGTAAAAGAGGATTCAATTTTAAGTCCTAGCCGGATAATTGTTCCTAAAAATTACTGGACGGGCGGTTTCGTCTATATTTAAAGGGAAAAAAGGTTCAATTTAAACTTCTCCTATGAGAATACTCCTGAAATTTACAGAGAAATAAGTTTCGATTTTAATTTCTTATGGAACAATTCGTCTAAAATTTACACGGAAAGCGGCCTCGATTTGACTTTCTTCTCAGCCAGTCCCTATGAAAAACAAAGTACTGAGCATTTCCTGTGATGGGCTGAGTGAATTGAATGAACACTAAGCGCAGATATTAACCGCCTTATCAACTTACTAGACCAGTGGGCAACCAAGGCTTTCAAGGTCGAAAACGCTAGCTCGAATCACTGACTTGATTCATGATAGCTACTTATCAACTTACTGAAAACAGATATGTAACGTCTGGGGAAACAAAAGCTTATTTGAGTTAATAATGCTTGCGTCTGCGTATTGCGTGACTGTGGTGATTGGTTATTTTCGGAGTGTGTCTTACTTGTCAACGTGTGTGAATGAGCGAAGCGTCTCGTGTGTGCAGTTATGTCTGAGAAGTTTGCTTATAAAAGGCAAACCTTGTGACAGGAAGATTAAGACAAAAAATCGTCATGGCAAAGACAAAAAAAAAAAAAAAAAGACTCAAATATCGAATGCTTGACTTTCCTAAAGAATACTTTTGTCTTTCTTTCTGCAACGAGAGACCGTGAGAGACTAAAAATTTCTTTCTTTTTGCTTTTTATTATTTAATTTATTTTCCGTCTATTTCTTTTATTTATTTTTTTTTTTGGCTAAAGGAAAGAAAAATCTGGCGTTCATAGATGTTAATTCTCGAAAATACCTTTAAAATTTAAACTTTTAATCTACACTCTATTCCAGGGTTGGCCAAACTACGGCTCACTAGCCATATGCTGCTCTGTGATCTTTCATATATGGCTTGTTCAAATATGTTGTTTGAACACTTTTTTCATCAGAGTTAATATAAAAAGCTAAATAAGACAAATTTCAAGTTTTATAATTATTCACTGGGTAAGAATTGAGGCCCCATTCGATTAAAACGTGCATGTAACAAAGACATATGTGTAAATTTTGTTCATGTCTTGCGGCTTTCACACATCTGGACTCTGACGTGTATGACTCTTATATTAAGCAAGTTTGCTAAAGCCCGATCTATTCTCTACCTGCATGTCTGGAATCAATTTAGTATTTTCCATTAGTGATAACTTGGGACGGCAATGGGGAAATTGAGAAACAATATGCTTGGAAGACAGTGTTGCGCCAATTTTCAAAAAGGGCATTGTTCTTTTAATTAGGGCAATTAGCATTGGGGCAAAGGGAAATTTTATAAGTCGATCATTTGGCCTTGCTTTGCACATTGCTGCAACACCTAGGTCTGGTGCTCCTGCTATATATTTAGAGATTCTTGATAAAAAAAAAGCATCTGCAATGTTATTGGTCCTGACCTGTCACTTTCCCACCGCCGTAACATATCTTTCCTCTGCTTTTCTATAAATACTTTCTGTTGTAGCATACCTACGGACGATAATGGGTATGTCCCTATTCACATAAATATAGTAGTGAATACTGTATGTTGGTCTGCAGTTTGAGATCCGTTTCCAGCTATGCGGGTCAAACTCTCTGTCTCCAGGCAGAGATGATCCCCAGACGAGGTTCTGTCGAAGGGCAGAGTTTCGTCTCGGAAAACAGCTCCCCGGCCCCGTTTTATATGGAGTCTACGGGGAATTTTTGACCGAGCCTACGGGCTCGGATACCCGACATTAAATTCGGCCTTGTGCCATATCTGACCACGTGGGGAGGTTGGTAGATATCCTACAGTTGGAGATTCATTGTGGAATTCACTTGACTCACTTCTAGCAGTTGACTGCTTCTATGCACAATCTTATATATGTTGTTCTTGTCCTAAGTATTATCATTCATTACCAACCTTCGTGTGATTATTCTATTCAGTAACCTTCTCTAGGTTACAACATTTTGGCGACGAGGATGAGATACAATTACAATACTTTCATAGTAATTGTTTTGATGGAATTTCCTCTATGGTACCTAGATTTTATGAATTTAAACGCAATACTAGATTGGCAGCAAGATCTCATCATTTTACAGTTGAAACGTCTAAATCTAACCGTAAGTTCTATGCTACATATCTATAAATCTACCATTTGTCCTTACTTTGAATATTGCTGCCACATCTGGTCTGTTGCTTCTGCTATATATTTAGAGATTCTTGATAAAATCCATAGAAGAATCTGCAATGTTATTGTTCCTGACCTGGCATCTCGGCTTCAGTCACTTTCCCAAGATCTCCTCATTTTACAGTTGGAATGGTGAAATCTAACCGTAAGTTCTATGCTAACAGTTTCTTCGATCGCACTTCTCGTTTGTGGAAGTCTCTTCCAGCTTCTTGCTTCCCACTCAACTCTGATCTTCAAAAGTTTAAATGCAATGTCAATCATTATTTCTGTCTTCTTAATTCTTGTTCATTTATTGTCGTCACTCTTTAATAGTAGTTTTTCTTGTATTCTCTAAAACTCAACTAGACTATTAATAATCCAAATAAAATAATTTTGATAAAATCCAAAGATGAGTCTGCAATGTTATTGGTCCTGACTTGGCATCCCGGCTTCAGTCACTTTCCTACCGCTACACGCACATCCATTATATGCTTTATGGAGTGTGAAATAAAAAAAGGATTCAATGATTATCCTCATTATATGTTTCGTTACTGGGACGCTGAGTGTTCGAACTTTTTCTTCTGGATTATAGTGAAACGTGTGGGCGTATTCAGGATTTGTTTGAAAGACTGAGAGACGAACGATTCAAAAAATTTTAAGTAGTGGAAACTCATCAATTTTCAAAGATAATGAATATATTGGTCTGAATATTGCTACCAAATCTCGTATGGTGCTAATATTTAGACCGTGATAAAATCAGACGAAGAGTCTGCAATGTTACTAGTTCTGACCTGATAACCCGGCTTCAGTCACTTACCCATGCCCGTAATGTAGCTTCCTTTTGCCATTTCTATTAATAATTTCATGATAACAGTTTGGATGATCTCTTCGCTATTGGATCTAAACTTTGTGCATTTGAACGCAATAACAGACTGGCGACGAAGTCTTATCACTTTACAGTTGAGTTGGCTAGATGCAAACATAAATTCTATGCTAACATTTACTTTTCTCGCACTTCTCACTTGTGGAACTCCCTTCCGGCTCCACGCTTTTCAGCCGACTTTATACTTCACAAATTTAAATGCAACATGAAGCATTATTTTCTATCTTCTTTATTCCTGTTCTTTTGTTTTCTTTCCTTAATAATGTTTTTATTTTTATTATATTCTTTCCCTTTCAGTAACCCTCACACTATGTCTTAGTGGCTTTGTTGCCTTCCTTGTGGTGAAATGGGTTCAAGGGTTTTCTTTTATGGATTTTAAAGTATGTAAAATTGTCCAAAGTTTTGTTGGTTTTGAGCGCTGTTTCCAAGGATTATTTTCTAATAATAATACTAATATTTTCTAAGACAAATGGTATGGAATTTTTGTTGTGGATGGAACAAAAGTTGTTGAAAGTAGACATAATCTTCATGTCAAAATACGGCCAGTACATTGTGGCCGTGTTCATAATTAATTAAGGACAATTTCCTTTTTTAAGTAATAAGGGCTTACATCACATTTGGACGCATTTTTGCAATGGCAGGTACGTTTCACAACCGTGTTCTTGACAGTATGTTGCGTATTGAGGTTGGTACGATATCACGCTGGTTTAAACGTGTCCGTATTGAGCTCTGATCGGAGAGATATAGCGTCTGTCCCCTTGACATATATATATATATATATATATATATATATATATATATATATATATATTATTTGGTAATCCGTATGCATAATTCCAAAGAAGGTATAGATCCAGAGAGAGCTCAATGTAATAACAGAGCAAATAATAATTACGAAAGCGGAGACTTTAAAAGTTCATGGTAATATTTTATTTCAGGAAAACCATAACCTCGGTTTTAACTCATCAGACCAAATATTTCCGTAAAAAAAATTGTCAAAATAATTGGTCTGATGATTTAAAACCTAAGTATCAGTTTTCATGAAATAAAATATTACCATGAATTATTAAAGTCTCCGTCCTCATGATTATATATATATATATTAGGTTGGTGCAAAAATAATTTCGTTTTCTAAGATATGTTACTATGTGAGAAAACGAAATTATTTTTGCACCAACCTAATATATATATATAGAGAGAGAAACTCAAGAAAACGCTAGTAACGTCATTGAACAATACTGGTGTCAGATGTCTTCGAATATTACTCGCACTAATAGTACTTGCTCGATAATACTCGCTCGAAAGTAACCACCGAATAGGGATCTGAATAGTAATCCGTAGAATGATCAGTATAGAGAAATAGTACAATAAATAGTATAGAGAATAGTGATCCATATAGTAATAGATGATAGTGTAGAAATAGTGATCCGTATGGTAATAGAGGATAGAATAGAAATGGTCATCAATTTGACGCCACGCTAATTCCTTTGCTATCACGTGATCTACTTATTCCAAATGGGACCGCCTGTGTTTGCTTACTGGCGATCTATGTTCAAACACCGGTGTCGGTAGAAACACTTTATTTCTATATAACGAACTGAAAGACAAGAGGAAAACGAGGAAAAGAAAGAAAAGGTTTTAGGGTGAGTGTAAAGTGAAAAAAAAAGACGAAAACGACAAATAAGCACCGTATTATACAAGTACGCACATACGTGCAGACGGGCGCATGCGCACACACGCGTGAACGCACACACACGCGCACGTAGGCACTATGAGAAAAAAAATTTTCAAACACGAGTATCCACTAAAAATAACGTTTGTAGTATAAAAAATATCGGATTAAAAATAAAAATACATTAATTATATATATATATATATATATATATATATATATATATATATATGTGTGTGTGTGTGTGTGTGTGTGTGTGTGTGTGTGTGTGTGTGCTTGCAAATATATAGAAAAATAGGAAAGAACTGTTAGGTTAATAATCCGAATTTCTTTAGTATTTTGTTTATATATTTATAAAAGTGTTTGATATACAAGTAGAGCCTATATTTAAATGATTTTTAAAAATATGATTCCATCGCTCCATACGAACTCTCATGTTTCAAAAAACTAGGTACTTTAATTTAATTCCTGAAATTGAACTGGAAGTCTTTAATTTCTGTTTTTGAAACATGTGTATTCCTATGTAGCGATGGGATCCTATTTTTTTTTTTAAATAAATATATATATATATGTGTGTGTGTGTGTGTGTGTGTGTTAGAAGAAATCGAACAGTCTCTCTGTGGATGACAATATACGCTCCCTAAAAATTAATTCAACATGAGAGAAAGCGCTAATTTGTAAACAGTGACTACTACTGCTGATAATGCAAGACTCTTCTAACGAATTGAGTCCTCTCAGTCACTGGTGTGTTTAAAAATGTATATGCTAAAATTCACCTTCCTCTCTGCCGGGCGCCAATAGCTTAGGGGTAGAATTTCCGACTGATGCCAAATCAGCCGGGTTTATATCTAAACACAGAAGTAAATTCTCCCACCCACCGATAAACATAGTCAAATAAGCATAAATGATCCAAATTAAAAAAAAAAAAAAAACAGTTTGTCTGAGAATCACAAAATCGTGAAACCCATATCCATACAACTGAATATGTTGGCTCAATCACTGATATTGAGTGCTTTCCACTAAGTACTATTCATATAAAATTATATATATATATATATATATATATATATATATATATATATATATACATATATATATATATATATATATATATATATATATATATATATATATTCACTTGATGATGAAATGGGACTAATGTCTTTAATTTAATTACAAAATTAAATTCAGAGCTTTCAGCTTCCATTTTTGAAACATGGTTAGAACTGTGTAGCGAAAAAACATTTTAAATCAATTTTATATATATATATATATATATATATATATATATATTTCCTTCGTCACCGAACCCCGTTGGTACAGTTGGTATGCTTCCTATCGTAACTGTTAGGGTTTTTTCGCACTGCCGATGACTCCCAAATATAGTACGAAACGGCCGTCCAGTGCTTTCTGCATTCTGTTGAGGTTTCTTCTAGACTCGATGAATTACTGAATTATAATTATCTCAAATCCTCCTAATTATTTATATCTGTATATCCTTGCTTCAACCGGCTTCTAATGCGGCTTAGGGATAGTAGTCGTGTATGACGGTAGCTTGTAAAAAACTTATTTATATGGATAATCTACAAAGCAGCTTTAGTCGGCTTATGTAAAAATTTAGTTAACGGTAACTGATTGTGAACAGCAAGCACCGGAAGGAGATAGTGTCCTTGTGTCAGACTAAGCAAAGTTCAGTAAATAATGAAACTAATGATTAATTTATCAAAGAGCACTTTGCCACCTTCACCTCGAAGAAAGAAAAGAAAAAAAATTGGTCATTGCTGTAATCCAAGTAATCGGGCAAACATTCTGTGACGTCACATTTTCGCGCCACACATTTTCGCTTTTTTTTTTTTTTTTTTTTTTCTTTTGGCAAGAGAGACTGATCGATTTAAACTTGGTGTCACTTCTTTTTGGTTTGGTGTTGGTAAGTACACTAACCAGTCTGGGCAGGTAAAATCGACTTCGAACTTATGTCCCACCACCACCACCACCACCACCAATGTTGTTTTTTTTTTCTTTTATATATACACTGGGGGGGGGGGGAACAACTATTCGTACACATACAAATTTTCAATGTCTGTTGTAGGTCTCTTTGGTTTGAAAGATGATTAAACAGAACACACTTTGTTCACATTAATCATATATTAGTCACCGCATGTTTGTTGTTTTTATCCAAAAGTTTCGACCGTTTTGCCTTCATCAGGTACTTTTCAATCAGAGTAATCTTCAGAACTGAATCGGTTATTTAATCTGACCAGGTTTCGGGATATCTCGTGTAGTTATTTAGTACGTCTTAGCTACTGCTCTCCCCTTTACCGCTTGAAAGTATTTTCGAATTGGAACTCGGATCTCCGATTTTCAATTACGAGACGTTCTCCATCATACCACCAGTAGATACAAGCATTCCCAAGCGGTCACCCATCTAGGTACTGACCCGGCTCGATGTTGCTTAACTTCGGTGATCGTACGTAAACCGATGTTACAATGTGATAAGGCCTATTATATCACACGTACATTCCAAGCTTACTGTGCCTAGCATTCCCAAGCGGTCACCCATCTAGGTACTGACCTGGCTCGATGTTGCTTAACTTCGGTGATCGTACGAAAACCGACGTTACAGTGTGATAAGGCCGTAAGCCTATTATATCACGCGTACATTCCAAGCTTACTGTGCCTAGCATTCCCAAGTGATCACCCATCTAGGTACTGACTTGGCTCGATGTTGCTTAACTTCGGTGATCGTACGAAAACCGATGTTACAGTGTGATAAGGCCGTAAGCCTATTATATCACGCGTACATTCCAAGCTTACTGTGCCTAGCATTCCCAAGCGGTCACCCATCCCGGCTCGTTGTTGCTTCGCTGATCGTACGAGTACCAATGCTTTAATGTGGTATGGCCGTTAGCCTTCGTCAGTAGGTCCACATCTCAATCGATTCAAGTCTCTTCTTCATCGGAATCATCCAAAACATTACTTTGCGTCTAATAAAGTAGTATGAGAGGGACATGAAAGACATCGGAATAAGTGGGGTTCGCCAGGAATCAGTGCAACCATAGAGTTTAGCTCTGAAACTAGGACCTCTGGAAGTGAACAAACATTATATCAATACTATCCCTGAAAAATTCGCCCAGTAAAAAGAAATTAAGAAAATTAAGGAATTGCACAATAGACAAATATTGAACTAGAATAATCTACCTTGTTGGACGAAATAAAGGGTTCGGTTCGAAATTCTAATCACCTGAAGAAGGCCGGAACGTACAACGGCCGAAACGTTGTGAATATGGCAGTGAAGGTGATTCATTTCTTGGACAAATCTTGTGCGCTCAAACCGACGATCATTTGTGGCCTTGTGTTAGCGCATCTATTGACGGCTTCCATTTTGTTCCGTCTATCCAATGTCACCCAAGAGGCTTGCGTCAAAGCGTGGTGGCGTTTTCGGGTATTTTTTCAACAGTGCCCGGCGCCTGCCTAGATCAATGACGTCAAGACACCTCGGCGAACCAATCGACCATGGTTAGATTCGAACCTGGGTCTTATGAATCGCATAGATAACTCGCTTGAAAGTGGCTAGCTGATGAGGTGAGGTTCGTTAAAGTATTAAATGCTGTTTGTTTTCTAGAAATACCAGATTTTACAGAAACCTTTGCTTTGACTGGTCTATTGCTGTTTGCTTTGTGCGTGTTTTCTATCATATACATCTATTTGCTTAGCTCTGAAACTAGGACCTCTGGAAGTGAACAATCATTATATCAATACTCCCCCTGAAAAATTCGCCCAGGGAAAAGAAATTAAAAAATTTAAGGAATTGCACAATAGACAAATATTGAAGGCATGGCAGGTGGAACTAGAACAATCTACCCTGATGGACGAAATAAAGCTTGCCTAGATCAATAACGTTAGGAAGTCACCGCGGCAAATCAATCGGCCATGGTTAGATTCGAAACTGGATATTATGAAACGCACAGATAACTTGCGTGAAAGTGGCTTGCTGATGAGGTGAGGTTCGCTAAAGTATTAAATGCCGCGACTCGTAACAGATTTTTTATGAGACGTATTAAGGTTCGGCGTATTATCTCCTAATCTGCAACAGCCACTATAAATAGCCCTATGCACGTCCTTGCTAAGATCTCTTGAGATAACAGCGTAGATAGTAGTGCGCCGTACCAATGACCGGACACCTGTAGTTTATTTGTTTAAAAACGGACATGGCACTTTCTATTTTTTGATCGTGTAATTATGTTATGTAATTACGATATCTGCCGGCCTACTGGGCACACCCAGATTTTGGCACGGAATTTTTTTTTTTTTTAAATTTTAATCGGTATCACCCCATGCAAGACAGTAAATTTACTAAGACACAAGGGGTTACAGGGAGTAGAATTCAGAACAAAAATGTTAATTATGATCGGGAAGAAAAAAGAGTCATCAGGGGGACAGTAGATAGCGATTGATATTGCATTTAAATTTTTTCTAAACATTTAGGGAAAAAATGTACCCATTACAACCAAAATAATGGAAATTATAACCTTACCTTTGTGTGACCTTCTCACTAACCATAAAGAAACACTTACAGTATTGCCGCAAATTATTTTACTGGTCCTTTTTATTGAAAAGGTAAGGTTTAATTACCAAGACATTCTTTGGGAAAAGAAGAATTTTAGTACATTTTCATCACGCATTTATTAAAAATTGTTTGAGTTGTTTTTCAGGGAGCAACATCTGCACATACAGTGAATTCATAAGTTCAAAGAAATCTCCTTGTATCAGTGAATACTGGTACATATGGTAATAAACAACCCCCCCGTCAGAAATATGGTACTTGTTGGTAAATGAAGTCCTTTCGCATACATACAGAAAAGCAAATACCTGTATATCAACCAAAAACACGCACAAAGCAAGCAGCAATAGACCAGTCAAAGGAAATATTTCTGTAAAATCAGGTATTTCTAGAAAAACAAGCAGCATTTAATACTTTAACGAACCTCACCTCATCAGCCACTTTCAAGCGAGTTATCTATACGATTCATAAGACCCAGGTTCGAATCTAACCATATTCGATTGGTTCGCCAAGGTGACTTCTTGACGTTATTGATCTGGGCAGGCGCCCGGCACTGTTGAAAAATACCCGAAAACGACACCACGCTTTGACATTGGATAGACGGAAAAAAAGGGGAGCCGTCAATAGATGCGCTAAGACAAGGCCACAAGTAATCGTCGGTTTGAGCGCACTAGACTTGTTCAAGAAATTAATCACCTACATTATTTACATTATTCGTATTGTTATCCTCATCTTCATTGCCATATTCACAACGTTTCAGCCGTTGTACGCTCCGGCCTTCTTCAGGTGACTGAAATTTCGAACGGAACAATTTATCTCGTCCATCAGGGTAGACTGTTCTAGTTCCACGTGCCATGCCTTCAATATCTGTCTATATGTCTGAGATGGAGTATTATGATTACTTACATTGTTTACATTATTCGGACTGTTATCCTTATCTTCATTGCCGTATTTACAACGTTTCGCCCGTTGTACGCTCCGGCCTTCTTCAGGTGATTAGAATTTTGATTCGAGCCCTTTATTTCGTCCGCCAAGGCAGACTGTTCTAGTTCCACGTGCCATGCCTTCAATATCTGTCTATATCTCTGAGATGAGGTATTATGATTACTTACATTGTTTACATTATTCGGACTGTTATCCTTATCTTCATTGCCGTATTTACAACGTTTCGCCTGTTGTACGCTCCGGCCTTCTTCAGGTGACTGGAATTTTGATTCGAGCCCTTTATTTCGTCCGCCAAGGCAGACTGTTCTAATTCCACGTGCCATGCCTTCAATATCTGTCTATATCTCTGAGATGAGGTATTATGATTACTTACATTATTTACATTATTCGGATTGTTATACTCATCTTCATTGCCATATTCACAATGTAAATAGTGTAAGTATTCATAATACCTCATCTCAGAGATATAGACAGAAATTAATCACCTTCTCCCAGAAACTGTAAATAAGTCCCTGCTCAGAGGTGTGCTCTATGCGTTGAACTGTCATCTGTAATAGGGCTTGGCTCGCCACCCTGGTAGACGGGTGTATTGGAAAGGAATAGTAGCCGGCCACTTACTTAATACTTTATCGATTTCGAAATAAACGTAACTCTTTTACAATAGTTCACTCAGTAAATTATGAGGATAAGTGGGATAGAAAAAGATTGACACGACTTGAAGACAATGTAATGTTCAGGGAAGTATCCACACGGGAGTGTCCGAAAAAAGTAGCAAGCTCCTCTGTGTGTAGCTTTCTTCTTAAATTTCGAATACGGGGAGAAGGGAGGCTGATTCAACTCCGTGTATGTGTCATAGTGTGTCCTAGATGTAAAGATCTGAACTGGTGGCACTAAATAATGATGCTCATCTGAACATTTTCCATGGCATTAGCGAAAGAGTAGGTGGGTAGTTTAATAACAAGCGACGGATAATATAACACAAAAATCCGAAGTCTTGTTGAAATAGTGAAAGAAGCTTTTCAGAAAATAAGCAAAGTATTAAGAGATAGGAAAATGTTATTAGGAATAAAGAAAAAAGTGATGAACTGCAATGTAATATTTAATCTTTTATATGACAGTAAATGATGGATAATCTCATCATGCCTTTCGGAAACTAAGCAAAGCATTAAGAGATAGGAAAATGTTATTAGGAACAAAGAAAAGGATGATGAACTGCTATGTAATATTTAATCTTTTATATGACAGTAAATGATGGATAATCTCATCATGCCTTTCGGAAACTAAGCAAAGCATTAAGAGATAGGAAAATATTATTAGGAACAAAGAAAAAAGTGATGAACTGCAATGTAATATTTAATCTTTTATATAACAGTAAATGATGAACAATTTACTCATACCTTTAAGAAACTAAGCAAAGTATTAAGAGACATGTGTATTTACAATATGAATATATTTACATGAAGGTAAATAAAATGGTGTTAGTAATACCCACCGACCACCACAATCTTTAATTGTGGCAGAAATATCAGTTAACTGGACAAAATCAGCGCCGGACTTTAATAATATACAACACACATTCGTACAAACACTTATCGGAGTCAGCTCCTCTTTAATTCCCTAATTGTTCACTAAGGGGCGCTCTCCTTACACTATAAATACTGGCCGACTTCTTGCCTCGTGCTCTTTTCTACTTTGCATTTCAGCGAACACATTTAAAAATGTTTATCTCTCGCAGAAATTTGCGTTTTCGCCCACTTATGGGAAAACGCCATGAAACACACATGCACATACGTACGAACATTCACCAAAATACAAACTCTTTACGTTCACACACAAACACAAATGTTAATGTCTTTGTCACTTGTAAATTTGTTGTTTAATACATATATTTGTTCATATATATATATATATATATATATATATATATATATATATATCGGTCTTGTTTGTTTTCTTTACATCTTCGGTCGGACTCAACTTGAGTCCAACATTGTTCTTGTAGTTGGACTAAACAGCACGTGTTTTTAATTTAACAACACGTAAACCCAAACGATCCTCTACACACTCACTCAAAGACATACCCATTCAAAACGCAGCAACAAATACGAAAATCACACACGTAACGAAAGGCGCCTGGCATCCATCAAAGAACTGAAGTCTCTTCTCACCTAAAAAAATTGATGGAAGAGGAATTAAACTAAGGGAAATGGGAACAAAAATAAAAAAGGGATAATGCGCATGCGTCTCTAGCTAAGTTAACCTGTCGCCATGTTATAACTGCCATAAAAAAACAACTCGTCGTTCGTGTTAATAATATTTCAATGAGAAACACTGAAGAGAACTGTTTAATCATGTGGTGGATTAATATGATAATACTAGCGAATGAAATAATGCGACACACTTTACGACATCTTCATAGTGAAAGTTGTTTAACATTTTAGTGTAGCGAAGGTCGGTCGTAACAACTCTTCTCATCCCTCTTTCCATATCTCGAAATATCTCGTCTAGTTCTTATTTTTAGTCCTGTTCAGTTATTGCTTGCCCTGATTCTACTGAGTCCAATCACACACTGCCTGGCCCAGGGATTGAACTCACAATTACTATGTCACTAAATCCACGAACCAAGGCTTTGATCTATTAGTCTAATGTCCCGTGCCGTAGATTAAATTAAGGGTTCAATTCATAATTCCCTATAGGTTACCTGAATCTGATGAAGACCGAGGGGATGAAACGATCGAAACGTTGTGATAACAACAACAACAAAAATAAGGACAATAGTCCGCGTGTATATAATGTGAATAATAAGTCCTCATTCCAGAAACTCAGAGAAATTATCATTAATCAATTATGTTTTTTTTTTTTCAGATCGACGTCAGAGCCAGCATTTCCTGGTCGGTCAATGAGTACATTATCAAAGCGATTTCGTCGTTACATTAAAAGATTAAAAATAGACTACATTCCATTGATTAGAATAATCAGTAGGGTACAAAAGTCAAGAAGGGGGTATAGGTGGTGGTGGTGGTGGTGGTGGTGATGGTTGTTGTTATAATAATAATAATTCTTTTTTGTCTTGTCCCTTTAGGACGTTGGCGATCATGGCTCTCCACAATTTCCTGTAGCTCTTAGTAAAATTTGTATTTAGTTCTGCCATCTGTTTACACAACCTCGTTAGGTAGGCTAAGCATGGTTTTCCTTTGTTCTTCTTGCCTTCAGTAAGTCCTGTGGGTGTCAAATTTTCCAAGCCCTCTTTCCTCATGATGCACCCTAGAAATTTTAGCTATCTCTTTAGAGACGGATATGAATGTGATAGGTCCTGACCTGCCATCTCGCCTACAGTCACTTTCTCACCGACGTGCTGTGGCTTCCCTCTGTCTTTTCTACAAATATTTTCACGGCATCTGCTCTGACAAGCTACTTTCACTGGTTCACAAACAGCATGAATTTAAGCGTGCTTCTAGGTTGGTATCTCGGTCCCACACTTTCACTGTCGAAACAGATCAATGTAACTCTCTCTTCTACTCCAACAGCTTCTTCTCTCGCACTTCCCGACAGTGGAACTCCCTTACGCTTACTTGCTTCCCTGACAGCTATAATCTTTAAATATTCAAATGTTATGTCAATCGACATCTTCTGATAACTTGATCTTGATTCCCGTCCTTTTCTTTATTTTTCCCTCAAACATCCCTCTCTTTACTCTTGCTCTCACTCTCTGTAACCCCTTGCGCGCTAGTGGCACCACCGACTTGCTTGGGGTGATATGCGAAAAAAAAAAGTAACATTCGAATTCGCATTCCTCAGCAAAAACTTATTTTTCTTATTTTCTCTCTGCATTGAGACGTAATGGTCGTACACTGACGGTCTAAAGAGTTGAGACAGTCATTTAGTAAATCATTAACACAGTTATATAATTATCGACAGCATTGCTCTTCTTCTTATACGTGCCATGCCCCCCTTTATGACGTTGGCGATCATAGCTCACCACAATTTCTTGTCCTTTGGAGCTCTTAGTGAATTTTGTATTTTTGTTATCTCTGCTAAACCCTGTCCTGCCGTCTATTTACACGTTCTTTTCATATTAATGCAGGGTTCCTCAACGGCTACATCAAGAAGCTTCCCAATGCCAGCAGTTCGCAATTAGTTATCTATACAGATGGCATAACTATTTACTGCTGTCTTAGAAGCGAGTCCGATAGATCCGAAAAACTAGAACTGGCAACTGCTCTCGAAAAGGACTTCCAGCCAGTGGTTAACTGAGGAAAGGTAAAGACAAAGCTGGTTTCATTTAATTACCACAGAGAATCTATTTTGCCTGTTATCAGCATGGCTGATGCTAACCTCCAACAGAACAACACTTTATGCCTTTTGGAGCTCACGTTTTTTACTGATACGAAGTGAAGTGATTATATTGAATCAATTGCTAGGTTGATTGCTAGGAAAGTTGGGAAACCGTGTGGCGTCAGGCGATATTTCTCATTAGCATCCATCTTGTACGTTTATAAACCAACCATTCATTTGTTCAATGAATTATGCTGCCATATATATAGAATTTCCAATCAGTGGAAAACTGAAGAAAGGAATGGCATTTAATTTTAACGCCTCTAAAGCAAAGCTGCTTTTATTTAATTACCCCAGTGAATCTTTTCAACCTGTCATCAGCATGGAAGATGATAAACTCAAGGAAAATAAAACTTTGGAGATTTTGGTCTCACATTTCGCACTGATATGAAGTTAGTTAGGTAAGTTATCCCCTGTTTTCCTCTGTTGCTCTTACCTTCAATCTGTCCTGTGAGTGTCAGATTTTCCAAGCCCTCTTTCCTTGGAAATTCTGTTTCTTCTGATGTTAATTATAAGTGTCTTTTTTTGTTTCCATTTTCTCTTAAACTTCGTCGTTGCTCCCATGTTCAATCCATTGTATTCTTAGCATCCTTCTGTAGAACCACACTTCTGTTGCCACAGGATGGCCAAATTTTCCTATTTTCTATTTCTTTGCTTAGCTTTTTGGAAGGCATCTTTTGCTATTCCAATGCGCCTTCGGATTTTGGTATTATATTTCCCGTCCTCGGTTCGGTTGAAAGAATGCATTGTACAAAGCAGGCACGAGACTCTTTCTGACTTTACTGGCTTTGAGCTGAAGATGAGAACTGCAAGTGCTTCTGTATGCTGCGTCGCTTCAGGACCATGTCTCTCCACAACCAAACAGCGTTTTACCGTTTGCTATCTATCTATCTAATTTTTTTCCGGTGAGGAAAAAAGTCAAGGCGTTGTAATGGAATGTCCCACACTCCCTATCACCTGTGTGGACTGATTATATCAGTAGCTATATGTAGTGAGCACAAGATATACCTGGGGGCCTGCTTCGGCAATGAGTTGGAGATTCGTCTCCAGCTGTGCTGGTCGAACACTCTGTCTTCGGGGAGAGAGAAACCCAGACGAGGCTATACCAAAGGGCAGAGTCTCGTCTGGGGTGGTAGGCAGCTACCCGACTCCGTCTACAAGGACATTTTGCCCGAGCCCAAAGGCTCGGTCTTAACCCCACTTTAAAAACAGCCTTGTGCCACATCCTGCCTCGCGGGGAGGTGAGGTAAATAACCTTACTCCGGGAATTACTAGCCTGCTAACCGATTCCCTGTCTTTCAGTAGTGTATTCTCTTTTACAATAAACCTCACTTCTTTCTTTCTTCGTGCCTGTTGCTGTTCCTTCACTCGAGTACCACCTTTGTCTGTTTGTAACCTTCTTTAAGGATAAAACACTATCTATCTATCTATCTATCTATCTATCTATCTATCTATCTATGTATCTATCTATCTATCTATCTATCTATCTATCTCAATCTATTCATATCTGTCTATATATATGTCTATATATCTATCAGTCTCAGTCTGTTAATATCTATCTATCTATCTATCTATCTATCTCAATCTATTCATATCTGTCTATATATCTATCTGTCTATATATCTATCTGTCTCAGTCTGTTAATATCTATCTATCTATCTATCTATCTATCTCAATCTATTCATATCTGTCTATATATCTATCTGTCTATATATCTATCTGTCTCAGTCTGTTAATATCTATCTATCTATCTATCTATCTATCTCAATCTATTCATATCTGTCGATATATCTAACTGTCTATATATCTATCTGTCTCAGTCTGTTAATATCTATCTATCTATCTATCTATCTCAATCTATTCATATCTGTCTATATATCTATCTGTCTATATATCTATCTGTTTCCGTCTGTTAATATCTATCTATCTATCTATCTATCTATCTATCTATCTATCTCAATCTATTCATATCTGTCTATATATCTATCTGTCTATATATCTGTCTGTCTCAGTCTGTTAATATCTATCTATCTATCTATCTATCTATCTATCTATCTATATATCTCAATCTATTCATATCTGTCTATATATCTATCTGTCTATATATCTATCTGTCTCAGTCTGTTAATATCTATCTATCTATCTCAATCTATTCATATATGTCTATATATCTATCTGTCTATATATCTATCTGTCTCAGTCTGTAAATATCTATCTATCTATCTATCTATCTCAATCTATTCATATATGTCTATATATCTATCTGTCTATATATCTATCTGTCTCAGTCTGTTAATATCTATCTATCTATCTATCTATCTATCTCAATCTATTCATATCTGTCTATATATCTATCTGTCTATATATCTATCTGTCTCAGTCTGTTAATATCTATCTATCTATCTCAATCTATTCATATCTGTCTATATATCTATCTATCTATCTATCTATCTCAATTTCATTAATTTCATTGTTTCTTTCTGTCTCCTTTACACAGATAGATCTCCAATGTTAAGCCATGTTTAGCCTATCTATCTATCTAAATTGCTTTGTATGTATGCATGTATCTATTTTATATGAGACGGTTAATTATCTATTTATCTATCTATCTATTTATTTGTATGTATGCATGTATCTATCTTACATGAAGCAGTTCATTATTTCTCTCCATATAGATATCAGGCAATTCATTGCCTATCACAATTTTTTACTATGTATGTAAGCACCTCAATAATATATATATATATATATATATATATATATATATATATATATATATATAAAGCAGTTCATTATGTACCCATCTCAATTGCTTTTGTGATTTGACCGTTTAGAATCAGAAAATAATATCTAAAATTTCTAGGACATATAATGAGGAAAGAGGGGTTAGAAAATTTGATACTCAAGGACATATTGAAGACAAGAAGAGCAGAGGGAAACCGCCGGCGTCATGCCTACATGAACTTGTATAAATGGATGGTAGAAGAAGGACCGAAAGGGATAGTACGGCGACATATATTGCTAAGAGCTATCAAAGATAGGAAACTGTGGATAACGATGGCCACACCCTCTTGAAGGGACACGGCATATAAAAGATCGACTTTAGCTTCGTTTGGTACAAGGCCACGAATTTAGAAGGAACCAAGTTCGAGGGTATTAACCATTAACGCAACGTTCTTAACATACGGAATAGTTTTCAAATAAGACTGATTTTTTTCTTAGTGACATCACCTATCAGGACGTAGGTGATTATGACTCTCCGCAGCTTCCTTTTATTTAGTATTTGTGAATCTCCATACATTTTTTTGGAATTATAAGGGAGTGGATTCTACTTGCCTTTGCCACAATTTGGAATTTAGAGTTTTCTGCTTTCAAACTGTTTGCGTTTCAAAGCCTAGAAAGCCCAGTGTATTTAACCCATATCTCGGGAGAGAAAGCGTGAAAGTGAATGCAATATTCTAGGCCGGAGATTGTACTCTGCCCCCCAGTTTCATCCCTAGGTGTCTGAGAGAAGCAAAATATAAAGCACTCGGAGAGGGATCGAACCCGCTACAAAGCAGACATTAGCGGACATCGCGTCGTCACCTCTGCCTGCGTCATAACAATGTCGTATCTTTCTTGGTTTGAAATTTATGAATGGAAGCGATATTCAATGCAACATTAGATTTTGTTTCTCCCGAAATGTCGAATGACCTTGATAAGACTTACATTGAAGTGTTCTGCAAGTGAAAGGAGTGGGAAGGAAGAACTGCTCGCTAAATGCAGATCTTGTTTAAACAGGTCGGAATGCAGATCTAAGACAAATGCCATCGTCAACGCATTCCTGTTTAACGAGAGCAAATAAAATTAAATGCGATTGAAAAATGAAAAAAAAATAGAAAAAGATAAAATGAACCAATGACAGTGAGAAAGAAAGAAAGAAAGAAAGAAAGAAAGAAAGAAAGAAAAGAGAATTATTGGAAAAGAAAAGTCATTGAGCGAGAAAGTTTTAAAAGAAAGCAAGAAAGAAAGAAGAATTATAGGAAAATAGAAGGGATAGGTCGAGGATGTTTTGATGGAAAGAATGAAAGAAATATAAAGAGAATTATAAGAAAGAAAGAAAGAAAAAAAGAAAGAAAGAAAGAAAGAAAATTATCGGAAAACAGTAGGAATGGAGCAATGAAGAATTGAAAAGAAAGAAAGAATTATAGGCAAAAGAAAGAATGGGGCGAGGAAGTTTAGAAAGAAATAAGGAAACAAAGAAAGAAAAATAAAAAGAGGTGAACTATAGGCGAAAAAAAGAAAGAAAGAAAGAAAGAAAGAAAGAAAGAAAGACAGATTATAGGAGAAGAGAAGGAAAGGAGCAAGAAAGCCTTGAAAGAAAGAAAAGAAAGAAAGCTTTGAAAAAAAGAAAGAAAGAAAGAAAGCTCTGAAAGAAAGAAAGAAAGAAAGAAAGCAAGAAAGAAAAAAAGAAAGGAAGGCGAATTATAAGAAAAGAGAAGGAAAGGAGCAAGAAAGCTTTGAAAGAAAGAAAGAAAGAAAGAAAGTAACAAAACAAACAAACAAAGAGAGAAAAAAGAAAAAGAAAAGCAAATAACGGAGAGAAAGTGTGGGTGAAAAAAAAGAAAAGAATGAAAATGATAAATAAATGAAACATGAAAGAGGAACGCAAAATAAAAGAAAAGAATGACATGTTCAAATTGGAAAGAGAGAGAAATGAAAGAAAAAGAATGAAAAGAAAAAGAAGGAAGGAAATAAAGGGATCGAAAAAGAAAGAGAGAATGAAAGAGAAAAAGAAGAAAATCAATTCAATAAAAATTGGAAAAATTAATATGGGAAAACTTAAATCGGGTGCATAAAAAGAAAAATGTGGGTGGGTAAGAGAGAAAAAACTGTAGAGAGATAAGAAAGAAAGAAAGAAAGAAAGAAAGAAAGAAAGAAAGAAAGATTATAGGAGAAGAGAAGGAAAGGAGCAAGAAAGCCTTGAAAGAAAGAAAAGAAAGAAAGCTTTGAAAAAAAGAAAAAAAGAAAGCTCTGAAAGAAAGAAAGAAAGAAAGAAAGAAACAAAGAAAGAAAGCAAAAAAAAAAAATTTGAATAAAATGTTGTCAACATTTCCCCCTAACGAGTATTATTTACACTAAATGAACATTCAGGCCATTAATAGTTTGTGCGGGGGTCAGAAAAAAAAATGATTGTAAGGTTTCGTAAAAATGCCGCTGAATTAAAATTGGATGAAAACAGGCGGTTAGCTTTTTCTGCAAGAGTAATTTCAAGTGTTTCATTTTTCTTTTCATTTTTTAGAATTTATTTGATTTATTTATTTTATGATTTCTTTCTCTCTTCCTTTGCCTTTGTCGTTCTTTCACTCTTCCTTTGCCTTTCTCGTTCTTTCACTCTTCCTTTGCCTTTCTCGTTCTTTCTCTCTTCCTTTGCCTTTCTCGTTCTTTCTCTCTTCCTTTGCCTTTCTCGTTCTTTCACTCTTCCTTTGCCTTTCTCGTTCTTTCTCTCTTCCTTTGCCTTTCTCGTTCTTTCTCTCTTCCTTTGCCTTTCTCGTTCTTTCTCTCTTCCTTTGCCTTTCTCGTTCTTTCACTCTTCCTTTGCCTTTCTCGTTCTTTCTCTCTTCCTTTGCCTTTCTCGTTCTTTCTCTCTTCCTTTGCCTTTGTCGTTCTTTCTCTCTTCCTTTGCCTTTCTCGTTCTTTCACTCTTCCTTTGCCTTTCTCGTTCTTTCTCTCTTCCTTTGCCTTTCTCGTTCTTTCTCTCTTCCTTTGCCTTTCTCGTTCTTTCTCTCTTCCTTTGCCTTTCTCGTTCTTTCACTCTTCCTTTGCCTTTGTCGTTCTTTCTCTCTTCCTTTGCCTTTCTCGTTCTTTCTCTCTTCCTTTGCCTTTCTCGTTCTTTCTCTCTTCCTTTGCCTTTCTCGTTTTTTCTCTCTTCCTTTGCCTTTCTCGTTCTTTCTCTCTTCCTTTGCCTTTCTCGTTCTTTCACTCTTCCTTTGCCTTTGTCGTTCTTTCTCTCTTCCTTTGCCTTTCTCGTTCTTTCTCTCTTCCTTTGCCTTTCTCGTTCTTTCTCTCTTCCTTTGCCTTTCTCGTTCTTTCTCTCTTCCTTTGCCTTTCTCGTTCTTTCACTCTTCCTTTGCCTTTCTCGTTCTTTCTCTCTTCCTTTGCCTTTCTCGTTCTTTCTCTCTTCCTTTGCCTTTCTCGTTCTTTCACTCTTCCTTTGCCTTTCTCGTTCTTTCTCTCTTCCTTTGCCTTTCTCGTTCTTTCTCTCTTCCTTTGCCTTTCTCGTTCTTTCACTCTTCCTTTGCCTTTCTCGTTCTTTCTCTCTTCCTTTGCCTTTCTCGTTCTTTCTCTCTTCCTTTGCCTTTCTCGTTCTTTCTCTCTTCCTTTGCCTTTCTCGTTCTTTCACTCTTCCTTTGCCTTTCTCGTTCTTTCTCTCTTCCTTTGCCTTTCTCGTTCTTTCTCTCTTCCTTTGCCTTTCTCGTTCTTTCACTCTTCCTTTGCCTTTCTCGTTCTTTCTCTCTTCCTTTGCCTTTCTCGTTCTTTCTCTCTTCCTTTGCCTTTCTCGTTCTTTCTCTCTTCCTTTGCCTTTCTCGTTCTTTCACTCTTCCTTTGCCTTTGTCGTTCTTTCTCTCTTCCTTTGCCTTTCTCGTTCTTTCTCTCTTCCTTTGCCTTTCTCGTTCTTTCACTCTTCCTTTGCCTTTCTCGTTCTTTCTCTCTTCCTTTGCCTTTCTCGTTCTTTCTCTCTTCCTTTGCCTTTCTCGTTCTTTCACTCTTCCTTTGCCTTTCTCGTTCTTTCTCTCTTCCTTTGCCTTTCTCGTTCTTTCTCTCTTCCTTTGCCTTTCTCGTTCTTTCACTCTTCCTTTGCCTTTCTCGTTCTTTCTCTCTTCCTTTGCCTTTCTCGTTCTTTCTCTCTTCCTTTGCCTTTCTCGTTCTTTCTCTCTTCCTTTGCCTTTCTCGTTCTTTCTCTCTCCTTCCACCCCTCTCTCTCTCTCATACATACACCCACAAAAACATACATACATATATATTAGGTTGGTGCAAAAATAATGACGTAATAATGTCGTTTTTGACGTATTTTTTGACGTCAAAAAACGACATTATTATGTCATTATTTTTGCACCAACCTAATATTAGGTTGGTGTAAAAATAATGTCGGTTTTTGACGTATTTTTAACGTCAAAAACCGACATTATTTTTGCACCAACCTAATAGTTGCGTATTTGGGTAGCAATTCTTCTTTAATACATGTTTCATCCAAAATAGCTTACAAGGTACTTCTGTTAAGTTTTTATTGTCTTTTACTTGTGGGTACACAAGATATTTCTTTTTTGGACTTCGTGCATAGAGTAATTATCTAAAGGATTGTTCCTCCATAGCGCTGTCGGCTAATCCAGGTGTTCTTAAGAATTTTAAGGATTTTGCTTGTGCCATTGTAAATAGTGAGTCAATGCTATTGCAAAAGTAAAAAATAAATCTCTTGTTTGCAACCTAGAAAAATACAATACTGAAGCTCCCAGTTTTATTGATACGCGTGCATACATACACACAGAGAGACTATATATATATATATATATATATATATATATATATATATATGACGTCGCACATTATGAAATGGACAATGTCCGAGAATTATTTTAAGACATTTTTAAGTTTATGCATTCTTTTTATAGATACAAATATTTAAGTAAATGCTCTGTTTATAATAAACTGTATTAAACATTTACCGGCCTGAAAGAAAATTTCTCGAACATTCAGGCCGGTAAATATTTAATACTGTTTATTATAACCAGAGCATTTACCTAAATATTTGTTTCTATAAAAAGAATGTATAAGCATAAAATGTCTTAATATATATATATATATATATATATATATATATATATATAAAATAGATAGGTTGGTTAATAAAACCAGGGTAAACAAAAGGGTACAAATGTAATCAGTACGAAAAAAAAACCTTTATTAAATATTAATTATTAATCACATGACAGAAATGAAGCAAGGAAATTAAGTTTTTAAGTCCGGATTTTGGGGCACGCCTGTGTCATTCATCTGCAGCGCGGGAAATAAACAGAGAAATGAGGTTTACTCACTGACAGTTGTTCTTGTGGACGATGTGAATTCTGGTGGAGATCGTATTATTAGTAAAACTCCGATCTCTGTCTGATTCTTCGCTGTGCAAAACTTCTTATGAAAATAAACTTCATACTTTGGATCGGTGTGGACGCGTTAGATCATTTTATTCTGATCAGTGTGGAGCCTGGGGGAGTGAGATTGTGAACATAGAGGAAGAGGGTCAGGGAACGTGGGGTGGGGAAGACGTCTCGTGCGTGGTCAGTGCCGAAAATTGGAAAAAAGTTGGGGAACAAAAGAAAAAGGTAATGAAAATAAAATGAAAGAAAAAACAAAGGAAATGAACAAATAAAAGAATAAAACACTTTGATAAAAATTTTTGGAAAACCATTTTCAGAAAAGGGGGTGCAGAAAAATATTAAATAATAATAATAATAAAAGGAAAAAAGAGGGGAAAATCGGATACAAATATAGATGCGCTGTATACATAAGTCCTTCTATATTATGTGTACATAATATTCTTCTAATTACACACACACACACACACACACACACACACACACACACATATATATATATATATATATATATATATATATATATATATATATATACATTTGTATGCTTATGTGTGTGTGTAGGATGTATAAGAATATTCGAAACAAAAGTAGAAATTATAGAAAATGTTGTTTATTGGTCTCGGCTTCTTCAGTTCAGAGTTCAGAATAAAAAGACACAACTATTTGTAAAGGAAATGTATTGGTATTTTTAGAATAATAGGTAACAACAAATTAAATTACATTATCAGATCCGACGACCACAAACCAGAAAGTGTTAATGTTTATGAATTTACACCAAGTTTGGCGATTGCGTCTTGAAACACAGAGAGAGGTATGAAAGTTCTTGTGTAAAGTGGAACATGATAAGGACGGTAAAAACTGGCAGAATTCGTGGTTATTTTCGCCGGCTGTGCCAGAAAGGGAAATTGCCTATTACCACATATCTTGATTAAGGTGTCTTATTAAATGAGAGAACTGAGATTATGTCAGGGTGCAGGCATTTAAGTAACTATTTTTTAGGTACCCGGATGAGCGAAATAAAATAATTAATTTCTCCCCTTCTTTTACTCATTTACATTTTCCCTCACTTTTTAACACTTACAATAGTTTTTCTACCCTCTCTCACCTCCCTCATCCATATATTTTTACTCTCTCACATCCAATGTTCTGTTATATTGGACTAGTTTTCTTTAAATAGTTAACAATTATCGACTGGCTCGGAAACTCTCTTGATTTAAATCCAATGGAGAATCTGTGGTCAATCTGCAAGGAATACGTACAAAGCGTAAATAATAACGGAATTCATCATTATTTTCAGTTAATTTGCACAAGGGTGTGAATATTAAGATTTATTTTTGCTTTATTTCACCCATTAAAAAGACCAAGAGCCAATCAAAGTAGAGTCTTAGTCAGTCATATAGAAGAAGCAGGAATTGCATAATATAGATAGGATGAATATCAGTTGACTCTGGACTTTGTAGTCAGGAAAGTATCCTTTCGGGAGTCAGTTCCAGAAAGTAAATGTTCCTTTGGGTCCTAATTCTGAGATGGTGGAACTAAGGAATATAACTCGTTAGAATATGTGACTTATTAATTAGCGATAGAGTAGTGAGAAGCGAGCAAATTTTCATCTGTGGGATAAGAGTTGCTGGGTGGGAAATAATTCACACTCCCATACGGCCACATAAACACTGTCCAGACTCCGTCTGGGGACTCATAAACACCAGCCCAGAAATGTTAGCAATAATAATAATAACAATAATAATAATAAAATAAATAAATAAAAATCGAAACCGATGATTGATGGTATGAGCACCAACCAGAGACCGTTACCCAAGATAACGATGTAACTATCCTCTGGGACATGCTAATTCAAACCGACAGGGAAATAAAAGCCAACAGACTTGATATTATCATAAAAGACAAGAAATTCAGGAAGTATATGCTTAGTGGCATAACCGTACTATATGAGAGAAACACCTCATTAAAATTATTGAGAAGTCATCCAAATACAAGGACCTGGAGATCGAGTTTAACAGGATGCGGGGAATGAGGACTGAGACTGTACCTACAGTAATCGAAGCCCTGAGCCTCGTGAGAAAATGAATGGACAATTTTACTAACAGTGTCCCAGGTAACATCAACATACAAGTTACCCAGAAGATCGCCCTACTAGGAACATCCCATATAGTAAGAAAAGTGCTATCATTTTTTCAATAGGACCTAAGGATCATAGTTTGGACTACAGGATACAAAGCAGGAAACATAACATACACAAATAATAATAAGAAGAAGAAGTAGAGGAAGAAGGAATCTGAGAGATACACCTCCATGAAAATTATCGAAAAATTGTCCAAGGTAGAGGGTTAGGTAAGACATGCAGTTTACGAGAATATGTAAGAAAGATAAGGGTTAACCATAGACTTGAGGTAGTTAAGAGCCTCTCAAGGTAGAGGGTTACTGAATGAGGTTGGTTTTGGACGTAAGACGAGGAGGTAAACGTCCAGCTTATGAGGATATGTAAGAAAGATAAAGATTTACCCAAAATTGGAAGAGGTTACGAGCAACACAAAGTAGAGTGTTATTGAATGTGATTCTTTTATGGGCGTAAGAGGAGACGGTAAGACGTGCAGTTTATGAAGATATGTGAGAAAGATAAGGGTTAAAAATAGATTTGAAAAGGATAAGAGCCACTCAAGGTAGAGGGTTACTGAATTAAGTTGTTTGATGGACGTAAGAGGAGTATGTAAAAAGTGCAGTTTATAAGGATATGTAAGAAAGATAACGATTAACCCTAGAATTGAAGAGGTTAAGAGCCACTCAAGGTAGAGGGTTACTGAATGAGGTTGTATTATGGATATGTAAGAATGATAGTAGTTAATCCTGGACGAAGTGGTTACGATATTAGTGATCTGGAAAACACCTCGTGGAGAGAATGTTCCACAAGGCAAACATTCTTGGGGCGAAGCTATCCGAGTGGGACTTCTTTAATATTAAAAGAATACTAAGAGAATGATGAGAGTCCGTCCCCGTGTACGTGGTACGGTGTAGCGTGACGGGGTGGGTCTTAGCTGCAAAAGTAAGAATGTAGCTCGCCAGGAGATTGGCAATAGTTATATATTAGTGAGAGGCTTGTGACGTTTCGTTTGTGGGAAAGGGGTTGTAAGATGGAAATTCATCACCCACAAGGCTGCGTAAAGGCTTTTGAATTCAGCCAAGTGAGAGCTGGGAAGCGTCATCCCAGATGCGCGACTGTGCGTCAATGTACGCAGGTTGAGTAGTGTATGTAAGGGCAGGTGTAGGTACGTGTGTATATCTATATAGTCGTGTTTGTTAGTGTGTGTGTGTGAATGTGCGTGCGTGTGTTTGTTTCTGTGTGTGCATAGATGTATCTATCCATGTCATGTGTGTGAGCATATGTGCATTTGGGTGTACCTGCGTGTACGTGTGTGCATTTATGTGACTTACGCATGTTTGTGCGTGTGTGTATATGTGTGGGTATTTGTGTGTCTGTGTGTGTGTGTGTGTGCATGTGAGCGCGTATGTGCGTGTGCATGCGAATGTGTGTGCGCGTCTGAGTATATGTGTGGTGTGTGCCCGCGCATGTGTAAGTGTGCGTCGTGTGTGCGAGTTTGTGTACTTTTGTGTGTGTGTCTGCGCGGATATTTGTGCGTGTACGTGTGTTTGCGGTCGCGTATTTGTGTGTCTCTGTGTATATGTGTGAGAAATGCTCACTTTCTGAATGGACGTGGAGTCCTCGATGAAAGACAAAAAAACAAACAAAAATCCAAAATGTCGACACAAAAATGTTTACGTAATTCTTTTTTTTCTTCCTTCTTTAAATTTGATACTTCAATGGAGAAATGCGTCCAAAAATAACATTCGAATGCAAGCACAGGCACACCTGTCCTCCCACGCATCATAAATGCACAGACAGACACAGAGGTACAGATATACATTAACACGGGCACAGGCAAGTTTCCAACACAGGTAACACAAACTGTGAAAGAAAGGTAGTAAAAGCCTTAAGAATCATTTAATTGTGTGTTACCTCTTGGAATAAATTATGAAAATAAATAAGATTCTGAATGAAAAACACACAAAAATTATCAAGATGGTCTTCTTCTACAAAGAAGAGACAATTAATTTGCAAGATTTCAAAACTCCCCCTGCCCATACCTTCACTTCAAATGTATCTAATTTGTAACGGTGCTCAGAGCAACATTAGATTTTAACGTTTATTCCAACTTAATTTTTGGACTTTAAATAAAAACAAAATAGATAACAAAACATACGTATTTTTTTCCTTTAAATTTCTTCTTTAAATTTTATAATTTTTTAAACTTAATATAGATTAAATTTAAAATTGGCATTTTTTCAATTTTATAGTATATTTCAATATTAATTAGTTACAATGAATTCTATTTTAGTCTAACGCTAACATTAAAGCATTAAATAATTATTATAATCAACGTTCGTTTCAAGATTTTTTTAAATTCTCGTATACTTGTATTTTGACTGGTCATTCCAGATTATGTAACAGCGTTTCCCCTAGCGAGGGTGTTTGATTGATTTGAACTTTTTAAAACCCTTTATTCTACATCCAACACTATAACTTGATAAGACACCAGAAGTGTTGAAACAAAATCGCTATTTTTGTAGTGATTTTATAACATATTTATGTTATAATTTTCCAATAAATAATTATATATATATATATATATATATATATATATATATGTATATTGAATAAATTACAAACATTATGTCTGCTTATTTTCATCAAAATCCTTTCATATTCACGAATATTTTTCCTGATATTACAATTGAATAAGGCAAAAATTCAATGATAATATACGGAAAAATATTCGTGAATATGAAAGGATTATGATAAAAATAAGCAAAGATAATGTCTGTAATTTATTCAATCATACATGCCTAAAAGAGAATTTGCTGCCTAAATACACACACACACAAACACACACACACACACACACACACACACACACACACATATATATATATATATATTAAAGGAAACCCGAAACCTTTCGTGAAAGCAACGGACAACTTGCTAAAAGATCTAAATATCCTTAAACAAGATGAAATTTCAAACAAAGGCATCATTAAGAAAAGAAAAAAGGTATAAAAATTATCTACTCAGTAAAGTGTTCGACGCCTAAACAGATCAAAACCCGCTTGACGTCGTTAAATTTTATGATAGGGTGGCACTAGTCATAGCCTAACATAATGCAAAGAAAGATTCTGGAGGCCGTTGTAATACAAGTAAAGCAGCCAACATTAAATAAGTTCTCTTCCTCCACAGAGCGTGTATATTAAAGTTTGATTAAATAAATATGAACTTTGGTAAATTTAGTAATTACATAAAACAAACTAATTTGAAAAAGTTAACAAAAACTTGGATAGCATATAACTTGTTGATATCATTCAAAGAAACATGCTTGGAATTATACATACATACATACATACATATATATATATATATATAATTATTTATTTAAAAATATGATTCCAACACGCTACATAAGAGGTCTCATGTTTCAAAACAAGAGCCGAAAACTTCAAAATAATATTTGAATTAACTTGAGTTAAAGTAGGCTCTGTTCCATCTTCAAGCGAAATTTTTTGGGAATGACTTATTTCTGAAGTTTACGAGTTTTAATAGTATGGTCACAATTGAAATCAAGAATTTCCATGGTAACATCAAGGGCGGATTGTTTGGAATCGGCAGGGGTGGGGTGTTAATAATTTGTATCAGTATAGAGTTACTTTCATAGATGTCGGGTCACGGTAAGGTGGGGGTGGCTAAATTTACGACGGAGGAAGTTTTCGCATAGTCTGGCTTGAGCGTCTACGGAGGTTTATTAATTTATTTTTATTTTATTCTTTTATTATATTTCATTATGAAAGGGATTTGTGTATATATATATACATATATACATAGATTTGTGTATATATATATATACATATATAAATATAGATTTGTGTATATATATATATATATATATATATATATATATATATATATATAACGGGTGTCTCACAAAATTTGACATCATTTAACAGGCCAATAATTTTGGCAATACTTGTTGAAATAACCTCAAATTTTCACAGACTGTATAGAAACCGATCATGATGTTATATTTAATTTTTTTTTTTTTTTTTTGTAATCTCAGTAAGAATCTATGGATCGGGTGTAGTGGAGATGAAGACAGTTTTCTAATGAAATGGCCGCCGCGATCACCGGACCTGTCCCCATGCGATTTCTTTTTATGGGGATATGCGAAAAGAATGATCTATGTCCCCACCCTCTTCCTGCTAGCATTGATCACCTCAAACAGAGAATCACATACACACTGGATAATGTTACCGGAGACATGCTACAACATGTTTGGCAAGAGCTAAACTACCAACTTGAGTTGTGCCGTCTCATAGGCGGTGCACATATTGAACACTCATGAAATCGGTCCCATAATAAACTTCTGATGATCAACACCTAAACTGTTTAATTTCATTGAGCTAAAATTATTAGTCTTCCATATAATTGCTTTTAAATTGATGTCAAATTTTTTTGGACATCCTGTATACATACATACATACATATGATAGAAATTAGGAGGATTTGAGATAATTATAATTCAGCGAGTCTAGAAGAATCCTCAACAGAATGCAGAAAGCCCTGGACAGCCGTTTCATCCTATATTTGGGACTACATCAGCTGTGCGCATCCATTACTGAGAATTGAAACCCGGACAGTTACATTATCAGGCTAACATCATGCCAACTGTACCAACGGGTCTCGGTGACAAAGAGGTAGCGAATTAGACTCGAGATAGCGCCGTTCATCCACATATTCCGTGGTGGAACTCATCGGAGTTTCAATCGATCTTCAGATGACTACAAATGATACAAGCAGAGACTACTTTTATAGAAACTGTGATCAGAAATTTTATGACTTAAATTATCACGGGAAAAATTTTTCCTTCAAAATTTTTAAATGAAATTATTTTGTTTTACTTTTTCCCATGATGCTAAAGTGCTCAATTTCTATGTGGTTGCCTGAGTTTAGTGCCTAAGCGATCGATCTTCAGACAACGTGTAAACGATCATGTCGTCTGAACATCGCGCGGGCGGGAAACACAGGTTACGAGTATGGACATCATTTCACGTGAACTAACGTCCTCAAATATATATATATATATATTCATGTCGACAAAAACAATTTATTTTTGTGTATAAGGAAAACTTATAATAAATAATTGTTGCTATACTATCGGTATTGTGCCCTATTTTGAATTAATGCTGCGAACGTTGGAAATTTCATATTATTTTCGTTCTCGTTACATTCGTGTATATATATATATATATATATATATATATATATATATATATATATATATATATATATATGAAGAAATATAATTTTAAGGTGTGCTATATTTATGGGATAAAGTGCACCAGAATGGACTACCCACAATGCGCCACTGGACAGTATATACAAAATATTCGAGTAAAAAACCAACACTCGTGGCCTGACGATTGCGTCTAGCATGAAGGAACCTGTCGCCTCTGATTTTTGTCTTCAATGTTCACTTTTATATATATATATATATATATATATATATATATATATATATATATATATATATATATATAGGGTGTTACGCAATGATGGAGTATAGATAGTATCTCTGATTTTGAAAATGACAAAGCGTAGCAAATATATTTATTACATGACTGATATACAAGAGTTCAACATATTAACTTAGATTTTACTCTTTCCTGCAGGTATCCGATATCTCTTTAGCTGGCGGTGGACCCTTATAATGATGTTGACTCTAAAAGAAATGGCATACATAGTCAAAGCATACTTCTCCATCTCAAAAGAAATTCCAACACCATTTTAAAAAGTGACAGGCATGATCTGGAAAGATATTCCTGCCTGTTGTGACAAACTTTCGTGAGGTAGGCAATGCCAACTGTTTGAAATATGAGAGAGAAAGCTTGTACATGTTTTCTTCGGCATTACTCGGACCATACTTTCATTTGGCCCCAAATATATTTCGTAGAGAGTTGACGGGAAATAATATTATTTGTTTATGCTAAAATCATAAGATACAAGGCTCGAGAGCCACTCAATGTAGGAAATTACCGTTATGACTAAGGAAACGAGTGAATCCAAACAGAGGCGGAAGGAACTGAAGATTATGGGGATAAGGAAGTCAGATAACGATCGACTCATGACCTGAAGAAGTCAACATTAAAAGTGTTCAGTAAAACTTTCACGCGGTTGTTTGTTTCCCAATGTAGCAATTCATGGGGAGAAAAAAAGCCATGTGAAAGTTCTTTCTTACAAATGGAAGACGGGGGATATGAGGGCGGTTCGACTCTGTGTAAGTAGGGCTGCGTGTCCTAGCAGTAATGATCTGAATTGGTGTAATTAGAGTTCGTCTAAACATGGAAGTATCGAAAGACTTACGACGTTCCATTAATCTGAAAAAGTTCTACAATGGAGAAGAAGTCTTCCTTAAGATAGCCTAAATCATTTTTTAAGGCTGATATCAGAAATACTTCGTCTTTGCTCTAATCTGACTCTTCTAATGATAGAACATGGTAGAAGGAGCCAGGTACATTTTTACAGTAAGGTTAACCTTGTACAAGGCCCGGGGGCCACATCGAGGTAGAGAGTTTATGCGGATAGGAGAGGAAGAAGATAACGGTTAACCCTAGATTTGAACAGGTAAAGATTGTAGTGATCGGGGAAGCATCCACCTGGGAGCCTGTTCCATAGGGTAGTGGTCCACGGGAAGAAGCTGTTCGAGGGA
>OZ010601.1:83921191-83936191 GCA_963932145.1 Acanthosepion lycidas
TCACCTGAAGAAAACCGGAGCAAACAACGGTCGAGACGTCGTGAATATAGCAATAAAGATCTAGGACAACCGTCCGGATGATTTAAATAGTGCAAATAGTTACGATACCCCAGCTTAGAAATATAGACAAATGTTATAGACATGGAATAAACTTACGATTGACCTAAACCCGCAACACCTTTTAAACTTTTGCTTTAGCTGTTTTAGAAATATAGACAGATGCTAAGGGTCAGCATATAATGGACCTTTATGCAATAAACTTACGATTGACCCATACCCGCAATACCTTTTAAACTTTTGCTTTAATTGTTATATGTTTATTTATTTTTTCAGCTTTCTTTCTTTTTGTTTTTTCTTTTCTTTTCTTTCATTGACCCAGTTTGAAAGTTGCTTTTAAGGTAAGAAAAAATATCATTGTTACTAAAGTAAAAATTATTGCTTTCTTTCTATCTTTCTTTACGCTTCTCAGTCACGCACCCTATTTCTTTCTCTCTCCCCTCACACTTTTTTTCTTTCTCTCTGTCTGTCTTTCAATAACGAATGCCTATTGTCATTGTCTAGAGTTGATCAATTTTGATCCGATGACTCAATAACAACTTTCAGTGAATGATTGTAATGAAAACGGAAATAGATCACAAATAATAAAAAAAAGAAGAAACAATAATTAAATTAATTAAAAAGCGTTAATTTATAAGAAGCGTTAATTCAAAAAATTACAATTTATAAGAAGCGTTAATTCAAAACTTACAATTTATCACAAGCGTTAATTCAAAAAACTGCAATTTATAAGAAGCGTTAATTCAAAAAATTACAATTTATAAGCATTAATTAAAAAAAATAAAATCTTTAAGAAGCGTTAATTCAAAAATTACAATTTATAAGAAGCGTTAATTCAAACAATAATTTATAAGAAGCGTTAATTCAAAAAAATACAATTCATAAGAGAAAAAATGTAAAGAAAATAATAACATTAAAAATAACTGCTATATTGAGTGATTGAATGTTGAATATTCGTTAGAAATCCCGTCATGCACCACTAGTTGTAGTGAGAATTAGCATCACTGGGTTCTTCGCAGTTAAGTCCTTGTACCACACTAAACTAAAAGATTTTGGCATAGAGTAATCTATTAGAAATCTCTTTTTCTAGCCTATTACTATTGTAATGAGTTTGTCCTGCCGGTAAGGCTTACAAGTCCCCCATTACATCTCATATAGTGATGTAAGAAACTTGTCTTAAAGGGGAAAACTTCCAAGTGGATTCCTGCACGCTCTTGTATAAAATCAACCAATGTTTTTTTGTTTGTTTTTTTTTTTATACCTCAGCGGAATCTGGACTTATGTGTTTTTACTTTATCTTTTAGACACCAGTTTGAAATCGACCTATTTCAACATTTTTGACCCCAGCGTAAACCGAATCTATGTCTAGCTTTTAAAATCAAGTATAAATGAAACACATGTGCATCGTTTGACGCCAGTGTAAAGCGAACATAGATCTTTTATTGCCGTTTCACCACAAGCAAGGCAATAAAGCCACTAAGATTCAAAGGTTTACTGGGTGTGAAAGAATACGAAAAAGAAATTAAAAAAAAACACCATTAAGGAGAGAGAACAATACAATAACGAGAAATAAGAAGACAGATGATACCGATTTATATCGTATTTAAATCTTTGGAGATCAAAGTTGACTGGGAAACAAGAAGCCGGAAGAGAGTTCCAAAAGTGAAAAATACGATAGAAGAAACTGTCACAATAGAACCTACGGTTTATTCTAGATGTTTCAACTCTAAAATAATAAAACCTTGCCACCAATCTAATACTGCGCTTAAATTCATAAAATCTAGGCACCACAGAGTAAAGATCAACAACTGCCATAAATGTACACTATTTACATTATTCTGATTATTGTCCTTATCTTTGTCGCCATATTCATTATAACGTTTCGACCGTTGTCTGCTCCGACCTTCTTCAGGTGGTTGGAATGTCGAACTGAACCCTTTCTTTCGCTCACTGGGGTAGATTGTTCTAGTTCCACGTGCCATGTCTAATGGATGTCAGTTATCAATTATCCCCTGTTAATTTCCCTCTGAAAGTTCTCCACCACCTTAAACAGGTATTGAACTCACACTCTTTGGGTCCTGTCACTGGATCTAACTAACGCCTTTATCCACTGTGCCATGTGTCCTTGAGTGTATTTATAAAAAAAGGTACACGGGAAGCTACGTGTTACGGTAGTGGTAAACTGACTAAAATCGAGATGCCAGGTCAAAACCAATAGCATTACAGATTCTTCTGAGGATTTTATCAAGAATCTTTAAATATATAGCAGGATCACCGGACCATATGTGGCAGCAATATTCGAATGGTAGACTTATAAATATGTAAGATAGATCCAGGCGAGAAAAATTGCCTTGCTCGATGCAGGGAATCGTTTCATTCATATGAACTGGAACTATTTCAACTATTTTGACTCTCATCTAAACCACACCTTTGTTTTAATACCACTGTACGCCAGACCTATGACGATTTTTGAACCCTTGTGTAAATCAACTCGATGTCTATTGTATAACTCTCGTGTAAACTCCACCAGTTGCTACCTTTTTTATACCAGTATAAATTGGTCTACCTTTTTGACTTTCGTGTAAATTCCACTTCTGTCTATCATTTTGACAGCAGTGTAAATCGTATCTATGTCTACAATATGTCTGGTGTAAACTCCACCTCTGGCTACCTTTTTTGATACCAGTGTAAATCGAATCAATGTTTGCCTTTTTAACACTTCTGTAAAACGGACACGTGTCTACCTTTTCGACTCTAATATAAAATTGACATATAATTATTTTAACTGTCGTTCAAACTAAACCTCTCTCTACATTTTTGATTCGAGTGTAATTCAGACCTGTACCTAGCTTCTTTTTTTTTTAACTTTCATGTAAACATGATTTATGTCGGCCTATAAAACACTCATAAAAGCCAAAGTTTGTCTTACATTTTGACACTAATCCTAAAATGCACCCATGTTTAACCTTAGATAGCCATTTATCTTTGTGGCCCTAGAGTAGCGGGTGCATTATACTATCTAATAATTCAAGTTGATATGCCGTTAAATTAACCACCCTAATTTAATCTACTGGAGTTAATCCGAAGACCAATGGGGGCCCCACTTTTTTATTCTAAATATATATATATATATATATATATATATATATATATATATATATATATATATATATATATATATATATATGTAAAAGACAATACGAAAACTGTAATGGTAGTCGACGCGTTTCGTCCGATGTGTACTTTTTTCAAGTCAAAAACGAAATGAATTTATTAAACAAAGTAACTAATAATAACAAAACAAAATGTCCTTAGCAACTGGAAGAATTTAGAGGCCGTTATTTTCATACTGCTAACTGAAAATTACGTCAATTACTGTCACGCGTGAAGATACTGTTTTTATTGTTGTGTTGACTGATTCGACCATTTTCTTTTGATTTCTTGATACTGTTTTGTACGTTTGCTTGGGAGAGTAGTAATTCTGTTAAGAAAGGTGAAATATGGAAAAAGCCTGGTCATAGATTAAATTTGGGTAATATTCATATATATATATATATATATATTATCACTTTAAACCATATTTTTAGTGGATACTCATATTTGATTAGACCCTCGTTGATTTCATTAAACAGTATATTTATTTTCGACAAACGGCCTGAATTTTCGAGAAATCATATTGAAGTAAAAAATATGCCGACTCTGGCAGGATTCGAAACTTCATCCTCATGGGCACAGGAAGCCGTAGTTAGATCCGATATATATATATATATATATATATATATATATATATATATATATATATATATATATATATATATATATATATATATATATATATATATATATATATATATATATATATTGTTCAGTATAGTAGAGTTAGTTTGACAACTGCCTATGAGAAAAAGCCTACCATGAAGCAATTCATTCTGACAGAAATTTGGAAGCGGCATGCAGTACTGCTTGGCATTCGCACCGGAAACTTCAATACAGACATTTTAAAGAGTTTGGGTGTCAATCTGAGGACGGTGTAGAAGATTCGGAAAAAGTTGGATGAGTCTAATGGTGAGTACGAAGGTACCGCAACTAGGAAAATTCACTCTGATCGTTCTGATAAGGAAAAAAGTCCCGAATTTGTTGGTGTGTCCTCAGACTCAATATGGAGGCCTACATCAAGTGCCTTGAGAAGGTACTGCTGCCCTGTTTCCAATGGGTGACAGATGGAAGATCCTATGTCCGGCAACAGGACTCTGCACCATGCCACACAAGCTGGTGAACTCAGTCGTGACAATCAGACAATTTCTCCGACTACGTCACCCCATTCATCTAACTCCCCAGACTGCCACGCCCTTGATTATTATGAGTGGGACGTGGTTGAGCAAGAGACCAACAAAAATCTTTGTAACACCAAAGAGGAACAGAAAGCAAGTATTAAGGCAGCATACACAAACTTAAGGAAACCGTTCAGAAGAATTGCAGGAGATTCCGAAGTCATCTGGAGGCCGTAGTTGATACTAATGTTGATTTTATTGAATAATCTACTCTTTAGTATTTCAAGATATTTTTGTGTCATTTTGGTAAATATATCTGTTACAATGAGACGTCAGTATTGTTTTCATTTTTGCGTAATTTAGACGACAATTTATCCATCAGACACTGTTATATACATGCTCCTAAAAAAAAAATATTTCGGTTGAGCTCTCGGGAAGATAAGTGAATTTGTAAACAGTGACTATTACTGCTGCTGATGCAAGACTCTTCAGTAAGACGAATCGATATCTAAAAATAAATACGTCTAAATTCACCTTCATCCCTGATGTGCGCCAATGGCTTAGAAGTATAGTGTCCGACTGATACCAAATCAGTCGAGTTCCGATCCCGGCTTGAGGTAATCGAATGTCTAGCCAAACAGATGAGCTGCGAAACAGTCTGTGGATGACAATATATATAGCTCTACTATGTATTGACCTACCTTTTAAATTAAATGTTACGTACAGTGGAATTACACTGCATTTGTTCTCATTTTACCTGTGTGTATATATATATATATATATATAACGGAGCGTCTATTCATATATAATGGAACGTTTACGCAAATGTCTACTTAACTCTCCTGCAAACCGGACATACATCTACTTTTTTGACTCTCGTGTCAGCTAAACCTGTTTCTTTCTCTCTTTTGTATTAAAGCATCTGATTCATTTTAAACTGTATTTGAATATTGTTTAAAATAAAACGGAACGTCTACTCAAATACGGGTAACCACTAAAAATAACGTTTGATGTTTTATATATATATATATATATATATATATATATATATATATATATATGAAAATATATAGAAAATAGGAAAGACCTGTTTAGGTAAATAATACAAAGTTCTTTAGTATTTTTGTTATTATTTTAAAAAAATAGTGCTCGATACAAAAGTAGAGCATAAATATAATTATTTATTTAAAAATAAATTTCAGAAATAAGTTATTCCCCAAAAAATTTCGCTTGAAGATGGAACAGAGCTTACTTTAATTCAAATAATGATATTGAAGTTTTCGGCTCTTGTTTTGAAACATGAGAACTCTTATGTAGCGTGTTGGAGTCATATTTTTAAATAAATAATTATATATATATATATATATATATATATATATATATATATATATATATATAAAAACATGTTTAATGGTACAAAACTTTATAACTCCATAAACAGACAAAAATTAATTTTATTATTATCACTCATGATGATAATAAAAGGTAAAACTGAAAAACGGGCTAGTTAACGGTTTCGAACCTCGCTCAACAGAGCTAAATCGAGGTTAAGAAACTAAATTATTTTAAAAAAGAAAAATGAACAAAGTGTATTGGGAAAAAAAAAATATGTATATATATATATATATATAGTTAGTTTTTTTATGATCACCAAAGTTAAGCAACGCCGAACCTGGTTAGTATCTAGATAGGTTACCACTTGAGAATTCCAGGTACTGTAAATTGGTATATGCAGGTAGTATAATAGATAATGACCCTGAATTATCAATCGGAGAGCAGAGTTCCAATTCCAGTCGGGTTCGTTACCTTCTGTATAGTCACTTTATACGAAAATACCCTCATGAAAGGTATGAAACCACATCTTCTCCCCCAATTTTTGGATTAATAAATAAGACTTGTATCACTAAAACGATTATTATCCCCAAAAAGAAAAAAATATATGCAAAATACTTAAATTTTAGCATTAAATAACCCATAGAGGTGTTGATATGCCGGTAAACAAAAACAATCAAGCAAAGTTCATTTTGAGTCACCTCGTTTACCAAAGGTTAATAAGTTTGGCGATAATTAAGTTGGTCAGCTTACAAAAAAAAAAAAAAAAGGTTGTGGCGAAAAATTCTTTTAGATTAACATTCATTAGTCTTTCTTCAATGCGTGACACTTGTCCGAATAAAAAAAGAATATTTTTTCTAGATTAGCATTCATTGTACCTTCCTTCCGGTGTGACACTTGTCAGAATAAAAAATAATATTTTTCTAGATTAGCATTTCTTAAACTATCCTCAAGTTATGACACGTGTCAGAATAAAACAAGAATATTTTTTTACATTAGCATTCATTAGATATTCGCCAAGACGTGGCACTTGTCAGAATAAATATTTTTCTAGATTAGCATTCACTAAACATTCATTCAGGTGTGATACTTGTCAGAATAAAAAATAATATTTTTCTAGATTAGCATTCATTAAACCTTCCTCGAGTTATGAGACGTATCAGAATAAAACAAGAATATTTTTTTACATTAGCATTCATTAGACATTCGCCAAGACGTGACACTTATCAGAATAAATATTTTTCTAGATTAGCATTCATTAAACATTCATTCAGGTGTGACACTTGTCAGAAGAAAAAATAATATTTTTCTAGATTAGCATTCATTAAACATTCATTCAGGTGTGACACTTGTCAGAAGAAAAAATAATATTTTTCTAGATTAGCATTCATTAAACATTCATTCAGGTGTGACACTTGTCAGAAGAAAAAATAATATTTTTCTAGATTAGCATTCATTAAACATTCATTCAGGTGTGACACTTGTCAGAAGAAAAAATAATATTTTTCTAGATTAGCATTCATTAAACATTCATTCAGGTGTGACACTTGTCAGAAGAAAAAATAATATTTTTCTAGATTAGCATTCATTAAACATTCATTCAGGTGTGACACTTGTCAGAAGAAAAAATAATATTTTTCTAGATTAGCATTCATTAAACCTTCCTCAAGTTATGACACGTGTCAGAATAAAAAAAGAATATTTTTTAGATTTGCATTCATTAGACTTTCTTCTCGGTGGGACACTTGTCAGAATGAAAAAAGAATATTTTTTGTAGGTAAGCATTCATTAATCATTCTTTTAATTGTTTAATTCTGCCTTTCGTCATCATGGCTAATGCTAACCTCTAGAAAAGTGTCTCCTTACGCCTTCTCAGCATAACATCTTCCACAGGCATTCAGTGGAAAGATTACATTGCATCAGTTGCTAAATGTATTGCTAGAAAGTTCAGTTCCCTGCTTAGTGCTAGACAATTTCTCTCCCCCTATCTTACATGTTCACTATTAGCACACGCTTAAAATATCGCTGTGTCATCTGGTCAGGAGTTCCTGCTATATATTTAGAGATTCTTGATAAAATCCAAAGAAGAATCTGCAATATTATTGGTCCTGGCCTGGCATCTCGGTTTCATCTACTTTCCCATTGCTTCTCTGTGCCTTTTTCTATAAATATTTTCATGGTAATTGTTTTGATGAGCTTTCCTCTTTGATAACTAGATTTATGAATTTAAGCGCAGTACTAGAGTGGCTGCACGGTCTAATCATTTTACAGTTGAAATGGTTAGATAGAACCGTAAGTTCTATGCTAATAGTTTCTTCTCTTGTATTTCTTGTTTTTGGAATTTTCGTCCAGATTTTACCTTTCGAGACGATTTTAATCTTCAAAAATTTAAATAGAATCTCAGTTGATATCTTCTGTCTTCGTGGTTCCTCTTTTTGCATTGTTCTCTCTCCTTAATAGTTGTCTTCTTTTTCCCAGTACACTCAGTAAGTCCTTGCGTCTTAGTGGCTTTGTTGCCTTACTTGTGGTAAAATGAATAAAAAATAGTATGCTGTCATCAACGACGTAAGTACAATTTAAAACTGTATATGTGCACAAAGTAAATGCACTGAAAACCATACTAGTTACATTACATCATCTCCGATCGAACCCCGTACTACTGCCTCCCTCGATAAATGGATGTTCTCTCAGGGAGGATCCGTGCCGAGAGATACTATTTGGTCATAAGTACACATGTGACCTCAAATGGAAGTCATATATACGATTCATCGCAAAAGATGCAGGTAAATGGTCGGCTCCCTGTACGGCTGCGGTAAATACCTGTCAGCCTATGCTATCCTCTACCGTTACAAGAGCTAGATAAGGCCTAAAATGGAGTACTGTGGTCATATTTTGGTGGGAGCTGCCCGGTCATCACTCTCCAGTTTTCCCAGTCCTTGTTGGCGACAAATTATTTTCCACCCTCCAAACTGTCTCTTTCTCTCTCACAGGCGGAATGTCGCGAGCAACTAACTGCTCTGTCGTTATTTCCATGAAAAATGCTCGGACAAACTGCATTCCTTGGATCCGTAAGGACTGATCTTAACGGCTAATGCCACTCACATTGTAGCCAACCACCTACAATCTTTCCGTATTCCGTCGGTAAAAATTAAGTTCCACTCGAACAGCTTCTTCCCGTGAACCACTGCTCTGTGGAAGCGACTCCTAAGAGGATGTTTTCCCGATCACTACAATCTTAACCTGTTCAAGTCTAGGGTTAACCGTTATCTTCTTCCTCTGCTATCCGCATAAACTCTTTACCTCGAGTGCCCCCCGGGCCTTGTACAAGGTTAAACTTACTGTAAAAATGTACCTGGCTCCTTCTACCATATTATATCATTAGAAGAGTCAGATTAGACCAAAGACGAAGTATTTCTGCTACCAGCCTTGAAAAATTATTTAAGCTATCTTAAGGAAGACTTCTTTTCCAATGTAGAACTTTTTTTCAGATTAATGGAACGTCGTAAGTCTTTCGATACTTTATCCCTATTTCAATGTTTAGACGAACTCTATTCTTGAATTACACCAATTCAGATCATTACTGCTAGAACACGCCGTGCCACTTCCCCAGAGTCGAACCGTCCTCATTTCCTCCGTCTTCCATTTGTAAGGAAGAACCTCCACACGGCTTTTTTTCTCCCATGAACTGCTACATTGTCAAACAGACAACCGCGTGAAAGTTTTGCGGAACACTTTTAATGTTGACCTCTTCTGGTCTCCTTATCCCCATAATCTTCAGCTCCTTCCGCCTTTGCATTCACTCGTTTCCTTAGTCATAACAGTAATCCTCTACATTGAGTGGCTCTCGAACGTTGTATCGTGTAGAATAAACAAATAATATTATTTCATGTCAACTCTCAAGGAAAACAGTGTTTGGGGCTAAATGAAACACTTTGGTCCGAGTGACGTTGCTAGAATATACAGGTGGTTCCATAATGATGGGACACTTTTAAAATGCAGGTACCTTGGTTTATAAAAAGAACACAGATACCAAATATATTTATTACATAACTGATATACAAGAGTTCAATATATTACCTAAGATTTGAATATTACATCCCTAAGATGGTCATCACCATGAAGAGAACATGCACAAGATCGCTCTCTTATTTTCATGTCGGCATTACCTACCTCACAAAAATCTGTCACAGCACGGAGGAACATGTTTCTAGATCATGCCTGTCACTTTTTAAAATGGTGTCGGAATTTCCTTTGACCTGGTGAAGTATGGTTCGACTATGTATGACATTTCTTTTGGAGTCAACGACATTATGTATATATATATATATATATATATATATATATATATATAGATAGATAGATAGATAGATAGATAGATAGATACAAGTGAACATTGAAGTCAATATTCAGAAGCGACGGGCTGTTTCATGCTAGACGCAATCGTCAGGCCGCGAGTGTTCTTTTATTTTCTTGACTATTTATATATACGGGTCAGTGGTGCATAGCGAGTAGTCCATTCTAGCTGTTACTTTGAGTACTTTATGCCATAAATATAGAACACCTTAAAACTATATATATATATATATATATATATATATATATATATATATATATATATATATATATTGCTATATTTGTACAAAAACGCACAACCTTAAAATTTAAATTCAAACTCAGTGTTGGAACCGCACGTTCCAAAACAATAACACATTTCAATTTTCTATTTTATAATACATTTCTATTTTCGTTGTCCTCTTATTACTGAGAAGTAAAAACAAGAACAAAATCTATTTCCATACCTGAGGATGTCTGTAGGAACAGACGAAAGCTTGTAAAAAATTAAAAAGACCTTATGCAACTGGAATTTATAAACAGGGATCATATCATTCATATACAGGTTCGGGGTTGGTGTATCTTATTTATATTGTTTGCAACGATGTATTCTCGCCATTTAAATCATTAACCTCTATATTTGTTTTTTGTATGAATGATTCATGAATTTATATATATATATATATATATATATATATATATATATATATATATATATATATATATATATACTTGACAACGTTAATTCGTTATTTACCATCCTTGCGCCGGCCCTTCGACGTGGTGTAATGGTCAGTAATCTTGTCACGCTAGATAAATTACAATTGAGTAGTGAGTTCGATCCTCACTGAGTGCCTCATATGTACGGTCTTGTAACACATCTAAGCTCCACTTAGAAAATCATTTATCGCTTCTCGGCTCTTTCGGGAGTCGAGGAGGATCAAAAACTTTAAACCCAAGGCTCAAACCCCTAGGTAGCACCTCTCCTTCGGAAGAGGACTGGGTTTATCGGCCGGCGCAATGGGAAGGGCTGAGAGAGCTAGGCAATTTTTCTATGATACTCCCGGTAAACCAACTCTATACTTCAACCCTGTGCCCCATTCGATAACGATGTGGTTGTACTCAAAAGTACCACTTTATCCGCATAATATTCAGTTATTTCTACCACTGCATTCCCTCACGTCTTTAGTCATAACAGTAATCATCTACTTTGAGTGGCTCTTTGGCCTAGTATTGTGTGATCATATAAATAATATCTTGGTGTTTATTATTCAAGTTAATTTAAAAACCAATAAATGTATTTCCGTTCGTGATTTTCTTTTGTCAACCGGATTTTTACGGCTCAAAATGGTGTCGTTAATAATTTCATTTTCCGTTTTTTTATGGTCTGCTTCTTTTTCTTGTCTCTCTGTCTCGCAAATACTTGCCCAAATTTATCACTTTTTATTCTATGTCAACTTTTATCTAATCGGTTCTGTCTCCCACCCGCCACCTCTCTCTCAAACTCTGTGTCCCTCTCGCACTCTCTGTCTGCTCACCCACAGACACTCTATTTCCTCCTCTCACCCTCTGTATCTTTCTCTATTTAGTATTAATGCATCTCTTTCTAGTTGTGTCCCTCCTTCACCGTCTCTTGCCCTCTCGCTCTTTCAATCTGCACTCTCTTTCTATATCTTACTCTCTCCCTAGTTTCCCTGCCATTCTCGCTTTCTTTGTCTTTCTTACATACGGTTACTCTCTCATTCTCCGTTTCTTTCAGACACTCTCTTTATCTGTATACTAGCAGCGTGACCCGGCGTTGCCCGTGCTTGATTCAAAAATCGTACGACTCATACAGCAATCGCTATCACTTGACTTAAAATATTTTTGCCCGTCCTTGCCTTTAAAGGAGTGCCCTTTGCCGTGCTGATGTTGCTACATGCCTTACTTCTTGCCTATCTCACACTGCGATTTTTTTCTAAGCTCTATACTAAACATTAAATCTGTTACAAAAAAAGAACTAAACAAAATGAACACAAAACGATCACCTTTAAAAAAGGACTCGTAAGTGGAAAAACCGAATGAAAAAGAATGTTAACAACAAATACTTTTTCACACCCAACCCAGTTCTGCGGAATCAGAATCAACGTCGAGTTTAAGCAAGCGAATGAGCCAATTGGAGTAAAGTGCCATGCAGATTTTACTTTTTCCCACTTGTGACGAATGCAGCTATCGATTTTATTTTGCATGCTAGCATGCTAGTTAACATTCGTGTCAGCCAGCTGTTGGCTCTCACGCTGGCCAGTAGAATCTTCCTGCCTATTCGTGGCAACCAGCTATAGGCTCTCACTCTGGTCAGCAGAAAATGGCTGCGGACTACATGAAAACTGCCGTAGAAGCACGAAAAAATCGATTATTTCCACTATCGATGGGAGTTGGGAAATGCAATGTGGGTCTTGGCCTTTCTACTAACTTGGAGTATGTGCATGTAAATTTTGGTGCAAATCCGTCGAAAATTGCAGCCGTGCATTCGTTACGCACACACACACACACACACACACACCTACGTTCTCTCTTGCTCTCTCTTTCAAAATAACTCTCGTTCTCTTTCTCTCTAGATGTCTCTCTCTCTTTCTATTTTTATTCAGCTGCTCTCTTTATCTATATATTTATCTCACTTTGCTTACCAGCACACACACACATACACACACATGTACGTTCTCTCTTGCTCTCTCTTTCTCCGTCTCTCTCGTTCTCTTTCTCTCTAGATGTCTCTCTCTCTTTCTTTCTATTTTTTTTTACATGCGGTTACTCTCTCATTTTCTGATTATTCCAGACGCTCTCTTTCTTTATATATCTAGCCCTCTTTGCTTACCAACACACACACACACACATTCGTACTCGTTCACTCTTGCTCTCTATTTCTCTATTTCTCTCGTTCTCTTTTTCTCCAGATGTCTCTCTCTCTCTCTCTCTTTCACATTTTCATATCGTTGACATCACCCAAAACTTTAAACACTAAATATTTCCGATATAAAACATGAATATTGAGCCCCGGTTTCACAAGTCTTACCAGAGACTGACCGCAATGAGCCCAAAGCACAAAAGGTTGGGATTCAAATTTCCAACCGCTGAAAATCGTTTCTGGCTAAAGTTAATTTATTTTCCCACGAGACGGCTATTCGCCTCAATCTATAGCCGGTTTATCAAGTCAAGCCAAGCCCTTGATTAACGCTATTCACGACAATAAAATCCTCCCTCTCCGTCTGTCTCTCTGTCTCTGTCACTCGGTTCCACTCTTACTTACTCTCTCACCATCTGCCATTCCCTCACTCCCTTTATATTCCCCTTAGCTCTCTTTCTCTCCTTAACGTTTCTCCTATCTTTCTCTTATTCTCTCTCAGCGCCATTCTTCATTCTATCACTCTCACTCGTTCTTTCCTCTTTCTCTCTCGAGCGCTATCACTCGCCTTTTTTCTTTTATTTTCCACCCTGTTTCTCTGTCTCATTCTCTCACACTTCACTCTTTCTTCATTCAACCCACTCTCTTTAGACAATTTTTCTCTTTATATTTTACTGTCTCTCTCTATGCTTCTCATTATATATACCACTCTCTCTACAGCCTAATCTCCCTATCTGTTTCTTTAACTCTATTACCTAATTTATCCTTCTATATCACTCCATTCTCCCTCTGCCTATATATATTATATGCAATGGTGAGGATATATATCACACTCTCTAACACTTACTCTCGCTATCTCTCTTTTTTAACTCTCTTACATAATTTATTCTTCTATCTCACTCCATTCTTGCTCCCACTCTCTCTGTCTCTCTCTCTCTCTCTCTCTCTCTATATATATATATATATATATATATATATATATATATATTATGGTGAGTAGATGAAATGAGATACCGAATTAAAAAATTATTTTGGATAATAATTATGAAGAATCTGTCTATATTTCTGAGATGAGGTATTATGTACACTATTTAAATTATTCGGACTACTGACCTCATCTTTGTTGCCATATTTATTACAACGTTTCGTCCGTTCAGTATCTGTCTATATTTCTGAGATGAGGTATTATGTACACTATTTACATGATTCGGACTATTGACCTCATCTTTGTCGCCATATTTATTACGTTTCGGCCTTTCAGTATCTGTCTATATTTCTGAGATGAGGTATTATGTACACTATTTACATTATTCGCACTATTGCCCTCATCTTTGTCGCCATATTTATTACAATGTTTCGGCCGTTGTACGCTCCGGCATTCTTCAGGGGGTTGGAATGTTGAACTGAACCCTTTATTTCGATCGCTGGGGTAGACTAGAACAGTCTACCCCATCGAGCGAAATAACGGGTACAGTTCGACATTCCAACCACATGAAGAAGGCCGAAGCGTACAACGCAGTAATGTTTCTTAAAAATCATTCGCTATTCTTACTTTTTTTAGGACAGTGGTTCTTAACCATTTTTGAGACACGGGTCCCTTTAGCCATAAACGCCTCTAAGAACCATCCCTTCATAGTCAGACAATCAGATATTAACAGTCTGTATACAAATGTACGTGTATTTCTCCATATTGCAACCTCCTGCATACTACACACGCATCACTTTTCAGCCAGCCACGATTTTAAAAAATTGTGATCAATTAATCCTGATCAGGATATGAGAAGATAATCAAGCCGTGATAAACTGTGGAAAATGATATTTATCGCTTGCTCTTATGGAGTGGCAAAAGATGGCCGTCGTGCAGAGTATGATGGCAGATGGAAAATTCACTTTGAGCTTTTTCCAGCCGGCGAAACAATAACTGCAAAGAAGTATTGCGACCAAATCACCAATCCGAATGCTGCTATCCAAGAAAAACGGTTGGTTTTGGCAAATCCAAAAAGTGTTATTTTCCACCATGACAACGCAACACACCATGTTGCAAAACAGACTTGGTAGAAGCTTAAGAAATTGAACTGGGAAACCCTCCAGCACACACCATATTCTCCTGACTTCTACGAATATTCA
>OZ010601.1:83941191-83961191 GCA_963932145.1 Acanthosepion lycidas
TATTGGGCTATGCCTTCCTGTGTGTATTTTGTGAATGAGACCAATATTAGGTAAATTGGCAACGAAGGCTCATAGCGGCCACCTCTTTTCAGAGATGCTTTAACAAACCTGGGGGGTTTCTGATTACCACCGCCTGTATATTAACCCATGTATTTTTTTCCGACAACGTGCGATATTATTATTATTATTATCATCAATTCGATTTCTGCTATAATCACACTACCTACCAAGTGAGCGTGAAGACCTAAGGTAGGTAAAGGTGTGTTGTTATGGCTACATTTTATTATTTATTTTCTAACTTCCATAACATCCCTTGCGTTACATGGACAAAGTTCTACGCTATTACACTTTCGCACCCAATGACGCTGTCAATCACACGATGTTTTTTGTCTGCAGATTTTTAGTTAAAAAAAAAACAAACAAATGCGTATAGATTTCCCATTTTTTTTTTCTTAACACTTCCTTCATAATTGGTGGATTTTAATTTCAAATAATATATATCTTTCTGACTTTCTTTTTAGAAAATTTTGACAGCAGAAACACATTTACAGAAGCTTTTTAAACCCCTTGCTAATGTTTGTAAATTAGATTTAATTATTAATAATTGCAACAGTCCAACTGTTATTTTAAATTAATTTTATGAAGTTAAACTTTAAAAATACTGTTTTAAAAATAAGTTTCTTTTCATTTTAGAAATTTATCTGGTTGTGTTTTAATTTTTAGGGGGTGAGAAAGCGTAATAGCGCTTAAAGTTTTTAGTGTGTAGGCTGTACTTATCAAGATAATTTTTTTCTCTTTCTCTTAAGCTGAGATTTCCGAGAATTTTTTTTTAATGTGTTGTTGTGTTCCTTTTTTATCATTCCAAGCGCATCTAATATCACTGGTACTATACTTGTTTTCAATTTCCACATTTTTTTTTCATTTCCATTTCTAGGTCTTTATACTTCGATAGATTTTTTTTTTAATTCCTTGGTTGCTATATTACAGTCCGCTGGCCAAGCTATACCGATTAGTAGGCAAGCTTTTTTTCTTTTCGGATTTTTACAGTTATGTCCGGCCTATTTGCTTTAGTCTTACTGTCTGTAAAAGATTATTATTATTATTATTATTATTATTATTATTATTATTATTATTATTATTATTCTTTGATTTCTGATGTGTACACATTTCTTTCCGGGTCCCAACCAGAGACCTAAGATCAGAAATGGTTTCATGACATTTTCAAATGATCATTGTTGTCCAAAAGAAAAAGAAAAAAACAAAAGAAAAAAAAACTGAGATCATAAACATTTTACAGAGATAAAGCTCTTCGTAATGTGCGTCTTATACTTGTGAATAAATTTTCTTGTATTTCTTTAAGGCATGAACTACCAGTTATCCCTTCAATTATTCCATTGGAACCTTTTCCGATCAATCCGAGGGTTTTCGACTACAACTGGAATTGGTTAGCTTTGATTTTTTATGTTTGTCTGTATTGTAAAGTTCCATAAAACTGTTACATGTTTTATCTCTGTAACCAGGTCTGAGAAATGTTCGTACCAGTTTCTTTTCCATAAAAGTGGCATATTTTCCAGTGCAGATATTGGCCCACGCTATCATGCGAGTTTTATATTCAGTTGGTGGTAATACTGTGCAACCTCATACAAAATGGTCAATTGTTTCTGAATATTTATCACAGAATCTTTATTTGGGGTCAATGCAATTTTTCAGTATTTCAGACTATTATTATTATTATTTTTTTTTTTTCCTTTGATTTCTGATGTGTACACATTTCCTTCCGGATCCCACAGAGACTTAAGGTTAGAAATGGCATCGTGACACTTTCCACTGGGGAAAAATAAACACAAATATATTTTACATAGGTAAAGCCCTTTATAAGGTGTGGTTTTTACTCGTGAGAAGAACTTTTTGTATTTCTTTAAGGCATGGACTCCCAGAAATCTCTTCAATTAGTCTACTGGAAATTTTTCCAATCAATCCGAGGGCTCCAACTACAACAGGGATTGTTGATGTTCCCATGTGCCACATTTTTGAGATTTCGATTTTAAGGTCCTTGTATTTTGATGTGAGAGACTGTTCCACAAAGTGTTCTAAGAAAAACACTGAAGGGAACTGCCTTCTTACATTTAGAACACAGGGGAAATGACGATGATTCGACGATGTGTAAGTAGCATAGTTTGTCTTAGCAGTAAAGGTCTGTACTGGTGGGTCTAAAGAATGCAACTCATCCGAACATTTGCCACGGAAATAGAGGAAGGCAATGGTAGCGTCTGTGGAAAAAGAGGCTGTTGTCTTCCCTAAAACCTAAGCGGTTTTGAACTCTCTCAAGAATAGAAATTGAGGATTGACCAGAGTAGCAACGGTATTCCTTTTTTGGTCTAATTTAACACATATTTTTCTTTTCTTTTTCTTAATAATTTTGCCTAAGGTAAGGCAACAAAGTCCTTAAAACTGGAGGTTTTTACTGAGTGTTAGAGAATATTAATCGAAAAGATTATGTCTTCAGGATAATAAGAACCCCACAGTCTGTGGTAATATAGACTCTCCTGAAGGTGGCTAAAACTAAGTCATATTGTGGCCTTGGGGTTTAAGGTTGCCTCTCTGTGTCTTTTCTATAAATTCTTTCATGGTAATTGCTCGGATAAGCTCTTCGCTATGGTTTTTAGAGACCCATTTTTGGCGTGAAGTGACCTAGTTTCAGACCAATGCTGATAAACGGAGCATGTTGATGATGTTCATATTGGCAACTGATCTCACAATCGACATTAAGTCTGTTGTTAACTGGGGCAAAGGATGGCTTGTTAATTTTAAAGCCTCTAAAATTAAACTGATCACTGTTAATCATCTGATAGACCCCATCCTGCCTTCCATCAGCACGGCTGATACTAACCTCCAGAAGAGTGAGTTGTTGCGCCTCCGCGGGTTAACATTCTCGGTTGACATGAAGTGGAAAGACTACATTAAATCCATTGCTAGATAAACTACTAAGATTGGTTCAATGTGTCGTGTAAGACAGTTTTTCTTCCCAGTACCTGTCTTACATGTCTATATGTCTACCATTTGCTCATGCCTTCAGTCTGTTGTTAACTGGGGCAAAGGATGGCTTGTTAATTTTAAAGCGTCAAAAACTAAACTGACCGCTGTTAATCATCTGATAGGCCACATTTTGCCTTAAATAAGCACGGCTGATACTAAACACCAGGAGAGTGAGTTGTTGCGCCTCTGCGGGTTAACATTCTCGGTTGAGATGAAGTAGAAGACTACATTAAATTCATTGCTAGATAAACTACTAAGAAAGTTGGTTCACTGTGTTGTGCGAGACAATTTATCTTCCCTGAACCTATCTTACATATCTATAAGTCTACCTTTTGCTCACACTTAGAATATTCCTGCTATTTGGTCAAGTGTTCCTGATATTTATTTAGAGATTCATGATAAAGTCCAAAGGAGAATCAGCAATTTTATTTGACCCGACCTGGCATCTCGGCTTCTGACACTTTCCCACCGCCTTAAAATAGCTTCCTTCCGCCTTTTCTATAAATAATTTCATGGTAATTGTTCAGATGTGCTCTTTGCTATAGTACCTTGAGTTTATGAATTTAAACACAGTACTAGATTAATAACAAGGTCTCATCAATTTACAGTTAAATTGATCAGATGTAACCTAAGTTCTATACTAACAGTTTCTTTTCTCACACTTCTCGCTTGTGGAACTCCCTTCCGGCTCCATACTTTCCAGCCAACTTTAATCTGGAAATATTATCCCCCTGATTACTCTTTTCTGTACCCGCTCATCCTTAAAGTTTCTGTTCCTAATTATTCCACACCCAGTAACCCGTTGTGTCTTAGTGACTTTATGCCTTGCTCGGAGTGTAGCCGATTTTTAAAAACAATACACGCAGGGACATTCTTCCATACACAGCATAGCACTTCAAATAACCCGATATTATGCGACTGTTGACGAAAGCAGTCACTCTAAGCGCTACAAGTAAAGAACCAGCGTGGCAGAAAGACTTAAATTCCTGGAGCGAACTATATTACCAGCGTCTTTGAGTCAAATTCCACGAGCATAAAACCTCACTGAGAGTCAAATCATTCTCCGTGATCACTTATCATTGATGATGAAAATGATACGAGCTTGATTTTTTATACAACAATGGTGATATACCGGAAGACCTAAGCTGATCTATTTTCATAGTACTGCCTAAGAATCCAGGTGCAAACGAATGTGAACTACTTTGGATAATCAGCCTAATGAGCCATATAACAAAACTCAACATCCGATTTCTGATGAATAAAGTGTTATGAGACCTTACCCATAATAACATAATGGACTATTCCATACGTAATAAATACTGCGCCTCAAGAGGAAGCAGGAGTTCAGTCCGAAGTCAGGCGACCGGCTGATCGGCTGATCGGTTGAACTCTCTGCCTTCAGGCGGGGAGGAAGCCGAAAGAGGCTACGCCGAAGGGCGGAGTCTTTTTCGGGGAGATAAACCGACCCTGAACCCGTTTATGCAGGTTCAAAGGGCATATTTTTGGCCGAGCCCACGGGCTCGGAGATCCCACGGGCTCGGAGATCCCACGTTAAACCGGCCTTGTGCCACATGATGCCCTCGTGGGAGGGTGACTAAATACCGTTCAGTCCGAAGTCAGGCGACCGACTGATCCGCTGATCGGTTGAACTCTCTGCCTTCGGGTGGGGAGGAACCCGAACGAGGCTACGCCGAAGGGCGGAGTCTCTTTCGGGGAGGTAAACCGACCCTGAACCCGTTTATACGGGTTCAAAGGGCATATTCTTGGCCGAGCCCACGGGCTGGGTGGTGGGGTGACTAAATACTGTTCAGTCTGAAGTCTGGAGTGAGGTCCGTCAGAAGTCACTCAGGTGTCTTTCAGTCAATCAGAGCGAACGAGTCAGTCAGTCGAGTCAGAGGCAGTCCGAAACAGAGTAGCGTTCAGACAATTACTACTAAACCGGATTATTCGTACTAACACTTTTCTACCTCTCTGTATATATTCCTGTTTATAATATATCTGTGTTATTCCATATCCGTATTCGAGTTCTTCTTTATTGGTTCTACCTTGGACTATCAACGTGGTACAAGGAACCGGACCATAACATAAAGTAGGCAGCAAAATAAGACAGCCTCTAGGACAAGAACAGTGCGGGTTCGTCAAAGACACTGGAAAAACCAGAACGCGATATTTACGCTCAGAATGTTATCAGAAAATGAAATACAACAGTAGAAGGACGTGTACTTGTGTTTTATAGATTATGCAAAGGCGCTTGATAAAGTACAACAAAAAGATTTGTTGCTTTGTTTGTTTCTTTGGGTTTTATGGCATATCAAACACTGTGGGTTATTTAATGTCAAATCAAGTTCATATATATATATATATATATATATATATATATATATATATATATATACCAAATATATGAATTTTAAATGCCTATTTTGTATGGAACATTTTTAGCAACCTAGAGCTTATTTGCTTGCACACTGCAAAGTAATCCTAGGTATTTTTGTTTAAGTCAAGAATTTCCATTTGATAAGGACAATTTATTTGCAAAATGATAAAAGGTAGGATATGTTGTTTATACATCAGTCTATATCTTTGATAAGAGACCAATTCTTTTTAAAAAATCCTATATATTTTTTGGTTCAGTTTTTGCAAATAATTTCTTCATGTTCTTTGTGTTATAGAATTTTCTACGGATGTGTGCGAGATTTGTACATTCTATTAGTATATGTTTTACAGTGTATTGTTTTCCACAGGAACATTTAGGAGGAGGTTCTTGTTTTAGTACGAAAGAGTGAGTCAGTCTTGTGTGTCCAATGCGTAGTCGGGCAATGGTGGTTTGTTCCAGGACGTGGGTAAGACCTGGAAAAACTAGGAGTTCACTATTTGCCCATAACTGGGACCCTAACAGGTGCTACCACCCCGGGTCAAGGTGGACCTGGGAACACCAGCAATTAAGAGGTGGTTCTACGCTCCTCAAAACCTCCTGATCAGAGGCCTTGCTACTGGATGTAGTTTATCGTCTTACCCAGGACGCAAAGATTTGTTGGAACTGCTCCGCAACCTTGACATATTTGGGAAAGATATTAGAATAATCAGTAACCTATACTGATATCAAACCGCCTGCATTACGGATAGAAATGGAGTTGAGCAGATATACAAAAATAGAAAGGGTGTAAGACATGGATGTGTCTTCAACCGGACTTATTGAACCTATACACTGAGGCAATTCCAAGAGAATTAGATGTCCTACCAGGATTCATTATTGGTGGCTACAGTCTTAACAACATAAGATATGAAGATGATACAGTGTTGATAGCAAAGAAAGAAAGCTGCCGAATCTGCTACAGAAGGAACTGTAGGAAAGCGGAAAGAAAGGACTAAACACAAACTGCAAGAAGACAGAATGCATTGTCGTTAGTAAAAGGATGATCTCAAAATATATAATACGAATCGGAGATATCAAAATCAAAGAATTACAAAATTTAAAAGTTTGCGAAATCATCTAAGAGAAGACGGAAAGTGCTACACTGAAATTCAAAGATTCATTGGGATAGCCAAAAATGCATTCCAAAAGCTAAGCAAAGTATTACGAGACAGAAAAAATTCGTTAAAAAGAAAGAAAAGAGTACTGAACTGTTACATGATATCTGTCCTCTTGTATAGCATTGAATGCTGGACAATGTCCTCAGAGATGAAGAAGAGACTTGAAGCAATAGAAATAAACAAAGGGTACCGAACCATTACGTGATATATGCACTCCTGTATAGCATTGAATGCTGGACAATCTCCTCACAGGTGAAGAGACTTGAAGCAACAGAAAAAAAAGCCTACTAAACCCTTACGTGATATATGTCCTCTTGTATAGCAGTGAATGCTGGACAATCTCCTCACAAGTGAAGAGACTTGAAGCAACAGAAAAAAAGCCTACTAAACCCTTACGGGATATATGTCCTCTTGTATAGCAGTGAATGCTGGACAATCTCCTCACAAGTGAAGAGACTTGAAGCAACAGAAAAAAAAGCCTACTAAACCCTTACGGGATATATGTCCTCTTGTATAGCAGTGAATGCTGGACAATCTTCTCAAAGATGAAGAAGAGACTTGAAGCAATACAAACAATGGAAAGAGTACTGAACCGTTACTTGATATCTGTGCTCCTGTATGGGTGTGAATGCCGGACACTCTCCTCACAGATGAAGAAGAGAATGTGGTTCTACAGAAGGATCCTGAGGCTACCATGAACCGAACAATTGATCAACGACAACGTTTTAGAGTAAATCGAAACAAAAAGTAAATTTTTACATAACATCAGGAAGAGGCAGATGAAATTTCTAGGGCACATAATGAGGAAAGAGGGTTTGGAAAAACTGATACTCACATTGAGGAAAAGAGGGACAATAAAAACAATACCTAACATACTTGATAAGCTTCAGTAAATGGATGGCGGAATAGGGCTTAGGAGAAATAATGAAAAGACAAACTTTATTAATATTAACAAAGGATAGGAAATTGTGGAGAACCATGATCGCCTACATCCTAATTGGTCAACGTCTACTAGGAAGGCTAGCTAATCTCCATTTCAGACACTTTCTCAGGCGCATTTGTGTTTATCCAACACCCACAATGTCAACCTGTGGTTTATACTGTAACTATGCTGAGCAGACCTTAGTTACAGTTTTTTTGAGATAGCGTGTTTTCTAGCGTGATCAACAGTCTGAACAAGACCAGCACACTTAAACCATCGGTCACGATGACTTGTGACTTCCTGCTCCTAAATGGTTTGTCTACCCAATTTCACTCACGCGGCTTGGGTAAAACCGTAGTATGTTTTTTTAGGCTCTTTCCAAAGGTGCTGCACGCTGCGATAGCCTCACCCAGACCAATAACCTCAAGGTCACCTTCCTGACAAATCGTCCATGGTGAGATACGAACCCGGGTCTCATGGTCAGAAAGCGAACATTCTAACCACGTGCCCACCTATAATTGGACACAACACATAAAGATGAAGAAGAATATCTCATGTCAGTCATTTTGTTAGAGCTTGATCTGCTGCAAGACTCCGGTCAGCTTGATTTTTGGTGGGGAGTGAGTCCACAGACAATTGCTATCGCCTACATAGACATCCCCAGTGAGCTAAGAAGGCGGATCGTTAATAAAAAGCAAATAGGGAATAGGACCGAGAAGGGGAGCTATTTAATACATTGTCTTTTTTTTTTTTTTTGGTTTAGCTTGATTTGGTTAGGTTTGTTTTAAGACATATCAACTTCAATACGTTATTTAATGTCGACAAGATTTTTGTAGCTGGGAATATTTTTTTCTTCAAAAATGTATTGCCGATAATATTTTTCTTATTGAAAACAGTATTGCTGATATTAAAACCTATTTTTATACTTTCATAGTGCTGGAACCCTTTGGTGGGGGAGGGTTAACTATTTGCCCATACTTGGGACCCTAACAGGTGCTACCACCCCGGGTCAGGCTGAACCTGGGATCCCCAGCAATTAAGAGGTAGTTCCACGCTTCTCAAAACCTCCTGATCAGAGGCATTGCTGTTGGATGCAGTTTAACGTCATACCCAGGAGGTGGATGTAGTTTATCGTCTTACCCAGCACGCAGACGGGTTTGTGTGCTAACTATTTGCCCATAGCTTGGTCCCTAACAGGTGGTACTACCCGCGGTCAGAGTGAACCTGAGAACACCAGCAATTAAGAAGTAGTCCCATGCTCCTCAAAGCCTCCTAATCAGAGGCCTTGTTGTCGAATGTAGCTTATCGTCATACCGAGAACGTGCACTGCTCTTGGTGACGTTTGCATACATGCTTAGTATTTTCTGATTTGAATGATTATGCTGTCCGGGACGTGAAAATCCAAATGATCCATAAGCAATTGAAACGTTTGCGTGTCACCGTATGATGTCTTGACGTGCAAAAAGGCAATCAGCGAGTCAAGACACATTTCATGCGAATCATGTCAACAGGTGGTGATGACAAAGTGACTTAACTATACGGCTTTCGGCTAAATTTAAAGCCAGTCAAAAACTCTTGGTTTAAGGTTCATTCGAGCTGTAAGATTATATTTCGTTACTTCCCACTGTCTCTCTCTGTCTCTTTCTGTCTGTCTGTCTGTCTGTCTCTCTGTCTCTCTCTCTCTCTCTCTCTCTCTCTCTCTCTCTCTCTATGTCTCTCTCTCTCTTTTATGGAGGATCGGTATTGCATTATCCACGAAGAAAATCCAGTTTCGTCTTGTGCTAAATGTTCGAGAAGACATTAAAATAGACAGACATAATTCATTCTTGATTTTTTTTTAACTGGTAGGCTATCACGCAAATAGGCCTATTCAAGGTTTTACATTAAATTTTCCAGTTGACAATTTTAGCAAAAACTAGCAAAAATAAAAACAATAAAAATTTTTTTAAAAATCTAAAGAGAAATCTATAAAATTCTCAATTAAACAACCACCTGAAAATATAGATACTACTGCTTCTTGGGAAGATTACTTTGCGCCAATTAGAATTTATGTAATTTCTACTACTTGGTAGCATATAAGACAACAACTGACATTACTTTATCTCTCTCTTCCACCCATCCTCCTTCTCTCTAGCTACCTTACCATATATATATATATATATATATATATATATATATATATATATATATTGAACTCTCCCGTTGGTTTCGACGTATATGGATCTGACAACTTAATTGATTCAGTTATGAAATTTTGTGCGATAATCTTAAGTGGCACTTAAGACCCGCTAGTAATTTACAAAGGAGGCCACATATGGAGCAAGAGTGAGGATTGTGAGATGAGATCACTGTTAGATTGGCTGATCTTTTAGATCTTGCTCTCGCTTCTTGAAGACGATTCAGACAAGCTGATTGAAATCTTTCTACCCGCTCCAAGGCTAAGCGCTTGAGGGTGTTATGAGGTATATTGACAGCTGAGAAATTGCTCTTCAGCTTGTCTTTGTACCTTAGCCATGGGCGTCCTACATTCCTGTAGTCCTGATCTAACTGGCTGTAGATTAGCATCTTGGGTATCCTCTCATCAGACATTCTCAAGATATGACCAGTCCACCGAAACTGTATGAAAAAAGTCTCGATTCCTCCAATATTACACTTTTAAAAAGGTCTATGTTAGATGTCCTACCTTGAAGGTTAACTCCACAGATGGCACTCAGAGAGCTGTTATGTAAAACATCCAGCTGGCGTATATGGTACCTGTATGAAGTCCACGACTCTGAGCGGTACAAAGGGATGGCAAGGAAAACAGGTCTATAAACCGGAATTTTCTTATCCAGTCGAATTCCCTGCTCATTCCACAAGCGATGGCGAAGTTTGCCGAAAGCAAAATATTGCGCTTAAGTTTTCCATTTAATTTTTCTTGTGTTAAACTCTTACTTTGTCAGGATCCACGATAGATGATATATTGCATTGGTACACTAATAATTAAGTGCGACATTTATTATTATAAGGACAGTTTTGAGGATTTCTGCAGTTACATATTTTTTCTTTATCCTCATTTCTTTTTATTATACTATCTAATCTATTTTTTGATTTTGGTCTAATTGTTTACTCAAGATATTAGCATTATGTTTCTTAATAATCATTTCTAAGTTTTCAGTACAACTGTAACTTAATTTTAAGGTATTTTTATTAAAAATTGTACTGAGTTTACTATCTCTAGGAAAATGTTTAACGATTAATGCAAGGAATTTTTGTCCTAATTTGTTTTATACCATTTGGTTGTATGGGGGTGTATACCAAATTATTTTCCTACTCCTGTTTTTTCTATGCTTTCCATTTTCCTTTTTTATAGAAATTAGTTTTGGGCTTTTGTAGCCACTATCTTTTGAGTTTTATCATAGAAATTATTATGTTCATAGAAAATCTTTTCATTTGCTGAATTTGTACTTATTGTCTTTTCGATAGATGAAGGTATATGCTTAATTATAGATGGAGGATGATTAGGTTTAGGGTGTATATACAAAAGATTAATATTGTTTTTTTAATAAAACGAATAAGTAAATACAGAAACCGGACGTTTCTATCTAAATATTTCTGGTACTTAAAGGAAACCAATAAAACTCCTACTGTAAAATGGAAGTTAATACGAAAAGCTAGAGTTTGTAGGCCATTAAATGACCCATGTCCTTTGTGCATACATGAGAAATTATACATTACTAAGTTCATCAAAAATAAAAATTTATTTAATCAAAGAAATGAAATAGCTATTTCTTGCAGACATTGCCAAAGATTTTCATTACATTAAAAAAAAAGATGAAAAATGAAACATACATATTTATACTTGATCTTTGAATAATAATTTTTAAATAAGAAATTAATATTTTTTTTTAAATAAATATAGTGTATTAGAAATTAGAATTAGGAATAATAATTTAAAATTGTATTTCAATATGACGTCCTCATATTCAAACGACCCTTTTGAAAAAATATTTGTATATACAATTATAAATTTAACTGCAAAATTAAAGTGCCGTAAAACTTTTCATCAATGAAAAAAAAAAACAGATGACGTTCGAAAAACGGATGTCATCATTAGCAGGCACCCCTACCCTACCTTAACTTACCCTCATTTCGAAAGTAACAGTAAAAATGAATTCCCTACCACCCCCCTTGTCAAAATGACTGAATTTCCCCGTAACCTTAGCAACTAGTATCAAGAATGTATGTGCTTATAAACTCAATAAATTTAAAAATAAGTTATTCCAAAAATCGCTTGAAAATGAAACAGTAGAAAGGATTTTAATTTAATTCTAAAATAAAATTTGGAGTTTTTAGTTTCTGTTTTTGAAACATGGTAATTCCTGTGTAGCGATGGGACCATATTTTTAAATTAGTAAATATATATATATATATATATATATATATATATATATATATATATATATATATATTTCAACATGTCTCATTTATTAATTTAGACAAGTTTTGTCTGCTTATTTTCAGTAGGATCCTCTCATATCCACGAACAAGCTTCTTAGTATCCTTTTTAAAGGAAGAGAGAAAATTTCCATGTTGATACATATTCATTTGTTCTGAGTACTTTCGACACTAGCACAATGTCATCATCAGGGTATTGTTTTTCCTAGGAAAAGTTGTTATGTTCATCATTTTAATAAGACAAGATAATTTGCGTTCATCTGAAAGTTAAATTTTAATCGTGAAATGAAAATGGTACTGAGCGAGTACGCGCTTCCAGACCCTTTTTATGAATGTAGGGGTCCCCCAAGACTCTATCCTGGGTCGTACACTGTTTTAGATATTCATCAATAATGTTCCTGATGTCATCAGCTCCCAAGTAGGCATTTATGCAGATGACACTACGATTGATTTCTATCAAAATAGTAAACCCGGCAGCGTTGACAAAGTCAAGCTGGCCGCACCCCTTGAAAAGGACCTTCAGTCAGTGGTTACCTGGGGTAGGAAATGACTTACAAATTTTAATGTCTCCAAAACGAAATTGCTCTCAGTTAGCTATAATAGAGGTACTTTGCTCGTCATTAGCATGGTTGATGATAAAGTCTAGAAGAGTGCCTTTCTGTGCCTTCTTGGCCTTACGCTTTCGAATGTCTCATAATATGAATTCCACCAGGAAATACACCGTCTACAAAACATTAGCATATACCGTTGTAGTCGAAATTGTCCAACAGCAAAATTGTTCAATTGTTAGATTATACTTTCATCCGTTGTATCTTAGAAATGATTAAAGATATCTTACTGGAATTCTCCGAGCTTTTTATAACACTCTGGACTCTATTATGAACAATAAGAATGTGTAATTATTGTCTAAGCTTAACAGAAGTATCGTGATGAAATCGATCATAGACGAAAATGACATGTTCATCATTAATTAATCATAGCTCAGGATCGGAAGCTCATGAAGGATTGAAATGAAGTTATATATATATATATATATATATATATATATATATATATATATATATATATATATATATATATATATATATATATATATATATATATATATATATATCGAGACTCTTCGCAAGCCGAATTGAGTTACTGTCGGTCACTGGGCGTGATTCCAAAAATAAATACGCTAAAAATCCACGTTCATCCCGACTGTGCGCCGACAGCTTAGTGGTAGAATATCCGCCTGATACCAATTCAGTCGGGTTTCGATCCTAGCTAGAGGCAACCGGATGTCTAGCCGCACTGATGAGCTGTGATACAGCGAAACAGTCTGTCTGTTGATGACATTATATATATATATATATATATATATATATATCGCAGCTCGTGATGTCACACATGACTACGCGAGAGTGAAAACGAGCTGCGACACGATTTTCGCTCCCGCGTCTCGTATACACGAGTTAGTCGTTGCTTTGAAATTTTTCATGCAATAAAAACAGACTATCATTATTGTTTCGTTTCGGTTGATATATTGAAAAGTAAATGTCACCTTTCATAATGGCTTATGTAAGCCGAAAGCTTAGATTGAATTTAAACATATCAATATGGTGATTTCCTTCCGTCTTTCAATGATAATGTTATTAAGCTTATCTGACAATATTAAAGGAACTTACTTAAAATAGACAAAACTTGTCTATATTATTTAATGAAACATGCAATAATGAAAAATTGCTGCCTAAATATGTACTATATATATATTTTTTTTTTCCAGGATCATTTTCCAACTTATTCAAGATGAACTTCGTCCACTCCAACCTAACTTTCTAACAAGGTGCCTCACAGGTTTCATGTACAATTTCATTTTCAAGTCTTTTTTCACTGCTCTTTGGACTGTCATAGCTGAAACTCCTCTCTCGCGTGCCAAACGTCTTATGGATTGAATTGGATTTTTTCTAATTGATCTCTTTAGCTCTAAGTTTAAAATGATGCCTCTTCCTGTTGTAAACCCCCTGATCCAGTTTTCCTCTTTGTTGCTCCCTCTTTTTTAAACATTCATTGTTCTCTTGATGGTTTTTGAATGGACTTTGAAGATGGAAGCCAGAATATGAATGTTGGTACCATTCCTGAAGGCCTGAGTAGTTTTTTCCTCTCACCATTGTTCAGTAGTGAACTTAGTGGGTCTGACACAAAACGATTTTAAACTCTTCTCTTTCTAGCTGAATAACTCAAAGGGTTCTTCAGTGATTCATACGACAAATGATATCAAGATGGCTAAATGTCTTATCTGAAAACCTGGAAAAAAGAAACTCAATCAGTTTAGTGTTTTTGTTTTTTTGTTTTTTTTTTAGCCATTAAACATTTTGTGGGATGGACAATTTTGCTGTAACACGATTTGGACAATTTTTCTGTTACACCCGGTAGAAATCCAGACAATTTAAAAAAAAAATTGTCAAATGGAAGCCCTTTTCATGAAAGTAAATTTGATTATACAGTGAATTTCGCCATTCAAGTTTTCACGAAATCGAAAGTCCATTTGTCAAAATGTAAAAACTTTGTCGGGATTTAAACCAAACCAATCTAAACAAAAGAATACATATTCTATTCATACAAATCTATCCTAAAAATGTTGTCGGGATTAAATAACCCATTGAGGTTGATATGCCGTAAAACAAAATAAACCAAACCAATCTAGACCAAAGAATACATATTCTATTCATACGAATCTATCCTAAAAATGTTGTCCGTATTAAATAACCCATTGAGGTTGATATGCCGTAAAACAAAATAAACCAAACCAAACCTATAATAGTAAGGAGTTCGTTCTGCATATGGATGAGCAGTTTTTTACTATATTGCTGAAGTCGAGACACATTTTTGTATTCAGCTGTCCTTTTGCCCCAAACTTGTTGTTGTTTTTTTTTTGTTGTTTTTTTTTTGTTGTTTTTTTTTTTTGTTGCTTTTTTTTGTTTTTGTTTTTTTGTTTCTTTTATGTATGCATGCATTTACCGAAACTTCAGTCGTTTTGCTTTCCTTCCAGGCTCCGGCTTCTTATTTTCTGCCTTTCTGAGATAACATCTGTCATTTTGTCAGCTGTCTCAGACGTCATAATGATTCATTCTGCTTTTCTTTTTACTGTACTTTCTACAGTGGACAAGTTTTATTTTTGTTTTTGTTTTTTTTGTCTTTTTGTTTTTTTCTTAATAGCGGAGCCAACGCAGTCGTCATGGATGGCAGGTCATCTTTCTCCTCTTTTCATAAAGTACGTCACGTTATGGATAATAACTATAAAAAAAAAGGAATTCAGACGATTACTTTAAAATTAAATTAGAACAGGCATTACTTTTTGACCGACCGTCCTCTTAATTAAACTCAGTGTTAATTAACATTTGCATATAATTATAGTATACATTCTATAATTAAAAATGATCCGACATTGAACTGAACGGAGGTTGACGAGGGCCTGCATCTAATTGGCATACGAACTTCATCCGACCATGCAAGCTGAATTACGCAAACCAAATGATACCCTGGAAGTTGTACTAATTATCGTACTGCCGTAAGCGCTGCCCTATATATTTAAACAGCCTTTAGTTAGGCACAAGGCCATATCCTTCGAGCTCGATATATGTATCAAATTCACTAAGCAAAGGAAACGATCCTTGAGATATGTCCAGTTATCGAACTACAATAGGTGCAGGTATAAATATTTACACTCTCATTAGTAAGGCACAAGGCCATGCCATTCCAGCTCGATATAAGTATCAAACTCACTAAAAGAGGGAAGAGATCTTTGAGATGATATGTCTAATTATCGTACTACGTTAGGCGCAAGTGTAAAAATAGGTTTTAATACCAGAAATACTTTTAAAAATTATTACCAGCAATACTTTTAAAAAATATATATATATTAACAGCAATATCAAACAGCTATACATTTTTCGAAAAAAAAAAATTACCAGCAATATAAAATTTGTCGGCCCTAAATAACCCATTGATGCTGACCTGCCGTAAAACAAACCAAACAAAGAAAAGCGTGTCAAACTTCTATACAGTATCTGTCCTCTCACATGGCAATGAATGCTGGACAGTTTCCACGCAGATAAAGAGGAGAATTCAAGCAACAGAGATGCAATTCTACAGAAAGATGTTAAGAATAACATGGATGGAACCTGTGAACAACGGGAAAGTTTTATGATAAAATGTAAACATGGCACGCACATGACGGGGTAGGCATGAGAAGCAGGTGAAAACAGCGGGTAAACTACCTGCTTAGTTTATGCAAACGCATAGCAGAACAGAGTGGAATGGATAGTAAACAAATATTTCTCAGAGCTATAAAGGATAGGAAATTGTGCGGAGATGTTTAATATATTATCGAAGCGAGTGGGCAATAAAAGAACAGGATTTTTAAGAACCGAACGATTGACACTGCATTTTAATTTATGAAGATCAAAGTTGACTAGAAAGCAAGAAGCTGGAAGAGAGTTGAACAAGCGCCATAGAAGTGCCATAGAAGAAACTGATACATCTGTCTATATTTCTGAGATGAGGTATCCTAACTATTTACACTGTTTACATTATTCAGAAAATATCTTGGATATCTTTTCTGAATATTACAATTATTGTGAGTTCAATCCCTGGCCACAACAGAGGTGAGCAACTTGAGTTGATTTAATAAAGGGAATTAACTGAAAACTGAGACAACCGAAAAAGGAATGGCACGTGGAACTAGAACAATCTACACCCATGGACTAAATAAAGGGTTCGGTTCGAAATTCCAACGTATATGCCCTGAAGAAGGCCGGAGAGTATAACGGCCGAAACGTCGTGAATATGACAATAAAGATGAAGAAAACAGTCCGAACAATGTAAATAGTGTAAACAGTTACAATACCTCAGAAATATAACCAGAACCTGAAGAAGGCCGGACAGTACAGCTGCCGAAACGTCGTGAATATGACAATAAAGATGAAGGCAACAGTCCGAACAATGTAAATACTGTAAAAAGAAACTGTTAGCATAGAAATTACAGCTACATTTATCCATTTCAACTTTAAAATTATGGGACATTGTCGTCAAAGTACTACTGGGCTTAAATTCATAAAGTCTACGTACCATAGAGGAAAGTTAATCCGAGCAATAACAATGTAAGTCATTACATGAAATGAAACGAACGCGAATTGTCCAGCAATGCCAATGAAGCTCACAGTTGGGATCGAAATCGCTGAGCAACGAATTGTTCTTTGCTTGTAATCATGCTACGGGATGATTATTTCGCATGGTATTATAAGTGGTATGAATGGTAATAAATTGTGTCTGTTTTTATTGAGGGCAAAGTATTTGTTGATCGTGCTAGGATGTTTTTTTTAAAAAAAGTCACTGTCCGAGGCGGCAAAATGTCTGGGACATTTTCACAGGTTTCTGCATATTTCGTCTGTTCTAGTTTGCTGTGTCTCAATGACGTCACTTGGAATGTTTCTCGCGCAAAAGTTAATGACTCTAATATGATGTTTATTATAGAGAATAAACTTGTGGGCGTGCATTTTAAAGAGAGATTTTCAAAAAATGGGCATTTTGGTTCGTATTCAGTTAGTTATGTTCCAAGCGTGATACACGCTTAGGCGAACATGTATACATGACTGGCGAGGCAGATTTTTTTCCCAGAATAGGTTGCCATTTCTTTCTGCGGTAGATCAGTTGCCATCCAAGGCTATGGAACACGGTCTGTCCTGCTATTTACCCATTACTGGGGGTGGGAGAAGAAGAAGATTCATACCTTTCCCAAGTGTATTAGCATATAAGTGAATTTCAATCAGTTACGTGCAAGCGTGATACACGCTTAGGCGATCATCTATCTTTCGATGCAGGACTGACGACGCAGATTTTTTTATTCCCGCAGTAAGTTGCCATTACTTTCTACAATAGACCAGTTGCCACCCAAGGCTATAGAACACGGTCTGTCCTGATATTTAACCATGACTGTGGGGAGAAGAAGAGGATTCATACCTTTCCCAAGAGTATTTTTTCGTAAGTGAATTTCAGTCAGTTTTGTGCCATGCGTGATACCCGCTTAGGCGATCATGTCTTTTTCGATCCATGACAGACAAGGTAGATTTTCTCCCGCAGTAGGTTGCCATTTTTTCTGCGGTAGACCAGTTGCCATCCAAGGCTATAGAACCCGGTCTCTTCTGCAATTTACCCATAGCTGGGGGAGAAGAAGAGGATTCATACCTTTCCCGAAGGTATCAGCACGTAAGTGAATGTAATGGATTCGACTGGAATTCGAACGCGGCTCTCCGATTCCTCAATCCGAGCCACTATCCATTCAGTCAGTTATGTGCCATGCGTGATACACGCTTAAGCGATCATGTATCGAAAGATACATGACTGACGAGGCAAAATTTTTATTCCCGCAGTAGTTTGCCATTTTTTTCTGCGGTCGACCAGTTGCCATCCAAGGCTATAGAACCCGGTCTGTCCTGCTATTTACCCATAGCTGAGGCGGTGGGGGGGTGGAAAGAGGATTCATACCTTTCCCAAGGGTATTAGCACGTAAGAGAATCCCCTTGGGAAAGGTATGAATCCTTTAATATTCATTGGGGAATCTCAATTCCAGGAGTCTAAGGAAAGAACCGATTCCATGCGGATAATAACCTAAATTTCAGTGATTGGAAACTGTCTGCAGTTTTCAGATGTGATAATGACAATGGTAATATCAGCCATTTCCTTATATGGAAATCTTCATCATTCATTGACAGAACAGCCAGTGCTAATTGAATTACGGTTGCTTTCACTCCCTGCTTTTTACAATCATGTTTGCTTTGGATTGTTTGTTTAACGGCAAATCAACTCCTTATGGGTCATTTACTGCCGAAATTTTATTTTTTTGTGAGCTTTCGTAATTTTTCTTTTCTTTTCCGAAAATGTATTGCTGGTATTTATTTCTAATATAGTTTCATATTTTGACCCCTCTTTTGAGGTTCACTATTTCTCCATAGCTTGAACCCTAACAGATGCTACCTTCTTGGGTCAGGGTAAAGCTGGGAACAACAAAAATTAAGAGATGATTCCACGCTCCCCAAAACCTGTATGTCAAAATCTTTGCTGCCGGATTGTCATACCCAAGACGATTACAATGATGTTTATTCTGTACCACTCGAGGTAGATGATTACAGACTAAGAGGCATAGTTTATGTGCGATATTTGCGGAAAATAACGGTTGACTCTAGACTTGAACAGGTTAAGATTCTGGGAAGCGTTTCTTGGGAAGAGGCTGCTCCAGTGGAACTTACTTCTCAACAAAGGAATACAAAATTTGAAACTGTTCATGCCACGTTTAACGGTTAACGGTGAATAGACGGCATCCCAGTAAATGCATCGATTTTCTTTTTCTTTTCTATTTTTTTTTTTTTTTTTTTTTTTAAGCATTTCACCCCAAGCAAGGCGGGAAGACACTGGCACGCAAGGAGTCACAGAGGATTTGGGGCGAGAGCAAATAGGAGTGATAGAGGAAAGGATGAAGGGAAGGATAGTGGATAGATCAGGACAGCTGGAGATATCGATTGGCATTGCATTTGAATAGTTGGAGATTATAGCTCTCAGGGAAACAGGAATAGGGAAGGGAGTTCCCCAGGCAGGAGGTGCGAGATATGAAGCTATTGGAATAGAAGAGACGGCTACGTTTAACAGTTTCAACGGTGAAAGGGTGAGAGCGGGATGCCAGTCTCGTAGGACGCTTGAATTCATGAAGTCTGGGAACCAGTGAAAGCAGATCATCGGAGCAATTGCCATGAAAGTATTTGTAAAAAAAGACAGAGAGAGGCGACGGCGCGTCTGTGAAAGAGCGACTTCAGACGAGATACCAGATCAGGGCCAATTACATTGCATACCCGTCGCTGGATCTTATCAAGAACCTTGAGACAAAAAGAAGGGGCTCCAGACCATATATGGCAGCAATACTCCATGCAAGGGTGAAAAGCAATTATTATCGAATATAAACAACGTATTAAATAAAATATATTTAACTACGGAAGCCAATATATCTTGAAGTGTGTCTAAAATATTTAATACGTAG
>OZ010601.1:83966191-83968691 GCA_963932145.1 Acanthosepion lycidas
TATATATATATATATATATATATATATATAACTTTTTCTTATAAAAAATGATAAAATATAGTTTTAAGGTATGCTATATTTATGGGTTATTTGTATCAAATATATATATATATATAAGTTATAAAAATATGAGAAAAATATAGATTTAAAGTTTGCTATATTAATGGGTTATTTTATAAAATACATACATATATATATATATATATATATATATATATATATATATATATATATATATATGCACCTAAAGAGCCAGGCAAACCTACCCAGGTTTCACCTACGCGGATCGGCGTACTCTGACGATCCCTGTAGGTGAAACTTAGGTAGGTTTGCCTGGCTTTTTAGGTTCATAGTTAGATTTGCTCTACTTGGCGTATTGAGCACTTTGCTTAGTTATTTTTTCTTTACTCGTGTTGGAGTTTTTTTTGGGGGGGACTCTGAGCTTGGATTCTAGTCGATTGTTTTCGCCTCAATTACATGTTCTTAGTTCTCTCTTTTTTTTATTCCTTATTTTTCCTTGGGTATTGGTTTGTTCATTTACAAGCCAAAACACCCAAGGTTTTTCCAGATGATTATAATTACTTATAATAATATAATTATATATATATATATATAAGAATATATATATATATATATATATATATATATATATATATATATATATATATATATATATATATATATTATGAAAATATAATAAAAATATAGTTTTAAAATTTAGTATATTTATGGATGAACTTAATAAAATATACATTGTGTGGAAAAATATTCGCAAACAGATAAATAAACATACTTTTCATATAATTAAATGTACACAGATGCATAATAACTAAATATGCATAGAAAACAGAAGAAAAATGATTTAATAAAAATAAATCCCATGTATGCATTTTAATGGGTGAAAAAATCTTTCGTACAATGAAAAAATTGAATACATATTCTTCATTTAATATTAGGTTGATGCAAAAATAATGTCGTTTTTTGACGTATTTTTTAACGTCAAAAAACGACATTATTTTCGCACCAACCTAATACTTTGTAGAATAGCCACTTCTACAGCAACCAACCTCTTGTTGTAGTTGTAAATTTTATTCGTTTTTCTGTTCCATTCTTCTTCGTATATGGTCTTCAGATCCGGGATGTTTATTGGAGCTCTGGATTGGATTTGAATTTTCAAATAACGCCAGATTCTCGTTTGGGTTTAAATTTGGGGACTGACTTGGCCATTTCGGGATATTTACATTATTTTCAGAAAGGCATTTCTTCGTAGATTTTGCAGTGTGCTTAGGTTAATTATCTTGGAAGATTCAATCAGGAAGAAATTCAAGAATTTCAACCGAAATCATTAAATTATCCTCCAAAATATATTGATATCCTGCGACAATCATTCTACCATCAATTACTGATATGTTGCCAGTACTTTTTGCCGAAAAACATCCCCAAACCATGATGCTGTCACCACCAAATTTCACTGTTGTTCTTTTGCTTGAAGGCATCGCCATCTTTCCTTTATACATGATTTCTAGAATTACATCCAAACAACTCAGTTTTGGTTTCGTCTGTCCATAATACTCTTTCCCGATACGATTTTTCCTTATTCTTATGTTGACGAATGAATTTCAACCTGTCATCTCTTTGTCTTTTCAATAGCAGTGGAGTTTTCCGAGGGGAGCGTGACTTTAGATTGTTCCAATGAATTTCATTGCCTATTGTCTGTTTAGTGACACATTCCTGATGAAAGCAAATCATCCTGCAACTTTTGACAAGTAACCATTGGATTTTGTTTAATTTGTTGAATTAATTTTCTCGAAAATCTAGAAGAAATTTTCCATGGAGGAACTGTTCTTTGGTTTTTAACAGTTTTGAGTTTTTATATCTTATAATAATTTTCCTGTAACTTTTACCTTCTTTCCAGAGATTAACAATCAGTTCTTTTTGCGAATTTTTCAATTCTTTATCTTGCCATGATGATAACATTCTTGCACGAATATAAAGTACAGAATGTTCTGTTTGTATATTTTAGGTTAAAATAACTGCTAATAACATTATTTGAATATTTTAGAATATTTCATTTGAATAATCTAGCGGATTAAAGCAATTTAAAAGTTTTAATATTTGAAATTTGCGTTGTACGGATAATGTTTTTTCACGCATTAAAATGGATAAATAGGATTTATTTCTGTTAAATCATTTTTTTCTGTTTTCTATGCATATTTATTATGCATATTTATTATGCATCTGTGTACAGTTAATTATATGAAAAGAATATTTATTCATTATTTGAAAATACAGTAAGTAAAAAATTTGTATGTGTACGAATATTTGTTTCCCCCAGTGTGTATATATATATATATATATATATATATATATATATATATATATATATGATAAAAATATAGTTTTGAACTATGCTATATTTATGTGTTTAAGAAGCTATATTTATGAGTTATATCTATATATCTATATCTATATCTATATATCTATATCTATATATTATTAT
>OZ010601.1:83973691-84008691 GCA_963932145.1 Acanthosepion lycidas
CCAGCCCCCCCCCCATTTTTTTTTTACTCTTTCCTTTTCGCCTTATCCAACTCAAACCTCCTTCCCCTTAGTCTAACATCTAATCAACAGTGTGACAACTGGAGAAGCTTGTCACTTGTCATTCGGAAGGCCATAAACATGCAAAAACGTGAACTAATCAAAATTTGGAGTATTTTAAAACTGATGGGAGTAGTAGTAGTAGTAGTAGTAGTAGTAGTAGTAGAAAGAGGAGGGGGTCAATAAATGACCTTGATTGGAGAAGAGGTTGTTTGTAAATATATATGAAGCGTAGGAAAATATAGCGAAGATCAACAATGAGAGAGAATTTATTTAAACTTGAACTCACATCTCTAAGATTTCTTTAGATAAAGAATTATTGGTTTTACATGTTTTCTTCTTCTATGTTAACCCTGTACAATATATGGCAACATCCCCACCATACTTAGACACAGCCTCACCATACTTAGACATAGCCTCACCACACAAGGTGTTGCTGAAAAATATAGATAGTATGTTACCTTGTAAAATCTCATGTGAAGTTTAGGCCTCCTCAGGCTGAGTCACAGCCTAAGTGCTGCTTCAAAATAGTGTATTAACCCTGTTGAATAAAGGCAATACCCTTACAACGCTAGGTGTGGCTGAAAATTATAATTAGGATGTTAACGCGTTAAATTCCCTGTTGGACATAGGGCCGCAGTCTCTCCAACCTGAGCCACAGCTTCACTGCGTTAGAAGTCTTTGTTGTGGTTTCCGTAGGGAGGTTTTTTTTTATGCCTATCTGGTGTGAGATTCAAATTTGTCCTCTTCCAATGTTGGTTGCCAGTCAAAGCTAGAGAGCTACAACTACTCTACTATTGATACCTATCTCGAGGGAGAAGTGATAGATTTCAACGCTGTCAATGATACTAGTACGAAAAGCGGACTTGGTTGGAAATGGGAACTCGACAGGCCACTCCCAATTTCAGCGCTGATAACCGTCAAACGGTTACTCCAAACGCACATCCATTATATGCTTTAATGGAACGTAAAATAAAATAAGTATTTAATGGTTATCATCATTATATGTTTCTTTATTTGGACGCGGGTCATTCGGACTTTTTTTTCTCTGAACAATAGGATTTGGTACACTATTTACATTATTCGAACTATTGTCCTCATCTTTGTTGCTATATTTATTACAACGTTTCGGCCGTTGTACGCTCCGACCTTCTTCAGGTGGTTGGAATGTCGAACTGAACCCTTTATTTCTTTCACTGGGGTAGACTGTACTAGTTTCACGTGCCATGTTTAATGGATGTGAGTTATCAGTTATCTCCTGTCAATTCCGCTCTTCAATTTCTCCACTGCCTTAACCAGGTATTGAACTCACACTCTTTAGGTCCTGTCACTGATCTAACCAACGCCTTTATCCACTGTGCCATTTGTCCTCAAGTGACAATAATGTTCAATCCGTACAAGTCCCAAGAGACACTCGAGGTAGGAAGTTACATACAGAGTAAGAGGTAAGAGGAACAGTTTATAGGGATAAGTGAAAAAGATAACGATTAACTCTAGACTGTCATTTGAATCTTTCAAAGCACCGCTCTGACAATCTTAAGATGGACACTGACAAAACCCCAAAAAGCATCACTTGACGGAAGGATGTTACGAGTTGTATTGGGCATCAGCTGGAAGAAACACCCATCGACGAAGCCCCTGTATGGACACCTTCCTCCTCTCGCTAAGAGAGAGAAGGCTTCGGCTACCTGGTCATTACTGAAGAAGTAAGTCAGAACTTGCGAGTGATGCCCTCCTATGGAACCCATTGCGCGGCTAAAAATCGGTTGGAAGATCTCATCACACCTACATTGAGCAACTTGTAGATGACTCTGGATGCCATCTGAAGGATCTGCCAACGGCGATGTCTGACAGAAATGGTTGGAAGGAATGATTCAGGAGAATCTGAGAAGAATTCTCGGATGGTGATGAACCCTAGACTTGAACTAGTTAAGATTGTAGTGACCGGGAAACCATCCTCTTGGGAGTCGCTTCTACAAATCAGCGGTTGATGGGAAGAAATTGTTCGACTGAAGCTTGCATCTCACCAATGGAATACGAAGGGTGGTTCGCTACAATACGCGTGACATGTAGGGTCTTTGCCGTGAACGTTAGAACTGATAGAAGTAAAGAATATAGTTCGTCGGAACACTTTCCATGGAAATAGCGATAGAATAGAGATAAACTTGCCACGTTTTGTCTGTAGGTGAAAAATAATTCATCACCCACAATCGAAACTGGAAAATGAAGACCCGGCAACTCCTGTCCATATATGGCAGCAGTACTGTATTTTCGGCCTGGTTTGGAGCTTGAAAAGTTTGAAGATAGCAGGAAGGGGTCAGGTACTTACAGGACTGGTACAGGGAACTGAGCATTTTCCAGTGTCTTTAGCGATGGATCGTATGTACGAATTCCAACTGAGGTCTTAGTTGAGCTCAAGTCTCAGTGGGTGCTCAAGTCACAAGGCCTCCCTGACAGGACACCACTTCATCGCGATAGGCGAAAATTCAGCATCCGCTTGATTATGATGGAACGTCACTAGTTTTGTTCTCGTGGCATTGAGTGTGACCAGCCATTTTGATCCTACTGTACCGTTACAGCTAGGTTAAAAGAGATATAAGCTTCCAGGCTCTAGTTCACTCGAGTTTAGAAGGTGCACCCACATAGCGTCGTATTATTATCTTAGATATTCGCAAAAGATTGGATTATACTCTTAGGCATATCATTTATGTAAACTAGAAAGAGTGTCAGACTGCTTTGGTCTAACAGAATTTGGGGGTTGTATTTTTCATCTGATCATCGGCGGCAGAGTTCTGGAGCAAAGGCTGACTGCTGAAATTGCGAATCGTGGCAGAGATGTTTACGCCACTGCGTGTCAAAAATTACACTTAGTCTGCCATGTTCTTTGTTGGCAGTAAGAATTTCTTTGTACAGCGCTTTGTTAAAGTTTCCTGAAATTGTACTTCTTGAAGCAAAAACGTTTTTTTGTTTTCTGAATTTTTGTTTTAATTTTGATAATGTGTTTTTACGATGCTTCAGAATTGCTATTTCCAGCCTTTGTCATTTCAACTTGTCACTTTAGATCTCACAGAATCTGGTTGATTCTTATACCAAAGAAACTCTTATTTAAAATGCACAACTAATTCTCTGAATTGTACACAGTGGAATGCAGAGATAAGCACAAATATAAAACCCTGGTTAGACTTACCTTTAGACTTAATTTTCGGGTTAGACTTGCTTGCAAGGTTAGACAGTTGGTTAGTTGATTTTGTGATTTTGTTTAGCGGCATATCAATATATCTATGGGTTATTTAATACCGAAATTCAAATATTTTAACCCAATCTTAGAGCTTCCACCACAGATTAAAAAAATGTATAGTTGGTTATTTTTCTATAAAATGTATTGTTGGTCATTTTACTATAAATATTTATTGTTGGTCATTTTACTATAAAAATGTATTGTCAGTCATTTTACTATAAATATGTATTGTTGGTCATTTTCCTATAAATATCTATTGTTGGTCATTTTAATATAAAAATGTATTGTTGGTCATTTTATAATAAGTATGTATTGTTGGTCATTTTACAATAAGTATGTATTGTTGGTCATTTTACTATAAATATGTATTGTCAGTCATTCTACTATAAATATGTATTGTTGGTCATTTTACTATAAATATGTATTGTTGGTCATTTTACTATAAATATGTACTGTTGGTCATTTTACTATAAAATGTATTGTTGGTCATTTTACTATAAGTATGTATTCTTGGCCATTTTTCTATAAATATGTATTGTTGGTCATTCTACTATAAATACGTATTGTTAGTCATTCTACTATAAATATGTATTGTTGGTCATTTTACTATAAAAATGTATTGTTGGTCATTTTACTATAAAATGTATTGTTGGTCATTTTACTATAAGTATGTATTCTTGGACATTTTTCTATAAATATGTATTGTTGGTCATTCTACTATAAATACGTATTGTTAGTCATTCTACTATAAATATGTATTGTTGGTCATTTTACTATAAATGTGTATTGTTAGCATTTTTTTATATATAAATCTCTATTGCTGGTTTATCTACTATAAAAATATATGTTTATACTTTTATTTTGGGGGGGAGGGGAGATCACTATTTTACCATAGTTCGAACCGTGCAGATTTAAGAATTAAAACAAATGTAACGATTGACATTGCATTGAAATTGTTGAAGATAAAGTTGAATAGAAAGCAAGAAGCCGGAAGCGAGTTGCACAAGCGATAAGTGCGATCGAAGAAACTGTTAGCATAGAACTTACGATTAGATCTTGACATTTCAAATGTAAAATGAGGAGATCTTGGGAAAGTGACTGAAGCCGAGATGCCAGGTCAGGAACAATAATATTGCAGATTCTTTTTTGGATTTTATCAAGTATCTCTAAATACATAGCAGAAGCAACAGACCAGATGTGGCAGCAATATTCAAAGTAAGGACGAATGGTAGACTTATAGATATGTAGCATAGAACTTACGGTTAGATTTAGACGTTTCAACTGTAAAATGATGAGATCTTGCTGCCAATCTAGTATTGCGTTTAAATTCATAAAGTCTAGGTACCATAGTGGAAATTCCATCAAAACAATTACTATAAAAATATTGTAATTTTATCTCATCCGAGTCGCCAAAATATTGTAACCTAGAGAAGGTTACTGAATAGAATAATCACACGAAGGTTGGTAATGAATGATAATACTTAGGACAAGAACAACTCATATAAGATTGTGCATAGAAGCAGTCAACTGCTAGAAGTGAGTCAAGTGAATTCCACAATGAATCTCCAACTGCAGACCAACATACAGTATTTACTAATATATTTATGTGAATAAGGACATACCCATTATCGTCCGTAGGTATGCTACAACAGAAAGTATTTATAGAAAAGCACAGGACAGATATGTTGCGGCGGTGGGAAAGTGACAGGTCAGGACCAATAACATTGCAGATTCGTCTTTGGATTTTATCAAAATTCTTATTTTATTTGGATTATTAATAGTCTAGTTGAGTTTTAGAGAATACAAGAAAAACTACTATTAAAGAGTGACGACAATAAATGAACAAGAATTAAGAAGACAGAAGATAATGATTGACATTGCATTTAAACTTTTGAAGATCAGAGTTGACTGGGAAGCAAGAAGCCGGAAGAGAGTTCCACAAACGAGAAGTGCGATCGAAACTGTTAGCATAGAACTTACGGTTAGATTTAACCATTCCAACTGTAAAATGAGGAGATCTTGGGAAAGTGACTGAAGCCGAGATGCCAGGTCAGGAACAATAACATTGCAGATTCTTCTTTGGATTTTATCAAGAATCTCTAAATATATAGCAGAAGCAATAGACCAGATGTGGCAGCAATAATCCAAATATTTAAGGTTGTTTAGTTTATTAAGTAAAAACAATGAACAAATTTTAACAAAATTTAACATTCATAGCAAATAAATTGAACACTTTGTTTTATTAGATTGTTTATTTAAAAGAATAATTTTCTGTTTACAAGTTTGTAAAAACACGTGAACCAACTTCAATGCAATATGTATCATTTACAATATTATAAAGAAATAAATATGAAAATATTTTTTATTCATGAATTTATAAAAACGCCTGTGAATAAGAGAACAAAAGAATTTAAAGAAACTCAAGCCTGCCAGTAACTAATTATACATTTTGAATAAATATATTTTCCAGGCTTTTATTTAATTTTTCCTCGCTACAAATTCACTAAAATATTTTGTGAACATCTAGGTTTATACTTATTTTTTCCTCGAGAACTGACAACAAAAATGTTAAACATTGTTTATTTATTAGACTCTTTAATTACAAGAATAGGGTTTGATAATTTTGTTTTCAATTCTTTGGACAAATTCTAAAAATAGCTTTTGAAAACGGTAAAAACATTATACAGTATACATTAATAGTATTGCAGAAAAATAGTCATTTGACACAATTTTTGCAGCTAGGTTTGGTAAACTTTACCATTTTTTCGTTTGAAAATGATGTGATTTGATTGCTATCAACTACAACTGGTCTTCCTTACCCTTATTTAGTAACAAATCCTCAATAATAAAATTTATAGATCTTTCCTATGTGCGCGTGGCCGAGATGTTAGAACTTTGGTTTTCTAATTATGAGATCCGGGTTCGAATCTAACTGTAATCGATTTGGCAGGAAGGTGACGTCTTGATAATATTGATCTGGAGGAGGCGATCTCGACGGTCCATTTATTCCAGTCAACTTTAATATTTAAATGCAATGTCAATCCCTATCTACTGTCCTACTGGTTATTCTTTTCTCTTCCTGCTCATAAGTAATATTTCTGTTCCCAATTCTTCCAGGGCCGGTAACACCTTTGTGACTTAGTGGCTTTATTGCCTTGCTTGGGATGAAACCGATTTAAAAAGTCGCCAGCCTTTCAGTACTATATCCCCATTGCTATGGCAGATGTTTGGGCGAGTTACATTCCTTATTGCCACCAGCTCGGACCTTCCTCGCTCGGGTCTTCCTCGCTAGGACCTTCCCAGCTCGGACCTTCCTCGCACGGACCTTCCTCGCACGGACTTTCCTCACTCGGACCTTCTCCTTTAGGACCTTCTCCACTCGGACCTTCCTCACTCGGATCTTCCTTGATCGGGTCTTCCCAGATCGGACCTTCTCCGCTCGGACCTTCTCCACTCAGACCTTCCTCACTCGAATCTTCCTTGCTCGGGTCTTCCCAGCTCGGACCTTCTCCGCTCGGACCATCCCCGCTCGGACCTTCCCCGCTTGGACCTTCCCATCTCGGACCCGGCTTGCCATACCCACAGTGGCTAACCATCCTCTTTCCTTTTGTGTTTCTTTGATAAAAAGCAAGTTCCCCTCAGACAGCTTCATTTCCGGAACTGTTATTTTGTGGAACAAATTCCCGAGGGAATGCTTCCCTGACAACTTTAAATCCATGGCCAATCAATATCTATCCTTCTTGATCTCATAATACTCTTTTACTTCTCCCTTCGTTACAATCTCAGTAACGCTCTACCTTGAGTGATCCTTGGGCCTCCAATTGGATGAACTGTCGGTAAATAAATTTATAATAATGATAATAGCTTCTCATAGATATGCAATGCTATCAAAATTATTTCTGTTAAAGAATATGACAAAATAAATAAATATAAGGATCTTGAAGAAATGTGGCACCTTAAAACTACTTCCTATAATAATTGGAGCACTGGGCACAATAATCGCTGGAAGCCCCTTTTCCAGTCAGTTAAATGCCATACGTGATATACCCTTGAGGGATCATGTCTCTTTCGATCTATGACTGACTATACGGAAGATTTCCCCGCAGTAGGTAGCCGTTTCTCTCTGCGGTAAACCGATTGGCAACCAAGTCCGTACTGTTATCTAACCCATAGCTGAGAGGAATAGATAGATTGATATTTTTCCGAAGGCTATGTTCGCGTAAGTGAATGAAAGAACCCAACTGGAATTCGAACTCGGCTCTTCGGTTTCACATTCCGAGACGTTATCCTTTACACCATACCGAACCTTTCAGAGGTTTTCAAAGGTGCACTGAGTGGAACCGCTTATCAGCTCAGGATTATTGCCAATGTAAAGCAAATATAAACACTGTACATGCTAAGTAGCACTTAACATCAGAATTTGGGCCAAAAAGGACATATATGTTGCCATGAGCTCGATTAATGTCTGGTTAGTGACTGTAGTGAACAGAAAGCAAATAACAGTCTTGTATCAGGTTGTAAGTTATTGGCACCCACTGAATATAAAACCCGACATGACAGAGTGGGCAAAAATCTGCACTGGAAAATCTGCAACTTCTACGGGAAGGAAACTGAAAGAAAATGGTATGAACACCACCCAGACCCGGTTACGGAGATAGGACCTGTTACAATTCTATGGGATTACACAATACACACTGACAGAACAATCAATGCCAATCGCCCAGATATTGTTATTAAAGACCACAAACAAAAAAATGCCTCTTTATTGATATGGCAGTGCCTGCAGACTGCAAATTCATCTTTGAAGATATTCAAAAAGCTGTTAAAATAGAAATTTCAAAAATGTGGCACATGGCAATATCAACAATCCTTGTTGTAGTTGGAGCCCTCGGATTGATTGGAAAAGATTCCAGTGGACTCATTGAAGGAATTTCTGGCAGCACATGTCTTTAAAAAAATACAAAAAATTGTTCTCACGAGTACAGCCCACACCTTGTGAAGGACTTTGTCTATGTAAAATATGTGTGCTGTTGTTGTTTTTGTTTTTTTTTTGTTTTGTTTTTTTTAATTGCTCAGTGGAAAATGTCATGTCACCATTTCAGACCTTAGGTTTCTGGGCGGAAATCGAAAGAAATGATGCCAAGGTAACCTCTTTTTGATCAATATCCTACCCGTACCAAACAAGCTGCTGTAGACAGACCCCGTTCCCTTCAGTGGCTTCATTGTACAGGAAACAGAAGATTTTATTCTTGCTGCAGAGGTCCAATGCTTGCTAGCTAGAAATTACTAAAAACACATACTGAAAAATTGTGTTGACCCGAAATGCAGATTGTGTGAAAATATCCAGAAACAATTGGCCATCTTATATGGTATCGGCACCCACTGAATATAAAACCCGGTATGAGTGAGTGGGCCAATACCTGCTTTGGAAAATATGCTATTTTTACGGATTGGAAACTGCAAGAAGTTGGTATGAACACCACCCAGACCCGGTTACGGAGATAGGACCTGTAATAATTTTATGGAACTTTACAATACACACAGAACATCGCGGTCAGAGGCCACGATGGATAGTGTCTCGAAATAAGAAATCGGAGAGCTGAGTTCGAATTCAAGTCGGGCTCATTACGTTCACTTACACGCAGATATTTGTGAAAAAGTTATTAACTCCGCTTCTTTCTCAAGATATGAGTTAAACAGTAAGATTTGTATTTGGAAAAAAGTCAGTGTTTTTCTCAAAAAAAAATGCTAATGCATTATTCACTTAGGAAAAAAAATTAAAGAATAGTTCTTTAAATAACCTACAAAAGGGTTGATAACCAGTAAAAAACAAAAACAAATCATTAACTGCATTCGATATTTTTATTGCTCTTCCTCATGTTTTTTTCCTTTTTTCACTTTTCATTTACTTCCCCTACTTCTCTTCCACACTCTTCTTCTTCTTCTTCTTCTTCTTCTTCTTCTTCTTCTTCTTCCACATTCTTCTTCTTTTTCTTCTCTTCCACATTCTTCTTCCTCTTCTTCTTCTTCCTCTACTTCTATTCCACATTCTTCTTCTTCTTCTTCCACATTCTCCTTCCGCTTCTTCTTCTTCCCCTACTTCTCTTCCACATTCTTCTTCCTCTTCTTCTTCTTCGCCTACTTCTCTTCCACATTCTTCTTCCTCTTCTTCTTCTTCCCCTACTTCTCTTCCACATTCTTCTTCTTCTTCTTCTTCTTCTTCTTCTTTGTTTTTCCTATTTGTTCCTCCTCTCCTTCGTCCTTTTCTTTTTTTCTCCTTTTTTCTTTCCTTCCTTCTCTAAATTTTCCGTTTTTTTTAATTTCCAATCATCCGTTTCTTCTAATGTTCGTCCTCTTCTTTCTCTTTCTTTTTCACCTTTCTTTTTTACTTCTTTCCAATTCACCCTCTCATTTCCTTATACCCTCTCTCTCTCTCGCTTTCTTCACTAATCTTTCCTTGTTTTTATTTTCTTTCATTCTTTATTTTTTATTTGTATTAATATTTTTGTTGTTGTTTTGAAGCAGGCGCATTTTTTTGTTGTTGTTGTTTCCTCCCAGTTCAATTTCAGCGAAAAGAATCCCGCCTCTGTGTTTCTTGCCCGTTCCTTATCTGTGGCCATCTTCTGTTGGCAACAGCTGGTCTTCAACCAACTTCGCAGTTGCACAATGAACAATCAAAAAAGACGCAACAAGCCAATCAAAACAAAGAAACGCAGTAGGTTTGACAGAAAGAAACGATAACAAAAATGTCTAATCACTCTTTTTTTATTTACTTAGGCTACCTTAGTTTGGCACAAGACCACGAGCATAGAGAACCCACTGTATCAATTAGATCAGTTAGCGAACGTTGCTCGATATTAAAAAAAAGCCGAATTTGGTACAGGATCCTGCATTTTCCCTTATGGCCATATCACGTTGAAACATCGGTTCCCGTACGAACACCGTAGTTAAGCAGCGTCCAGCCTTATCAATATCTAGATGGGTAACCGCATCGGAATACCGAGTACTGTAAGCTTAGATGTGCGGCTGGCGTAATGGATAATGGTTCGGGTTAATCGGAGAGCAAGGATCCAATTCCGGCTTAGTTCGTTTTATTCACTCACGCGCAATGCCCTGGGAAAGTTATAAATCCACCTTTTTACTCCCCAGAAATGGGTTAATTAGTAAAATTGATATCAGTAAAAAAATTAGTATATTAACAAAAATTCGTACAAAATAATTAGATTTCTGCATTAAATGACCCATAGAGGCTGATATACGGTTAAACAAAAACAATTAAACAAAAATTATTTTTCTTGTGTCGTCTCCCTTCAGAATTTAGGCGATAATGGCTCTCCATAACTTCCTGTCCCTTGTAGCTGTAAGCAATACCTATCCCCCTACAATCGCTCCTAGTCTCTGTTCTGTCACCCAATTAGACAAGCCCGTTAGGTATGTTACCAGCAATTTCCGTTATCCACTCGGATCCGCAATGTGTCCTGTTCGTTAGAAACAAAGACGAGAGTGATGGACAGTTACGTAATATCAGATCCCCCTATAAGACAGTGAATACAGAACAGTTTTCTCACAGGGGAAGAGGAAACTTGAATCAACAGAGATGTGGTTCTACAGAAGGATGCTAAGAATACCATAGACAGAGCATGTGAGTAGTGTGGAAGTCTTAAGGAAAATTAGAACGAAAATGATAATTGTGGTTAGAATCAGAATAAAATTTTTGGGTGGAAAGAAGGCTTAGCAGATTTGACACTCACGGGGAGACGAGAAGTGCAGACGGGGGCAAAGTCAGTAAACTATCCAATAAGCTTTTGTAAATGGATAGCAGACAAAGACTTCTGGAATGTACGAAAACCAAAGTTATTTAAAATTACAATTTGGAGATTTCAAAATCAAGCAAGTATGAAAAATTAAATATCTGGGAAGTTTTTAACGAATTATGGAAAATGTGACATAGAAAACCGAATTCTAATTGGAAAAGAAAAATTCCTTCAAAAAGCAAAACAAAGTATAAAGAAACATGAAAATGTCGTTAGAATCAAAGGAAAATGTGCGGAACTACTATGAATACAAAAGCTTACGGTCAAATCACAATAAACACACCGGTTCTCGTTCGATCGCCGAAGCTAAGCATCGTAGAGTCAGTACTTAGCTGGGGTTCCACTTGGGAATACTTGGTACTGTAAGGAGACGCCTAATCCAGGGGTAAAATATTTTGGAGCACCTCGGCGTGGTGTAATGGTTAGCATGCTTGTCTCGGTAAAACAGTAACCACTGGAAAGTGAGTTCGATCCTCAATGGTTGCCAGATACTTTCGGCCTTGTGACACATCTAAGCTACGCTTAGAAAATCAGTACTATCAATAAAAACAAAAGGAAAACTTATCTTAGTAGACGCGTCCCCTGAGTGACTTTATCAAGGCAAATATAAATAGTTCATTTGGTTAGCGGAAAAATCAAGCAAGTTCATGGACGTGTGTAAATATAGATCAATGCTTAATTTACTGTCGGAGGACGAATATTTTTTGTGGAAATTTCTCGGACATTCAGGCCAGTAAATGTGGTTTAATACTGTTTATTATAAAGAGTGCATTTACTTAAATATTTGTATAGAAAAAATTCATAGCCGCTCGGCTCGGTGGCTAGGATCAAAGTGTAGTATCTGTGCTTTGTGAGCTGCCGGGTCGGGTGTCTGACGAACTCTCTGCTTGCAGGGAGGAACTCTGACGAAGCTCCGCCGAAGGGTAGAGTTGAGTTGGGGGAGGTTGACGGAACTGGCCCCCCTCGGGGTGTTTGGATGGTTATTTATTTTAGGCTGAGCCTACGGGCTCGGGGATACCCACATTAAAAAGGCCTTGTGCCACATTCAATCCTCGTGGGTGGATTGATAAATACCATCTAAAAAAATCGTACCCGCTCGGCCCGGTGGCTAGGATCAAAGTGTATTATCTGTGCTTTGTGAGCTGCCGGGTCGGGTGTCTGTCGTACTCTCTACTTGCAGGGAGGAACCCTGATGAGGATCCGCCGAAGGGTAGGGTTTCGTTGGGGGAGGTTGACGGAACTGTCCCCCTCGGGGGGTTTGGATGGTTATTTATTTTTGGCTGGGCCTACGGGCTCGGAGATATTCACATTAAAAAGGCCTTGTGCCACATTCAGTCCTCGCAGATGGATTGATAAATACCATCTAAAAAAATCATACCCGCTCGGCCGGGTGGCTAGGATCAAAGTGTAGTATCTGTGCTTTGTGTGCTGCCGGGTCGGGTGTCTGTCGAACTCTCTGCTTACAGGGAGGAAACCTGACGAAGTTCCGCCGAAGGGTAGAGTTGCATGGGGGAGGTTGACGGAACTGGCCCCCCTCGGGGTGTTTGGATCGTTATTTATTTTTGGCTGGGCCTACGGGCTCGGAGATACCTACATTTAAAAGGCCTTGTGCCACATTTAATCCTCGTGGGTGGATTGATAATTACCGTATCTATAAAAAGAATACCCGCTCGGCCCGGTGGCTAGGCTCAAAGTGTAGTATCTGTGCTTTGTGTGCTGCCGGGTCGGGTGACTTTCGAACTCCCTGCTTGCAGGGAGGGACCCTGACGAAGCTCCGCCGAAGGGTAGGGTTTCGTTGGGGGAGGTTGACGGAACTGGCCCCCCTCGGGCGGTTTGAATGGTTATTTATTTTTGGCTGGGCTTACGGGCTCGGAGATAAACACATTAAAAAAGCCTTGTGCCACATTCAATCCTCGTGGGTGGATTGATAAATACCATCTCTATAAAAAATACCCGCTCGGCCCGGTGGCTAGGATCAAAGTGTAGTATCTGTGCTTTGTGAGCTGCCGTTATCGGGTGTCTGTCGAACTCTCTCCTTGCAGGGAGGAACCCTGACGATGTTCCGCCAAAGGGTAGGTTTGCGTTGGGGGAGGTTGACGGAACTGGCCCCCCTCGGTTGGTTTGGATGGTTATTTATTTTTGGCTGAGCCTCCGGGCTTGGAGATACCCACATTAAAAAGGCCTTGTGCCACATTCAGTCTTCGTGGGTGGATTGATAAATACCATCTATAAAAAGAATACCTGCTCGGCCCGGTGGCTAGGATCAAAGTGTAGTATCTGTGCTTTGTGAGCTGCCGGGTCGGGTGTCTTTCGAGCTCCCTGCTTACAGGGAGGAACCCTGACGAAGCTCCGCCGAAGGGTAGAGTTGCGTTGGTGGAGGTTGACGGAACTGGCCCCCCTCGAGGGGTTTGGATGTTTATTTATTTTTGGCTGGGCCTACGGGCTCGGAGATACCTACATTAAAAAGGCCTTGTGCCACATTTAATCCTCGTGGGTGGATTGATAATTACCGTATCTATAAAAAGAATACCTGCTCGGCCCGGTGGCTATGATCAAAGTGTAGTATCTGTGCTTTGTGCGCTGCCGGGTCGAGTGACTTTCGAAATCCCTGCTTGCAGGGAGGAACCCTGACGAAGCTCCGCCGAAGGGTAGGGTTTCGTTGGGGGAGGTTGACGGAACTGGCCCCCCTCGGGGGGTTTGGATGCTTATTTATTTTTGGCTGGGCCTACGGGCTCGGAGATACCCACATTAAAAAGGCCTTGTGCCACATTCGATCCCCGTGGGTGGATTGATAAATACCATCTATAAAAAGAATACCGGCCCGGTGGCTAGGATCAAAGGGTAGTATCTGTGCTTTGTGAGCTGCCGGGTCGGGTGTCTGTCGAACTCTCTGCTTGTAGGGAGGAACCCTGACGATGCTCCGCCGAAGGGTAGGGTTTCGTTGGTGGAAGTTGACGGAACTGGCTCGGAGATACCCACATTAAAAAGGCCTTGTGCCACAGTCATTCCTCGTGGGTGCATTGATAAATACCATCTATAAAAAGAATACCCGCTCGGCTCGGTGGCTAGGATCAAAGTGTAGTATCTGTGTTTTGTGAGCTGCCGGGTCGGGTGTCTGTCGAACTCTCTGCTTGCAGGGAGGAACTCTGACGAAGCTCCGCCGAATGGTAGGGTTTCGTTAGGGGAGGTTGTCGGAACTGGCCCCCCTCGGGTGGTTTGGATGGTTATTTATTTTTGGCTGAGCCTACCGGCTCGGAGATACCCACATTAAAAAGGCCTTGTGCCACATTCAATCCTCGTGGCTGGATTGATAAATACTATCTATAAAAAGAATGTATAAACATAAAAATGTCTTCATATATATATGTATATATATATATATATATATAATTTTGTATTGAGATTGATTTATGCGTTATATGTTTTGAATAACATGAGGTTGTAGATTTAACCTTTTTTTTTAATTTTTGTTATGGTCATATATCTTGGCTTTGTATAGTCGTCATTCCTTCACAAAACTCTTAACATGGAAATCAATCGCAATCCAAACTAATTTAAATACTAATTTACATATTTGGGCAGCAATTCTCTTTTATGTATGTCTGATTGAATAAATTTAAAAAGCATAACGAAAAAAAAAAATTACGGTAATGGATAACAACGGATAACTCCGTATAAATACTCGTACTAATGAACAACATATAGTCCTGTACTACTTGCACCCCTGAAGATGATCTTGGAAGAAGATCGAAAGTACTTGGGAAATGAAAATAAAAGAAATTTAAACAGCTATAGCACATTTCTCTCATCCTTTAACATCAATACACGGAAGGTTATTTGTGAGTATGAACGGATTTTATTAAAAATTAGCAGACATAATGTCTGTAATTTATTCAATCAGACAATCCTCATTTACATATGTATACATATATAAAAAAGCGAAAAACTCCTACTCAATTCCGTTTATTAAGCATTGAACTATATTTCCACACGTCCATGAACTTGCTTGACTTTTCCGCTAACCTGATGAACAACTATGTAATATAAATCCTATTTTTTGCAGCGAATACTGAACAGTTTCATCTCAGATAAAGAGGATAACAGAAATGCGTTACTACAGAAAGATGCTGAGGATATCATGGACGGTGCATGTGAGGAAAGAGGAACGAAAATGACCTTTGTACTTTGAATCAGAAAGGGACAGATGAAATATCTAGGATGCATAATGAGGAAAGGGGACTTCGCGAATTTGACACTCAAGAGATGTCGAAGAGGGAAAGATGGAAACACCGAGTAACCTACCTAATTAGCTTGTGTAATTGGCAGAACACTGACTGGGAAGGATATTAAGGAGATAAACATTACTTCCAGCTACTAAGAATAGGAAGTTGTGAAGGGCCAAGACCGTTCATGTCTCGTGGGGAAATTGCAAGTAGCATAACTAACGAGCTTGTGTAAATGGATGGCAGTACTGTGACTGGGAGGGATAATAAGAGGATAAACATTGTTTAGAGCTACTAAGGATAGGTAGTTGTGGAGAGCCATGATCGTCCATGTTTCGTATGGAAATTGCGAGTAACATATCCAATGAGCTTGTGTAAATGGATACAAGATTAGAGACTGGATGGGAATCAATGTTTTTCAGGGCTACAAATTTTAGGAAGTAGTGGAGAGCCGTGATTGCCCATGTCTTCAAGGGAAAGTGCAAGTAATATAACTAACGAGCTTGTGTAAATAGTAGAAAAGGGACTAGTAGGGTCAGTAAGAAGATAAACATTGTTTAGCGCTACAAAGGAAAGGAAACTGTGGAGAGCCATGATCGTCCATTTCTCGTGAGGAAACTGCGAGTAACCTAATGAGCTTGAGTAAATGGATGGCAGAACAGTGACTAGGAGGGATAGTAAGGGGATGCATGTTACTTAGAGCTACAATGGATAGGAAATAGTGGAGAGCCATAATCGGTCATATCTCGAAAGGAAACTGTGTAGTACAACTAATGAACTTATGTAAATGGATGGCAGAACAGGGACTGGTATGGATAGTAAGGCTATCTATACTGCTTAGGGTTATAAAGGTTAGGAAGTTGTGGAGAGCCGTGTGAGCAAGAAGGAAGTTTTAAGGAAAAGAGGACCGGAAAGAGCACTTGTGATTGGGATCAGACAGAAATAGTTGAAATTTCTGTTTGCACTGGAGAAAAAATATGTTCCACTAACGTTACAAATGCGGTGGGCCTGCCTGCTTGCCTGCCCGCCCTGAAAGCCACAATGCTAGCTTTCACTTTGACTAAAACGTCGAAACTGGTGGGAACTTCGCAAACAAGATACGGATGTTTACTAACCTCTTCAACCTAATAATTGTTGATGTTTATATTTCCTTTATAGTGCAAAGATATTTCTATTGCTTGTGCTTGTAGAGGCATTCACCCGGGATCGGTTGAACCGGCTTCCGTCAAACGAATTTGTCGCATCTCGAAGGAGTAGTCTCAGCTGCTATTTGCATTCACAAGCGGTCCCCAGCCGCATGTATACACATGTTAGGATAGTGGTTTGAATTCAGAGCTTTTCTTCTAGACTGGTTGCCAACCAAGGCCCAATGGCTCAGTCTGTTCTGTGATTTATCCACAGTTGTGGTGGTGGGGAAGAGATGGATTCAAACCTTCCCCAAGGACAGGGGTCACCAAACTACGGCCCCCGATGTCAGTTCATCTGGCCTGCCGCTTCACCAGGCCACAAATGAGCTAAACTATAATTATTTATATGGAAATTTCAATAGATTGTAGTTAAAATTACTATGTAGAATAAATGAAAATAAACGTAAAATTTGGCCAATCTGATTTTTGCATCTGAAAATAATATAAGTTTTAGGAAAATCAGTGAAATAAAAAATTCGGTAATTTTTTCAACTTTTGTTATCCGAGCGTTTTTTTTTTGGGGGGGGGGGGGGTTGTGTGTGTAAGTACCTGCAATGAAGTTTCTAAGAAAAGTGATTACAAGCCTGCTGCAGCAATTATGTTTTAACTTGCATTGCCGTTTTTAAACCGGTTTGAAGAGTGCCGTAAATAAAAAGGACTGACTCCAGCGAATTATGTCAAAAATTTTGCTTGAACTTATTATAAAATCTAAAGTATGTAAAGTCAACTCATGTAATAATTAATTAATGCATATTGTATATACTCATTGGGGATCTTCTTAATTTGTTGTTTTAATCCCCCCCCCCACATACAACGATTTGTACAAATGGGGACTATTTAGGATTTTCATAGAGACCATGAGGTATTATGGTGGATGTAGTAAGAAAGGTTAGTAAGAATGTGTTGTTTTGTTGATAGGAATATTGTTTGTATGTTTGGGTCGGTGTTTGTGGCTAGCTAAGTTTAAATTAAGACAGATGAAGGTCATCCTTCTCCCCATTCCCCCTTTTTAGGCCTTATGCCACATTTTCTGTAATTTTACAGAAATAAATATTGTAATGAGATTGACTGATGAACATTAGAAAGCATTTCTCTTGATTGCATACAGCAATACCAAAACAAATATTAATTATATATTAAAAAGGTAAACGCCAATTTTACAAATCTCATTAACCTTTTGTGTTGCTTATTTTGTGAGATTCGGATATGTGCGCACTTGGTGTGATATAACTAGTTTATTGCTATTGCCGCCTTCTTGGATAACTTTTTAGTAAATAAGTATGTTTGTTGTCTTTATTTTTTTGTGCATTCAGTGTATTGTATTGAACAAAATGGTTATCCGGCCCACACTCGTCATTCTGTGCTATCTGGCCCTCTGTGGAAAAAGCTTGGTAACCCCTACCAAGGGTATTAGCGCGTAAGTGACTGTAATGAACTCGACTGTAATTCGAACTCTGTAGCGTTAACCCAAAATATCGTTCTTATATGACGTTAGATAGTAATAGTAGCGTTTAGTTTTAACTTCATGGCGGAGACGATCATGACTCTCCTTGAATTATTTCCCTTCGTCTTCTTTAAATTGCCATGGCATGACTTCCTAGATAAAATAATAAAGTAGTTTCTTATGAACACTTTTTTTTTTCGAATTTTTCTCCTCCTAGACTTCTTGCTGCACAAGGATAGACAGATCAGTGTATAGTGTTATTTAATCCATAGCTGGAGGGAGAAGAATTAAATTCACGCCTTTCCCAAAGACATTTATGTAAATTTCAGCGCAAAAGACGAATAGGAAACCACAAATGTAACATCTTCAAGTCTAGGGTCAGTCGTCATCCTCATAATCTTCACTTCCTTCTAATTCTTTGTACGTTCACGTCACTCACCTTATTAAATAACCCTCTATCTTGAGTGGCCCTTGCGCTTTACAATGAATTAAGTTTATTTTTAAAAAATGCAATTGTAAAGTGGATTGTGCCGTTTCGCGCCGGAAATTCCCCGCTGAAAGTTGCTCCACGGTCGTGTCTTGAAATTAAGCAATCTAATAACAAACATGGCGAACATAATGAAAATTCCCAAATCAAACGTTTAATAACATTTCTACTTGTTTACGTTAGTCTCTTTGTTATGTGACTGACTGATGAATAGTGGATACTTTACACCAATGTGAAACACACGAACAAGTGGGACAAACGAAATGAAGCACCACTAATCTTATCGAAGATCGGTCTTCATCCAAAGAAGGTAGCAGTAGAAAGTTATCTTCCTTCCAAAATATTACGCTTTTTTTCTATTTCCAAAATTACTGGCGCTTTTCATCAATTGTGGCCAATCGACAAAAAGCGCCCGAAATTTGGGAAAAAGAAAAAGGGTAATAGTGTTCACTTTTTTGGAACACATTTTGATGATGGGTGAAAAATAAAAAGAATGCTTTAAGGCAATATAGATCGGAACGCAAAGATCTACGACTACAAAGCATACCAAAGACCTGTCATCAATCCGAAGAATGTGACGTTGTATTTATGATGTAACTGGAAGAAATTCGTCTGCTATGAGATAAATCAATCGTCCCCAAACGGTTCGGCGCGCCACATAGGTGCGGTGGGCGGAATGAGTGAAAGACAATCAAAGATTTCGAAACCGTTTCAAAAAATTCATATGCCAAAAATAAATATGTTTTCAAAATTTAAAATATTATTATGGATTACTTATAATTGCATGCATGAGTCCCATTATAAATAGTTATAAATAATTACTGACTAATTTTATCATTGTGATATTTTTACATTATATCAAGTGTTAGGAATACAGAAACTAGGTTCAGCAAATTGGAGGAGAGAGTTATTAATGATAATGTTCTGACTTCAAATCCGCGGCTATCTCCTTTTAACACTCTCTCTTTCTCCCCTCTCTCTCTCTCTCTCTCTCTCCCTCTCTCTCTCTCTGGAGCTTCTTTGCTGTAGGGATGTGGCACAAGGCATGGCTGATGCTAACCTCCAGGGGCGTAACTGCTTGCGTCTTTTCGGGATAACGTTTTCAGCTAACAGGAAGTGGAAAGTCTATATTGAATCTATTGCTTGATCAGCTGCTAAGAAAGTTGGTTCACTGTGTCATGCAGACAATTTTTCTCTCCAGAATCCTTCTTCTATATTTTTTGCATCTCCAGAATCTATCAAAAAACTCTAACATTCGTCCATGCTTAGAATATTGCTGTCACATTTGGTCCAGTGCTCCTGCTATATATCTGGAGATCCTTGTAAAAAATGGATGAAGAGTCAGCAAATTGGTCCTGATCTGGCGCCTCGGTCTTAGTCACCTTCTCGCCACCTTAAAGTCGCCGCCCTCTTCCTTTAACTCTAAATACTTTCATGATAACTGCTCGGATGAACTCTTCGTTATGGTACCTAGACTTCGTGAATTTAAGCACGGGTCTCATCGATATACAGATGACTAGATGTAACCGTAAGTTATATGCTAAAAGTTTATTTTCTCGCTTGTGAAAATCACTTATAGCTCCATGCTTTCCAGCCAATCTTCAAAAATTTAAATGCAATGTCAATCGCTATCTACTGTCCTCCTGTTTACCCTTCTTCTGTATTCGATCGTTAGTAATGTTTCTGTTTTTTTAATTCTTCTACAGTCAGTAACCTACTGTGAGTTAGTGGCTTTACTGCCTTGCATGGGGTGAACTTGATTAAAATAATTCAATAAATAAACAAACCAACCCAGGCAACTGTTTCAGTAATAAGAATTAATAAGAACTTTATCAAGTCATCTGTACACGGTTTTAGTTACTCGTCAAATGTGAGAGGCCAGTTACAAAGCTGAAGATTATAAAGACAAGGTTAAGAAACTTGCTGTCTGAAGCGAATTTGGAATCATACCATTGAAAAGGTACTGTCAGATGAATTGGATGCAGAAGCAATTATTGGTAGATTTGAACAATCATCTGGTGAACCGAAACGATTGCACTTTATATAGTCGACTGCATGCAATGCTTCATTGTACTTTTAAACAATTTGCTAATGTGTAAATTGTTGAGTAAGCTATTTAAAACTATCAACCAATGACTTAAAATCAAATAATAACAATAATTCAATAATAACATTCTGTATTTACGTTTGTTATCTACTGCCAGTAATGTGTACAGTACATGCAATATTTTACAGTACATATGCATTGTGGTGAATGGCTATCGGCTTGGAATGAGATCTCGGAGTTCGTTAGATTCATTTACGTACAAATACCCTTGGGAAAGGTATGAATCCATCTCTTATCCCCCAGCTATGGGTTAAATAGCAGGGCAAACTGGGTTCTTTAACTTTGGTTGGTAACCATTTAGTTTGGTTTGGTTTGTTTTACGGCATATCAACCGCTATGGGTTATCTAATACCGACAAAATTTTCATTGTTGGTAATATTTTTTTTCCAAAAATCTATTTCTGGTAATATTTTTTCCTTCAAAAATCTATTCGTGGTAAGAATTTTTCCTTCACTGGTAATATTTGTTTTTCAAAAATGTATTGTTGGTATTTTTTTTATAAAAGTATTTCTGGAATTAAAACCTATTTTTACACTTTCATATTGTTTTGAACCAAGTTTGGGTGTTTACTATTTGCCCATAGCTGAGACCCTAACAGATGCTACCACTCCGGGTCAGGGTGGATCTGGGAACCTCAGCAATTAAAAGGTGGTTCCATGCTCCTCAAAACCACCTGATCAGAGGTCTTGCTGTTGGACGTAGTTTATTGTTTTACTCAGGACGCGGATGTAATTTATCGTCATACCCAGGGCGGGGTTGGTAACCAGTGTACCACAGAAAGAAATGGCAACCTCCTGCGGGAAAAAGTTTTCTGCCTCTTCAGTCATGTATCGAAAGATACATGATCGCCCAAGCGTGTATCACGTGTGGCACTTAACTAACATGTACTACGTAATTAATAAGAAATAATTTTCCTGAAAAGAATATTAAAAAGATGTAAATTACATTTATTAAGATATTAGGATGTTCAGAAAGCAATTTAGGCACCTCTGCATGGTGTAATGGTTAGCTAGCTTGTCTTGCTAGAACAATTACGATTGAACAGTGAGTATACTCACTGGAACCCCATACTTTCCGCCTTGTGCCATATCTAAGGTGCGCTTAGAAAATCTCTATACAGAAAGTAATTACGTATTATTTTAATGTAAGAATTACTCTGTAATTACAAAGAAATTTACCACAAAAATGTTAATTGTATACATTTTTTCAATATGTATTTTTTTTTAAATTTATTTATTTATTCACTATGAATATTAAATGATAGCATTGTAGTGGTGAGTGGACACCGTTTGTCTTCTGGCAACCATTTTTTTTTTCAGACCCAGTTCGTAAATATGTGATATTTTATCTTGTTTTATCAAACTCTTTCTTCTTCCTTTCCTTACTTTTTTTTAACAATGTTTCTTAATTATATTTCTCTGTATGATTTGTTATTATTCTCATACATTAAGCTCTCTATCAGTATTTTTACCTGAATATTCATTTTTTTAGGAACTACTTTGGATTATCCACATAACCAAAGGATTATATATTTTTTCTTTGACAATTTCACAGACATTCAGGCCGGTAAATGTTCTTAATACTGTTTATTATAAACAGAGCATTTACTTAAATATTTGTGTCTGTAAAAAAGAATGAATAAAAATAAAAATGTCTTAAAAATAATTGTCGGACTTTGTCCATTTCATAATGTGTGACGGCATTTATTTACATTTGGATACGCATCGAGCAGATATGAATGTACGTGAGAAAATCATGGAAAATTGAAGTTTAAAAACAGTAAAATCGGGTGTGCTAACTGAAATGCTTCTCTGTGGCTCAATCGATAAAAGCACGTCAGGCTATATGACGGTTCCGTATAGGATACAGGTTCGATTCCTGTCGGAGGATGAATATTTTCTATGACAATTTATCGGACATGCAAGCCGGTTAATGCTGTTTATTATAAACAGAGCTTTTTGTATCTATAAAATAGAATGTATTAACATAAAAATGTCGGACTTTGTCCATTTTATATATACATACACACACACACACACACGCATATATATATATGGAAGCTAAAAGCTCCGAATTTAATTAAATTCGGGACATTTAGCTTCCATTTTTGAAACATGGTTGGAACTGTGTAGCGAAAAACCATATTTTAAGTCTATTAATTTATAATATTAATGCTCTTCAAATTTACATTGAGCACTATTTTGTAAAAATAAAAATATCTATAAGAACACCGGATTATATATCTTACTGTTCTTTCTTTTTACTAATATATATATATATATATATATATATATATATATATATATATATATATATATATATATATATATATATATATATATATATATATATATATCCCAATTGTTCCTGTGCCATCAGTCACGTTTTGGAACACGCTTGTAGATTAATTCAGGAGTTTGAATGATTTAATTTTGTTCTCAAATAATGATGATTTTTCGATAGTTCGATCATCAACAACATGGGTATTTTATTTCTAGGCCCCTTGATTTCGTGGTGGGGGGGACATAGGGCCATAACAACAACTCTCTAACGGACGCTCCTTTTCAGCTCGGCCTATGTTGTGCAAGCTGCCTTCACCTCTGCGTCAACCAAGTCTGTTTTGGTCGACCCAGTTTTCGCTTCCCCTGTGGATTCCAGTCAAAGGCCTGTTTGGTGACACTAGAAGCAAGCTCGCGGTGTCTGTGGCCGATCCATCTCCATTTACGATTGGATTATTAGTACATTTTTTCAATATGTATTTTTTTTTTAAATATTTATTTATTTATTTGTTATGAATATTAAATGACTACTTTGCTCATCAATGTCACCTGCCCAACATGGGAAGAAGAGACTCGAGGCGACATAGATGTGGTCCTACAGAAGGATGCTAAGGATATCATGGACGGAGCATGTGAGCAACAATGAGGTTTTAGATAGGTTGCAAACAAAGAGAGGCTTATACTTAACATCAGAAAGAAGCAGCTGAAATTTCTGGGACATATAATGAGGAAGGAAGGCCTGGAGAATCTGATACTCACGGTCCAATAGAAGGAAAAGGAGACAAGGGAAAGCAGCGCGTGACATATCTGGCGATCTTGAGAAGGTGGATGACAGAACGCAATCTGGGAGAGGAAGCATATGGAAGGAACTTGCTGAGAGATGCAAGGGATAGAGGGAGGTGGAGAGCCATGATCGCCTACGTCCTGAAAGGACACGGCACATTAAAAGAAAAAAGAAGAGGGTTTCAAGGAGTAAGACGAGAATGTGTTTTCTCGAAGGATTTATTCAAGCTATACAGCGAGAATCGGTCGAAAGAGTACAGGAAGGCCTGCTAGAAGTTTGGCTTCTGGCTACCAATATTTTCAGACCCAGTCTACGATTGCTACCCTGTATGTGTGTGTGTGTGTGCGAGAGAGACAGAGGGGGAGAGAGCTTTATATGGTTCATTATTTTATTCTTTATCTAATTCGAAACCATGAAAAGATGTCAGAACAGAGTTTGTGATATTGTGTGGGCGGTGGGAGCACATATTTCAAATCTCGTTATTAAAAGATAACAGTTCTTTTTTTGGTTACATTCGACAAAGGCGAGTCAGAGAAGATATCTTATTCAATAAAAAGCGAATCTTACAAAATGACGTCAATTAGGTTAAGGCAGAGATTTGCTGGCAAACTTTACAGCGCATTGTCGGAGAATTCGAGATTCATCGAATGCTCGTCTACCATGGCCTCATGCCAGACAAAACGTAACGGAGTAAACATTAAACAGAAAATACGAGCACAGAGACAAAATCGGATATCATTATATTTCCCTACTCTCCTTCTTACTCTTTATCTCTCTCTCTTCCTCTTCCTTTCTTCTTCATTCTTTTGTCTTTCTCTCTTCCTCTTCCTACATCTTTCTCTTACCTCCTACTTTCTTTGTCTTTCTCTCTCTTTTCCTTTCTTCTTTTATCTTTTTCATTCTCTCTTTTTCATTCTCTCGCTTTCTTTCTTCCTCCTCTTGCATCTTTCTCTTACCTCCCACTTTCTTTTTCTTTCTCTCTCTCTCTTCCTTTTTTCTTTTATCTTCATTCTCTCTCGTTCTCTCTTCCTCTTCCTACATCTTTCGCTTACTTTCCAATTTCTTTTTCTTACTCTCTCTCTTTCTTTGTCCTTTTATCTTCTTCATTCTCTCTCTTTTTCTCTTCCTCCTCCTACATCTTTCTCTTACCTCCCACTTTCTTTTTCATTCTCTTTCTCTTCCTTTCTTCTTTTACCTTCTTCATTCTCTCTTCCTCCTCCTACATCTTTCTCTTACCTCCTACTTTCTTTTTCTTTCTCTCCCTCTTTCTTTGGCCTTTTTATCTTCTTCATTCTCTCTCTCTTCCTCCTTTTGCATCTTTCTCTTATCTCCCACTTTCTTTTTCTTTCTCTCTCTCTTCTTTTCTTCTTTTATCTTCTTCATTCTCTCTCTTTCTCTCTTCCTTCTCCTGCTTCTTTCTTTCTCTCTCTTCCCCACCTCCTTTCTTTTTCTATTTCTCTCACTTCATATTTTTACCTTTTCTCCTCTTTTTCTCACTTCATACTCTTTTCTCTTTTTATTCTTTCTATTCCTCTTCCTCCTCCTCCTTCTACTTCTTTCTCTTTTCGCCGCTTTTCTTTTTCTCTGTCACTCTTCCTCTTTCTTTCTTCTTCATTCATTTTTTCTCTTTTCCTTCTCCTTTTCCTGTCTCTTTCTCTCTCTTTATCCTCCTTTCTCTTTTTCTCTTCTTCTTTCTTCTATCTTTTTCTCCTTTCCTCTTGCTCTTTTTTCTTTTCATGCTCCTATCTCTCTCTCTTCCACCTCCTCCTCCGTCTTCCTCTTTCCCACCTTATTTTCTCTCTTTCTCTCCTCCATTCTTTGCTTTTCTCTCTTCCTATTTCTTTCTCTTTCCTCTTTTTTTATATCACTCTCTTCCTCTTCCTTTCTCCTTTTCTCTTCTTCATTCATTCTTTTTTTCTCTCTTTCTCCAGCTTCTTTCTGTTTTTTCACCCTTTCTCTCTCTATCTCTTCGTGTTTCTTTCTCTTCTTTCGTCTATCTCCTCTTCCCGCTTTCTCTCTTTCTCCCTTTTCTATCTTCCTGTCTCTTTCTTCCGCCTCCTTTCTCTTTCTCTCTTTTCCCCGACCTTTTTATTTTCTCTACTTTTGTCTCTCTCCCTCTCTCTCTCTCACTCTCTCTCTCTCTTTTCTTCTTTGTCCTGTCCCTTTTTCTCTTCTTAAATATTTTAATTAAGGCAGATTTTTTTCCCGCAGTAGGTTGCCACTTCTTTCTGCGGTAGACCAGTTATCATCGAAAGCCGTCTGCCTTGCTATTTATCACTAACAGACGAAGAGAAGAAGAGGATTCATACCTTTCCCAAGGGTATTAGCACGTAAATGAATGTAATGAATTCGACTGGAATTTGAACTCGGCTCTCCGATTCCTCAATCCGTGCCTCCTTTTAATTAAATGAATTAATAAAAAAAAAATGAAATACCGTAACAAGACGCCATTTTTTCCATCTTAAATCGCGTCCACAATGTCTGCTGCGTTTTATACTTTAGTTTAGAACTCAATCCTATTTTATTCAGGATTCAGAACGGACAAACTCGGGTTAAACTGGATTAATGTGTTTCCCAAGGAGATAAAATCTATCTATTGACATACTGGAACAAAGGGAAATAAATCTTTCATTGATTTTCCAAGCGTAGCTTAGATGTGGTACAAGGCCGAAAGTATTGAGCACCCAGTGAATATCGAACACACTACTTAGTCATAATTGATCTAGCGAGACAAGCTTGCTAAGCATTGCACCATGTCGAAGTGGCAAATCGATTTCTCTAAGCGCAGCTTAGATGTGGCACAAGGCCGAAAGTATGGAGCACCTAGTGAATATCGAACACTACTTAATCGTAATTGATCTAGCGAGACAAGCTTGCTAAGCATTATACCGCCTTTGGGTGCTCAAATCTTTCATAAGATATTTATATAAAGCTCTAGCCTCCATCTGTCTGTTTGTTACCAAACTCCTCCTAGGGTTTTGGAGATAGACCCCCATAAACATATATATTCTGAAACTAAATTACTCAGAGTACTTGGATATTTTATTTTGATCAAAGGGGGTCTTCTGTGGTGGTGGGAGGAGGCATAACAAACTGTAAAAATTTTCCCTTTGATTTGAATTAAATTTAAATTTGAACAGGGGAATGACTCCTATGAAAAATACAGAAGGAGAAATCCAGAAGATGAAGCTTAGATCAAGATCAAAACGAGGCAATATAGACGTCAAGTTGAGCAAGAAGTCACCAATCAGTGGTTAGTGCTTTATAATACATATTAGTTGCGACAATTCAACTGCCATTTCCTACATTTTTAAAAAAAATTTTATTTGACAATTTTTGTTTTTATTTTTCTCCTTTTTTTTCTCACACAAATACATTTTTTAACGGCGAAACCATAAAATATAAAATCGGGCAATTTAACTTTAATATTACTATATAAAAAACACTTTTGAACATTTAAATGTTGCTACGTGATAACGTGTTTTAACATAGAACAGGTTTTAAATTTCTTTGGTGCCTATGATTAGAGTGTTTTATGTATCATATATAAATACGATATTTATTAATGAATATAATAGATGTATCGGACCCTGACGAGCGACGTATACCGTAGGCATAAAACTAGAAGTTGGTCGCAGGTCCTTTGAACTCTACTTCATCTGCTGAATATATATATATATATATATATATATATATATATATATATATATATATATATATATATATATATTACAATGAATCACTCATACAAAAAGTAGATTAGTAAAGTTAATGATATAACATGGAGAAATCTTTCGCAAACAAAATGTTAAAGTTGCATTAACCTACAAATCACTCGATGAATGTTATACTCTTTTTTTTATAATAATTATGAGCTGTATAAGGTATAAAATTAAATGCGAATCGAAATATATTGTTTTTTTTTATATGTGTTATTGTTAACGGATACAAACTTTTGGAGCGTGGAGTCGCAACGCTAAGGTTTTTAATTTTTTCGTCTCGGATGCTACCTAGATTTTACTAAAAACAAAATAATTTCCATGCCTGAAGATGACTGAATGTACAGTTGAAAGTACTTGCGTATTAAAGAAAGACCTTATAGAGCTTATAATTATTAAAAACAAGGATCATAACATTCATTGAGTGATTTGTAGGTTAATGCAACTTTAAAATTTTGTTCGCGAAAGGATTTCGCCATTTTATATCATTAACTTTACTAATCTACTTTTTGTATTGATGATTCATTGTAATATAAATTGAAATGCACCACATATTTTATATATATATATATATATATATATATATATATATATATATATATATATATATATATATGGAAGAGGTCATAGTTGTTCCAACGAGAGAAAAGTTGATATTTTAAAAAGAAGATAAACAACAAAGGTGTTTGGTTGAAAGGTGTATTTTTTTTTATTTTAAAATATATATTATACTCTATTTTCCATAATTTTGCTACACGTGTTTCTGATTTCGCGACTTTCTTCGGGCAAAGAGTAGATATTTCCACATTATAAAAAAATGAATTTTTTGCGTGGTAGTGATTCAAATTTCTTTCTTGGGCCAGAATATATATATATATATATATATATATATATATATATATATATATATGTGTGTGTGTGTGTGTGTGTGTGTGTGTGTGTATGTGTGTGTGTGTGTGTATATATATATATATCCATACTCTTATCAACATCCGGTCGAGTTCTCTTGAGAAATGTGTAATTTTCAAAACAGTGGTGTCATACCGTTATTCACGCATTGCTCTTCAACCGAATCGAATTGAACTCTACGGGCCACTGACGTATTTCGCATAGAAAAAGTTATAGCAATCGTCTGCCCAGCGACGATAGCCTGGCGGTAGAATCTCTGACTGATCCCAAAACGGTCGGTTTTCGATTCCGGGTTGGAAGTAATCGGGCGTCTAGCCACTACAGTGTATCTGTGGGTGACTATATATACGTGCACGTTTTTGAAAATTTCCAAGAAAAACCTTACATTTAGATTTTTCAGTTATAAAATTAAATTTATATCAGCATTTGGTTTACAATGCATCTTCATCTTAAATTCACCAAACACAGGAAATAAATTGTTTTAAAATTAAGAAAAACTGTAAGCAAACTGCAGAAGTAAATTTTAAGTTTATACCTGGAAAATTCAGATTTGAGATTTTCCTTTGAAATTTTTCTTAATTATATTTCTCTGCATGATTTGTTATTATTCTCATACATTGAGGTCTCTATCAGTATTTTTACCTGAATATTCATTTTTAGGAACTCCTTTGGATTATCCACATAACCAAAGGATTATATATTTTTTCTTTGACAATTTCACGGACATTCAGACCGGTAAATGCTGTTTAATACTGTTTATTATAAACAGGGCATTTACTTAAATATTTGTATCTATAAAAAAGAATGTATAAACATAAAAATGCCTTAAAAATAATTGTCGGACTTTGTCCATTTCATAATGTGTGACGTCATTTGTTTACATTTGATGTGAATGTACGTGAGAGAGTCATAGAAGATTTGTAGTTTAAAACAGTAAAATCGACCTCGCTAATCGAAAAGCTCCTCGGTGGCGAGATCGGTAAGAGCACGTCAGGCTATATAACAGTTCCGTATAGTATAGGGTTTCGTTTCCTGTCGGAGGGCACACATTTTCTATGACAATTTCTCGGACATTCAGGTCGGTAAATGTTCTTGATACTTATAAACAGAGAATTTTGTATCTATAAAAAGGAATGTATAAGCATAAAAATGTCTTAAAATAATTGTTGGTCTTTCTCCATTTCATTATATATATATATTAACAAGCCCAATTGTTCCTGTGCCATCCCTCACATTTTGGAATACACTTGTAGATTTATTCAGGAGTTTGAAGGATTTTATTTTCATTTAATTTTGTTCTCCTCAAATAGTGGTGATTTTATTTTGATTTAATTTTGTTCTCAAATAATGATGATTTTTCGATAGTTCGATCATCAACAACATGGGTATTTTATTTCTAGGCCCCTTGATTTTTTTTTGGGGGGGGGGCATAGGGCCATAATAACAACTCTCCAACGGACGCTCCTTTTCAGCTCGGCCCATGTTGTGCAAGCTGCCCTCACCTCTGCGTCAACCAAGTCTGTTTTGGTCGACCCAGTTTTCGCTTCCCCTGTGGATTCCAGTCAAAGGATTGCTTGTTGACACTAGAAGCAGCCTTGCGGTGTGTGTGTTCGATCCATCTCCATTTACGATTGGGGCTTGTTTTGTCCTCTTTCGCAGTTGGTCGTTGGAGACGACTTCCGGCCACCTGATATTGAAGCTGTTCCTGGGACATCGGCTGGTAAACGTCTGAAGTTTGTGGACGTTGGGCTTGGTTACCCGCCAGGTTTCTGTGTCGTAAAGTATAACCAAATTGACGTTGGTGCGGAAGACCGGATCTTGTTGCAAAGTGAGAGGACTATTGATCTCCAGATTAGTCGCAGTGTGTTGAAAGTGTGTCGGAATTTGTTGATTCGTCACTTGATGCCCCCCACCACCTTTACTGACGACGCTACCCAGGTAGATCCTTCAGTAATTATAATTGGTGGGTACATTGTATGGATTCGTCAGCCACCCTCATTGTAACAACTAGAGTTAGCTAAGCGGGTTTAAATGTATATCTGGGCAGTATTACTTTCTTTTACACATATTTTATTGTATTTGACTGAGAAGGAAAATTTTGTTCATTTTTATTTTTATGAGGACGAAGAGTGCGTAGAGAAGGTCTGTATCGACCACTGATCCAAACGTTTTCATCTCGCTATTTTCAAGGGATTGTTAGTATATTTTCCTTTGTTTAATTTTGCCCCAAGCAGTACGAGAAAGCCTCTAATTTGCAAGTAGCAGCCGCAAGTGAAATAAACTGGAAAAAAAATTATTGAAGAGAGAGAACAATACAAGAACGGATTTTAAGTAAACGGAAGATGACGATTGACGTTATATTTAAATTTTTGAATATCGTAGTTAACAGAAAAGCAAGAAGTCGGAAGAGCTCCACAAGCGAGAAGTGCCAGAGAAGAAACTATTAGCAGAGAATTAAATCTAGGAATGTCAACAGCAAAAAGATTAGACCTAGCTGCCAATATATTTTATGTGTTTTTATTTATTTGATTTGATTTGATTTATTCGGGTGAAAAATTGCAGGAAAAAAAAATTAATTCCACCCTCTCGTTTTTGAGATTCATTTTCCTTCGGGGTTTGCAAATTCTCTGCCGGTATAATTTATTTGTCTGCCGTCTAAATTCGATAGGGCCTCCGGACAACCTGATGTCATTTGTAGTGTCTACGCACACCATTTCGCATGAACGAAAAAAAACAAAAAAGAACGAAAAGAACGGCCCGTTTATCAGCCATTGCAGACTCTTTTGTTTATGAAGATTAATTTCAGGATATGAGTGGAGGTATATAAGATGAAAATGAGGCGGGGAGGGGCAGGGGGAGTTAAAAATAAGCGACGGAAAGTGAGTCAAAATAAGAAGAAGGAAGAAAAAGACATATAAGAGTGGAAGAAGGGGTTGTTATGTTTGTGTGGAGAGGTACAAGCGATAGACTGTTTTCTAATCTTTTTCTTGCGTGGATCTCGAATCTTTTAATATTTTCTTCTTTTCTTCCGTTTATGTCTTTATTTTGGTGTGGGTGAAGGCAGGCAGCGATAACCTGAATACGTGGAAGACGATTTAAACAAAGATTTCGGCATTTAAACAAAAAAGATGAAAAATAAAACCAGAATTTGAGTAATGGGGGCAGCAACAACAAAACATAGAATAAAATACATCGCAACAAACAGTTTAGACAAGAATGTCATTCTTTCTCGATGTGTGTCTCTGCCATTTTTTCATAATGTCTTTTTCCACATACATATATTAGGTTGGTGCAAAAATAATGACGTAATAATGTCGTTTTTTGACGTATTTTTTAACGTCAAAAAACGACATTATTTTTGCACCGACCTAATACTTTGGTAAATATCAAGGTATTCGGAAAATAATTACCGTAATTCCTTATGTATAATACATCTTCATCCATAATACGCACCCCTAAAATTGTACAGAAAGTGTGGGAAAATGCTTCTATTCACGCATAATACGCACAGCTTCTTTGCTAATCAAACCCTATTTCATTACGCCCAGCGTTTCCTATTATTATTTAAGCTGTCTAAAGATATTTATCAAAATTTCCGATCATCACGATTCTTAAAGGAAACGGAAATACCTACATTGTGCCTACTGCGCAGACTCATTAAGCTGTTTTTGTTCAATAAAATGTGCAATCTACCGGATCTGTATGTAGTTTTTCACAAAAAACATGATTTTGAACATAGAATATTATTATTCTAATTTAGTTTTATGATAATTCTTCTTTTATTTTACATTTGTAAGTATTGTTAGGTACATATGATTGCATTTAACATCCTTATGGGTTCGCAATCGCCGAATGTTAGTGTCAAATTGTCGTATGTTTGTGGTAAGTAGTCATTTCGCAACTGAAATCGACCTATGAAATGGCAATTTTTTGATGATTTTTTTGTATCTATGCATAATACGTACCCCTCATTTTGCTTATTATTTTTTAGAAAAAAAAGCGTATTATACATGGGGAATTACGGTAAGTTTTATTGCAAAGGATATAAAGAGAAATGTAAATTAAATTTATTTAAATATTAGGATCTTTGGAAATATCGAAAACGAGGCTATCATGTGAACTTTCGGTCAAACGGAGACAATAATGTACTTTTTGTTCATAAATATTGTACAACATTAAATATTTATGAAGGAAATGTCGAAAACGACGCTATCAGGTCTTCTTGAGTAAAAAAGAGACAATTATGTACTTTTCGTTTATAAATATAATATTAAAGTAAATATTTATCAAAGAAATATAGTAAACAAGGCATTCTGGTCGCATGGTGTCACACAGAGGCAATAATATAATTTTCGTTTCCAAATATCGTAGGACAGGAAATATTTATCAAAGGAATATCGAAAACGAGGCTATCAGGTCTTCTAGTGTCAAACAAAAACAATATAATTTTCGTTTCCAAATATCGTACGACAGTAAATATTTATTAAAGAAATATCTAAAACGAGGCTATCGGTTCTCTTTGTGTCAAAAAGTGACCACAATGTACTTTTCTTTTATAAATATAGTATTTCAGTAAATATTTATTAAAGAAATATCTAAAACGAGGCTATCGGTTCTCTTTGTGTCAAAAAGTGACCACAATGTACTTTTCTTTTATAAATATAGTATTTCAGTAAATATTTATTAAAGAAATATCTAAAACGAGGCTATCGGTTCTCTTTGTGTCAAAAAGTGACCACAATGTACTTTTCTTTTATAAATATAGTATTACAGTAAATATTTATTAAAGAAATATCTAAAACGAGGCTATCAGTCCTCTTTGTGTCAAAAAGTGACCACAATGTACTTTTCTTTTATAAATATAGTATTACAGTAAATATTTATTAAAGAAATATCTAAAACGAGGCTATCAGTCCTCTTTGTGTCAAAAAGTGACCACAATGTACTTTTCTTTTATAAATATAGTATTACAGTAAGTATTTATTAAAGGAATATCGAAAACGAGGCTATCAGGTCTTCTAGTGTCAAACAAAGACAAACAATATAATTTTCGTTTCCAAATATCGTACGACAGGAAATATTTAAGAAAGAAATGTCGAAACTGAGGTTAACCGGTCTTCTGGTGTCAAATACAAATATTAACATTCTTTTCGTCCATGAATGTCGTACAGTAGGAAGAATTTATCAAATATAAATAGTTTTCTGTTATCGGACTTTTTTTTCACTTTCTTTTTACATGCCGTACAACGGTAAATATTAACAAAGTTCGTAACGTAGAGATGAGGTCGACTGGGGTCAAACAAAAAAATTAATATACTTTCCGTTCATAAATGTCGTGAAAAGTAAACATTTACCGAGTATAAATATCCACACCTAAGTGATAAAGTTTTCTACTTTCTACAAATTAAACAACCTTATCGTTCGTTTGCGAATTTTTGTTACGACAACGAGCTCTTATCAAACAGAAATATTCTCAACGATGAACAAAATAAACAATATAGGTTTCGTTCAGGAATATATATATAACAAATTCACAATGAAGCTATGAAGTCTTTTCGTATCGAAGGGAAAAGAAATTCTTCATGTTGTGTGAGAGTAAGTGTTTATAAAAATTCAAAGTCCCCAAGAATGTTATGAAAACTTAGAGCTGAAAAAAATTTATTTTTTTTATCATTTTCATCGTATCTTGTTTGAAGCTCCAACCCAGATACGGTGAAAATGAAAAAATGAAAAAAATGAAATGAAAATTCTCACTTTCCGACTATGACATAAGTCAAAAGCGTTCTGTGTGATGAATTGTTTTCCACCCTACAACACCTTTCCCTACAGACAAAAACGCTTTCTTGACTCTCGCTAATCTGACGTTATTTTCAAAGCAGATGCTCAGACGCGGTGCATTACTGAGTTCCCCTAGTGACAAGTGGTTCCCAACCTTTTCTTGACTATGACCCACTTAGGCATTTATAAAATCCTGATACCCCCTACGCCACGTGACATATAATTCTTATTAGTCAAAAAGTGAAATCCTATTTATGTGGAGGAAACCTAGAAGGACATTCAATTAGTCTAAACAAGCTTCCAAATAACATAGCATCCATGAAAGAGAATATATATATATATATATATATATATATATATATATATATATATATATATATATATTAGAATTTTCTATTTTCTAATAAAAGAACGAAATATATTAACATTTTCTAATAAAAGAACGAAAGGACAGTTGAAGTTCTGAGAAGAAATTACTAAGAAAACGTTAATATAAATATATACTTGCATGGAGTATTGCTGCCATATATGGTCTGGTGCGCCTTCTGTTTATCTCGGAGTTCTTGACAAGATCCAGAGGCGGATATGTAATATAATTGGCCTTGATCTGGCATCTCGTCTACAGTTGCTTTCTCACAGACGCGCCATCGCCTCTCTCTGTCTTTTTTACAAATACTTTCATGGTAATTGCTCCGATGATCTGCTTTCACTGGTTCCCAGACTTCAAGAATTCAAGCGTCCTACGAAGCTGGCATCCCGCTCTCACCCTTTCACTGTAGAAACTACTAAATGTAGCCGTCTCTTCTACTCCAATAGCTTCATACCTCGCACCTCTCGCCTGTGGAACACCCTTCTCTATTACTGTTTCGACTGAGAGCTATAATCTCCAACTATTCAAATGTAACGTCAATCAACACCTCCAGTTACCTTGATCTACCCACTATCCTTCTCCTCATCCTTTCTTCTATCACTCC
>OZ010601.1:84013691-84031191 GCA_963932145.1 Acanthosepion lycidas
CAGGTCTTTGAATACTTTATGTAGATTTTTTTCCTGATTGAATCACTGTTTCTTTTATTTTCAATTACCACCATCAGACGATCATCTCTGTATAATCTGTGATCATCAATATGGATGATCTTATTTAGTTTATTTAATATGAAGATTCCAACAAGTTCAGCCACTTCCGCTCCGTGAAACGATCCTTGTGGAACTACACATATAAGATTTTTTTTAACCCATGCCTCAGCTCCATGAAATATGATAGACTTAGGGCAATGCAAGATTAATCTAATGTGATCAGGGTTTAAACATAGAAAGCTTCCTGTAAAAGTCAACGAATCTAATGAATTCTTTTTGGTGATAGACGGATAAAAATCCTTAGTGTCATATATATATATATATATATATATATATATATATATATATATATATATATATATATATATATATATATACATATATATATATATATATTATTTTACTTCTTTGTTCTTGTTAATTATTTATAAATATTGTTTTATCTTAACATTGAAATCTTGAGTTATACTTAATATATGTGTGTGTGTGTGTGTGTGTGTGTGTGTGTGTGTGTGAAGAAATATAGTTTTAAGGTGTGCTATATTTATGGGATAAAGTGCTCAATATCAGAGACAGAGCGTATGTAAATATAAATATAAAAGTGAACATTGAAGTCAACACTCAGATGCGACAGGCTGTTTCATGCTCGACACAATCGTCAGGCTACTTGCATCCAGCATGAAACAGTCTGTTGCCTCTGAGTGTTGACTTCAATGTTCATTTATATATATATATATATATGTGTGTGTGTGTGTGCGTGCGTGTGTGTGTGTGTGTGTGTGTGTGTGTGTGTGTGTGTGTGTGTGTGTGTGTACAGTACAGCAAAAGTCGCGTACCATGGAGGTCCTGTTGAATGGCCACCAAGGTCACCTATCCTCATACTTTTTGATTTTATCCTGTAGGTCCATTTGAAATCAGTTGTTTATCAGAGGCGCCCAAGAAATATTGAGAAACTTAAAGAATTAAATATGAATGCAGTAAAATGACAGTAAAAATCTTGAAGGCACAGAATTGAAATGTGTTTTGAAAAAGAAGGAAGACATTTTGAACGGCACATATAATAATTAAATAAATAGTAAATAAAATTTTCATGCGTCATTCTACTTTTAATAAATTTTCCCTATGGTGGGCGACTTTTGCCACACCCTGTACATACATACACATAAATATTTTCTAATGTATGCATACTGTATATGCGCCGTATGTATCATAATGATACTGACACAGACTCACTAGAAAACATTTGCTGATAATAACTCATTCTCGAATTCTCACTCTTAAAATCAAATCCTCCCACTGTGAGGCGTGCGACCCACATTGGGAAAGACGGTACTAGTTCAAAATGTTACATCTAGGGCCCGTCATAACATGTACACTGAGTTGACTTTTCTTCATTTCCTTTGTATTCCATTTGTAAGGAAGAAGTTTCACTTACACAGCTTCCTCCCTCTGAATTGTCACAGTGTGGAACAGACTCCAAAAAGAATCCTATAGCTTGAATATCTATAGTCTTTGTATTGTGTGAACAGTTGTATAAAAATAGTGCGTACAAACACGTAGAATAAACCAGGAAAAACACAATCGCACAGATCCTCCTTTCTGATGATTGGTGAAGAAACCTAACGGTTACACATAAGCTTTTCCTCTGTGTTGTTTAGGCAATCGTAATAAATCGCCGTACGAGGATTTTTCTACAAAAGTCCTGCATTTAAAAGAAAAAAAATACCTGGCCCCTACCATGGTCGACAATGACGACAACCGGTTTTTGACGCTACTAGAATAGCTAATTAGAACATGATGAAATACTAAACAAATTACACACATGCGCGCAGATACGTAAACAAAACGACATAGATAGATAGATAGATAGATAGATAGATAGATAGATAGATAGATAGATAGATAGATAGATAGATAGATAGATATGAACAGAGTGAGGTTGATGAATAGATAGATATGAACAGACTGGGATAGATAGATAGATAGATAGATAGATAGATAGATAGATAGATAGATAGATAGATAGATAGATATGAACAGAGTGAGGTTGATGGATAGATAGATATGAACAGGCTGATATAAATAGTGATATAGTGAGGTAGTGTCCCTTGGTCCTTGTATTGTGTGAACAGTTGTATAAAAGATACTACGTACAAACACGTAGAATTAATCAGAAAAACCACAATCGCACAGATACTCCACTCTGATCTTTGGTGAAGAAGACTAAAAGTTAGACATTAGAACAGGTTGAATTATATTTGGATGTTTTCTTAATACTAAAAGATGCTTGATTTAAAATTTCGAAAATTGATATTTTTCTGAATGACTCCTTGAAATCGGGGCTTTTACTTTTTGCTTTTGGACAACGATGTGGGCAGGTGATACATGGCAACGCGCTTACTGACCTTCAAAGGACAGCAAATAGCTATGGATCTTAACGGTGATTTTCTACTATATTCAGCGAACTTTCGAAACCTTGTCTTGTCAGCGATTCCAACAAGGTATATATAAAATAAATGGCAGCTTCCAGCGAATCAGAACCGGAAGTAAGTAAGTATTTATCAAATATAAATATCCACATCGAGGCTGCGGTGTCTACTTGTCGAGCGTTTGTGCCGGAAGTAAGTCATTGGCTTCTGTTAAGAGTTGTTTTGAATTGATTTGATGGCCACTTATTGAAATACTTTTGGAAAGACGTGAGAAGAAAAAAACACTCTTATTCTCGCATGTGCGCCATATGGCAACATAGACACACTGACGAAGATGTACAGATACAAGAAAAGAAAGGAAGCATTTTAGTATGTCTTGTCTTTTCTATCTTTTTTTTTTTTTTTTTTTAAGCTTAGCGCCCCGAGCAAGGCATGAAGCCACTAGGATGCAGGGGAGGTTGTAGAAGATTTGTAGCAAGAACAGATAGGAGTGATAGAAGAAAGGATGAAGGGAAGGATAGTGTGTAGATCAAGGTAACTGGAAATGTCGATTAACATTGCATTTGAATAGTTGGAGATTATAGCTATCAAGGAAACAGTAATTGGGAAGGGTGTTCCACAGGCGAGAGGTGCGAGGTATGAAGCTATTGGAGTAGAAGAGACGGCTACATTTTAAAGTTTCTACAGTGTAAGGGTGAGAGCGGGATGCCAGCCTCGTAAGGCGCTTGTATTCATGGAGACTGGGGACCAGTGAAAGCAGCTCATCGGAGCAATTGCCATGAAAGTATTTGTAGAAGAGACAGAGAGAGGCGACGGCGCGTCTGTGAGATAGTGGCTGCAGGCCTGACGCCAGATCAGGGCCAATCACATTACATATCCCTCTCTAGATCTTGTCAAGAATTCCGAGGTAAACAGAAGGTGCCCCAGACCATATATGGCAGCAATACTCCATGCAAGGGCGAATGGTCGTTTTGCATATTTGAAGTATCGATTCAGAGGAGAAAAATTTCATGGCGCAGCACAGAGAGCCAACTTTCCTCGCGGTGCTAAAAGAAGCGCGCCCGATCTGTGATTTTCCTTGTTATGAACTGATGAACCCTGATTAAGACCTGAGTTAGATTACCTTTCGGTGGTCGAACAAGAGTAAAGATTACAATTCTAAATGCTGATTTTCAAGGCAGGTATTAAAAAAATTTATTTAAATTTTTTATTTATTATACATACACACACACAAATATATATATATATATATATATATATATATATATATATGTGTGTGTGTGTGTGTGTGTGTGTGTGTGTGTATGGATATAATAACCAACAATAAATAAAATTTTGACATAGCGGCAAAAATACATTTGACTTCACAATTGTTTCTACACAATCGCCCCTAGAATAATTCGAAACATAGCCATTAACGCCCGCCTATGTAACCATTAGAATAATATAATAGGTATACCCATAATGCAGCACTGGTGAGTAAATATAAATAGTCGAACCAAAAGACAACGCAAATGGACTGACTATTGCGCTTAAGCATCGAACAGACTGTCGTCACTGGGTTTTGACTTCAATTTCTATGTATATATATATATATATATATATATATATATATATATATATATATATATATATATATATATATATAACTGCTAAAGTTACTGTGTAAATCACAATAGATTGTGTACTTTGGTAATGTTTATAAATAAATAAATTTGAAAGAAAGAAAGAAAAAAGAAAGAATGAGTCAGACTTTCAAAGAAAGAAAGAAAGAAAAAGAAAGAATGAGTCAGACTTTGAAAGAAAGAAAGAAAGTAAAGAAAAAATAGAATTAGTCAGGCTTTGAAAGAAAGAAAGCAAGAAAGAAAGAAAGAAAGAAAGAAAGAAAGAAAGAAAGAAAAGAAAAGAGAAGAAAAAAGAAAGAATGAGTCAGACTTTCAAAGAAAGAAAGAAAGAAAGAAAGAAAGAAAGAAAGAAGGAAAGAAAGAAAAAGAAAGAGAGAATTAGACAGGCTTTGAAAGAAAGAAAGAAAAGAAAAAAGAAAGGATGAGTCAGACTTTGAAAGAAAGAAAGAAAGAAAGAAAGTAAAGAAAAAATAGAATTAGTCAGGCTTTGAAAGAAAGAAAGCAAGAAAGAAAGAAAGAAAGAAAGAAAGAAAGAAAGAAAGAAGGAAAGAAAGAAAAAGAAAGAGAGAATTAGACAGGCTTTGAAAGAAAGAAAGAAAAGAAAAAAGAAAGAATGAGTCAGACTTTGAAAGAAAGAAAGAAAGAAAGAAAGTAAAGAAAAAATAGAATTAGTCAGGCTTTGAAAGAAAGAAAGCAAGAAAGAAAGAAAGAAAGAAAGAAAGAAAGAAAGAAAAGAAAAGAGAAGAAAAAAGAAAGAATGAGTCAGACTTTCAAAGAAAGAAAGAAAGAAAGAAAGAAAGAAAGAAAGAAAGAAAGAAGGAAAGAAAGAAAAAGAAAGAGAGAATTAGACAGGCTTTGAAAGAAAGAAAGAAAAGAAAAAAGAAAGGATGAGTCAAACTTTGAAAGAAAGAAAGAAAAAGGAAAGAAACAAAAAAAGAAACAATGAGTCTGACTTTGAAATAAATAAAGAATGAAAGAAAGAAAGAAAAAAGATAAAACAAGAAAGGAAGAAGAAAGAAAAAGAAAGAATGAGTCAGGCTTTGAAAGAAAGAAAAATAAAAAATGAAAGAAAGAAAGAAAGAAAGAAATGAGTTACTCACGAAAAGAAAGAAAAGATTAGTCAAGTTTCAATGAATGAACGAAATAATTAGTCATACTTTGAAATAAATAAATAAATAAAGAAAGAAAGAAAGAAAGAAAGAAAGAGAAAGTTTGTCTTTGAAAGAAAGAAAAATGAAAAAAGTTTGGCTTTGAAACAAAGAAGAAAGAATGAGTTACTGACGAAAAGAAAGAAGAAAAATTAGTCAACTTTCAATGAATGAACGAAACAGTCAGACTTTGAAAGAAAGAAAGAAAGAAAGAAAGAAAGAAAGAAAGAAAGAAAGAAAAAGTTTGTCTTTGAAAGATAGATAGATAGATAGATAGATAGATAGATAGATAGATAGATAGATAGATAGGGGGAAAAAGAAGGAAAGAAATGGAGACCTTGTTATATTTAGCTTGACTTTCATATTCATTTTTTTCACTCATAATTATTGTAAGCAAATTCATTCATGCAGATTAAAAAGACTATGAAGATGTCCAGCCGTTCATTCACAAGACATTTATAGTACGAGCGTTGAATATTCTGGAGTAACTACACTGCAATTCATTCATGCTCTGTTTCGCCAACCTGGTGTTGTTAGGGATCGGTCTCTTTTTTGTTTTTATCTAATACTTGACTCATCGATGTTTTGGTGAAAAACAGTCAAGAGTTTACAAAAATAGCAAAAATTGTCAACAACCTTTCAACAAAAGAAAATTTTTTCTTTCATTTTTTTTTCCTAGTTTTGTTTATCCATCTAAATGGCGTAATCCAATGAACCCGGATGTACGAGGCCCTGCTTGAGATGCGATGAAGCCTGATAAACGATAACATTTTGATGGTATACTTTTTTCCACTGATTATTTTTGTAAAAAGTTAACAACAAAAAAATCCTAAGATCACACACATTTTACATAGATGAAGCTCTTTTCAGTGTGTGAGTTGTAGTTGTGAGTATATATATATATATATATATATATATATATATATATATATATATATATATATATATATATATATATATATATATATATATTGTATTTCTTCAAGGCATGGACAACTAGGAATCTCTTCGCTGAGTCTATAGGGACCTTTTTCTAATCAACCCGTGGGGTCCAACTACAACTGGAATTATTGATGTCCTTATTTTCCATTTTAAAATCGTTGTATTTTGATAGTTTTTACTATACATTACAATCTGCAGGGATTGCCATGTCAATACGAAAAGTACGTTCCGTTTTTATGATCTTTGATCACGATGTCTGGGAGATTAGCTTTAATTGTTCTGTCAGTGTGTATTGTAAAGTCCTATACAATTGTTACAGGTCCTGTCTCCGTAACAGGGTCTGGGTGATGTTCATACCAGTTTCTTGCAGTTTCCTACCCGCAAAAATAGCATATTTTCCAATGCCGATATTGACCCACTCTAACATGTCGACGCGCAACCCGTTACAAGATGGCCAGTTACAATATTGAAGTAATTTTGCAATTGTCCGCTTCTTATAAAATAACAAAAACTTTATCCTGTTCAACATTTTATAGTTTCTGTTCAATCCTATTATTTCTGCTAGAACAGTATTATATCAGAATGAACGTTGTTCGTTTTTATTACGAAGCATTTTTTCAAACGTCTTCGTAATGTACGAATGGATTAAAGGATTATACTACATATCAACCACTACGCTTTTATTCAAGTAACCATTGGTCAGGTTTCGTACTTCAGTCTATAAGAAGACACTAGGCGAGTTTATACTGTAGATCATAGTTAAACATTGGTCAAGTTTATTACTGGAGTCTCTAGGAAGACACTGGTCGAGTTTATACTCGAGGTCATAGGTAAACAATGGTCAGGTTTAGGACTTAACTCTATGGAAATACACTTGTCGAGTTTATACTCGAGGCCATAGGTAAACATCGATTAATACTAGGGTCTATAGGAAGACATCAGTCGAGTTTATATGCGAGGTCATAGGTAAAGATTAGTCAGGATTAGTACTTGGGGCTATAGGAATACACTAATCGAGTTTATACTCCAAGTCATGGGTAAACTTTGGTCAGCTTTGGTACAAGAGTATATAGGAAGACACTAGTCGAGTTTATACACTTGACCACAGCTAAACATTCGTCAAGTTTATTACTAGAGTCTATAGGAAGACACAAACCGAATTTCTACTCGAGGCCATAGGTAAATATTAGTCAGGTTTAGTACTTGAGTTTACAGGAATACACTAGACGAGTTTATACTTAAGATCATGTGTAAACTTTGGTTAGGTTTTGTACTTCAATCTATAGCAAAACTCTAGTTGAGTTTATACTCAAGGCCATAGGTAAACATTCATCGGGTTTATGCGTGATACTATAGGTAATGATTGGCCGGATTTATATTACAGTCTGTTCGTTGAAATTGGTTGGATTATATTTGAGTCTATAGGCGAATATTCTTGGGGTTTAAACTAGCGTCAATATTTAAGCATTGGTCTAATGTGACTAATGGGTGAATCTGGTGAGAAATTCTGAACATAAAAATCTTAGAGCATATAAGTAATGGGTGATTATAAAGCCGAACGCTGAGAATACAATGGTAATATGTACGAATGGCCGATTTAGGCGAATAATTCTGAGTATGCGAAACACAGATCATGTGAGTAATGGGTGATTCAGGCGGGGGAAGCTGAGAATACAAATGATGGAGCTTATGAGTTATGGATGTTTCTAGCGGCGAAGGCTGAGAATACAAGAGAGAAGGTGTGTAATGGTTGATTCTCGCGATTAATATTGTTGATACAAATTATAGAGCAAGTGATTAATGGGTGATTCTGGCGATGAATACAATGAATACAATGGATAGAGAATGTGTGTAATGGGTGATTCTGGCGATAAATGTGGAGAATACAAAGAATAGAACATGTGAGTAATGGGTGATTTTTGCAATGAATGATGAGATTGCAAAGAATAGAGCATGTGAGTAATGGGTGATTCTTGTGATGAACAGTGAGAATACAATGGATAGTGCATGTGAGTAATGGGTGATTCTGAGGATGAATGCTGAGAATACAACAGATACAGCATGTGACTAAATGGTTGAATCTGGTGATGAATAATTATAATACAAAGGATAGAACATTTGAGTAATGGGTGATACTTGCGACGAATGCAGAGAACACAATGGATAGAGAAGGTGTGTAATGGGTGATTCTGGCAATGAATGATGATAATACAATGGATATAGCATGTGAGTAATAGGCGATTCTGGCGATGAATGCTGAAGATAAAACGGATAGAACATGTGAGTAATGGGTGATTCTGGCGATGAATCTTGAGGATAAAATGAATAGAGCATATGAGACTTGGGTGATTCCCGCGATGAATGTTGTGAATACAAATGAGAAAGCATGTGAGTAATGGGTGATTCTGGCGAAGAATGCAGTGAATACAATGGATAGAGAAGGTGTGCAATGGGTGATTCTGGCGAAGAATGATGATAATACAAAGGATAGAACATGTGAGTAATGGGTGATTCTCGTGCCGAATGCAGAGAATACAATGGATAGAGAAGGTGAGTAATGGTTGGTTCTTGCAATGAATGATGAGAATATAAAGGATAGAACATGTGAGTAATGGGTGATTCTGGCGACAAATGCAAAGAATACAATAAATAGAGGTGTGTAATGGGTGATTCTGGCGATGAATGTTGTGAATACAATTGATAGAGAATGCGTGTAATGGGTGATTCAGACGATGAATGATGAGAATACAAAGGTTGGAACATGTGACTAATGGGTGATTCTTGTGATATATTGTGAGAATACAAAGGATAGTGCATGTGAGTAATGGGTGATTCTGGCGACGAATGCTGAGAATACAAACGATAGTTCATGTGAGTAATGGGTGATGCTGACAACGAAATCTAAGAATACACAAGTTTACAGCATGTCAGTAATTGCTGATTCTATAGGCAAAAGCTTAGAATATAATTGAGGGAGCATATGCGTAATGGGTGATTCTGGCGACGAATGCTGAGAATACAAAAGATAGAGCATATGAGTAGTTAATGATTCCGGCGATGAATGCTTAAGATGAAACGGACAGAGCATGTGAGTAATGGGTGTTTGTAGCAACGAATGCTAAAAATAGAAATGATATATCGTATGAATATTGGGTGATTCTGGCTGAAAATACAAAGGATAGAGAAGTTGCGTAATTGGGTTATTCTGGCGACGAATGCCGAGAATACAAAGTATAGAGCATGTGAGTAATGGGCCATTCTGGCGACGAATGCTGAGAATAAAAACGATAGGACATGTGAGTAATGGGTGATTCTGATGACGAATGCTGAGAATACAGTGGACCGAGTATTTCAGTCATGGACGATTCTGGCGATGAATGAGGAGAATATAATTGATAGAGCCTTTGAGTAATGGGGGATTCTGGCAAGGAATGCTCTGAATTCTATGGGCATGTTCGTGTGGGTAATGGGTGATTCATGCGACAAATGTAGTGAATACAATGGACAGAGCATGTGAGTAACGGGGGATTCTAGCGATAAATGCTGAGAATCTATTGGACACTGTCTGTGCTTAAAAGCGGATTCTGACGATTATATATAAAAAATCATTCTCTCATAATAATTTGTTGATTTTCTATATTTCTTCTGTGAATTTTAAATGAAATATTATTTCATAGGGTGTAAATACGTTCCCGACGTCAAGTAGAAATTATCTGTAATATCTGGCGGTGTTCGTTGCGAGTGTGTACCCTTCCGCCTGTTGTACCTGAGTGGGCAAAGACTAGCATTCTGTTTGTTCTTCATTTGTCTCTTCATGGCTGAGAGAGAAGGGACATAGGTCGTTTCTCAATGGTCACTTGCTATTTTAGGTCAGCAGCTGCTGTTGTTTGTATGAAGCGTTCGTTATTGTGTACTTTGTGGTGATTTTTTAGTCAGGATCGCCTACCTGAATAGATATTTTTTCTGGTAGGGTTGCTTGGACAATCAGGTATGATGGCGAAAGACCCGAAACTTGTCATGACCCCAAGGCAATAACATCACTGATGAGGCGATCTTGCGCACCCTTTGGGGTGCATCATAACAAAAAATATATAGGAAATAAGTAAGGTAACGTTAGATATGTAGACAAATGTCAAGTGTAATAATAGCCATTTCCTTATAAGGAAATATTCGACACCTACTAACCAATTAGCGTTATTATCGGTTCAAATTTATAGAATCTTATATTATCCCTTTTCTCCTATTGATAGCGTTTTCCTTCCTAATATTTTGTTTAACGCTGCGCGGAAAGTTAGCATCGTAATTATCTATATCTTTTCTCTGCGTTTTTTTTTTTTTTTGTGCTATTCATTTTAATTGTTGCTGCTTTTGAAAGTCTTCAAGGGATGTAGTTTCTGTTATTTGATAAAGTCTTTTTAATCGTGATTCTGTAGCGCTAGTTTCTGAGATATGATAGAGGATAATCGTCATTAAAATCTAGAGGGTGGGATATTGGCTTGAAGCTATTTTTATTCATTGATGGGAGAAAACATTTTTACATAGCTGATAGTTTAGACATTTTTGAACGAGTTGGTCACAACACATGACATCTATAAGAGAATCTAGACATAGCAAGGCTAGTTAAGAACGACTCTAGTACTTAGGCTAATGTGTTGGTATTCTAACATATTGCTGTGTCAGGTAACACTAACTGTAAGGCAGTAAAGGAAAAGGTCCTAAATGCTAATTACGAATACAGAAGTTTAAATATCTGGGACGTTTTTTATCCGAAAATTGAAAATAAACCGAAATTTAAATGCGTATTCGATTAGCGTAAAAGTACTAAGAAATAGGATTGATTGATTGATTTTTTACGGTTTATCAACCTTTTGCAAATTATTTAAAGCCAGAAAACATCTTTAGATTTTAAGAAGTTTTTTGAGCTAATGGTGCTTTTTACTGATCAAAATTCTACTAATTAACCCATAAGATGAAGAGGTGGATTCATAACTTTCCCAAGGTTATTTGCACGTACATGAATATAACGAACCCGACTGGAACTGGATCTCGGCTCTCCGATTTGCAACGACGAGCTGTTATCCAGAACACCACCCGCACACCCAAGATTGTAGCACCTGGTATTCCTATGTACTGACCAGGCTCGACGTTGCTTAATTTCGGTGATCGTACGAGGACCGGTGTTTCAAAGTCCTATGTCCGTAATCCATTACACCACCCGCATACCCAAGCTTACAGCACCTGTTATTCCCAAGAGGTCACCCATCTAGATACTGACCAGGCTCGACGTTGTTTATGGTGATCGTACGAGGACCGGTGTTTCAAAGTCATATGTCCGTAATCTATTACACCACCCACACATCCAAGCCTACAGCACTTGTTATTCCCAAGAGGTCACCCATCTAGATACTGACCAGGCTCGACGTTGCTTAACTTTGGTGATCGTACGAGGACCGGTGTTTCAACGTGATATGACCTAAGCAACAAGGGAATTACGTTAGAAACAAAATGTGCTGTATTGCTATGCGATATCAGTCATCTTCTATGGCAGTGAATGCTGGGAAATGTTACCGCAGATGAAGAGGTGACTAAAGGCTACAGACAGAGGGTTCTACAGTAGAATACTGGGAATTGCATGACCGGAACCTGTAAACAAAAATAAAGGAACGGTACTAAATAAGATACTAGACGATATATCCCATGGACAGAGGAAGATGAAACAAACTTACGTCCGTAGATTAAATAAAGGGTTCGGTTTAAAATTCTCTGACGTTTACCTGGTTCCACAATCACCTGATGAAGGTTGGAGACCACTACGGCCAAAACGTTGTGATAGCAATAAATATCTGTCTATATCTCTGAAATGAGGTATTATGATTACTTGCATTATTTACATTATTCGGACTGTTATCCTCATCTTCATTGCCACATTCACAACGTTTCGGCCGTTCTTCAGGTGATTGGAATTCCGAAACGAACCCTTTATTTTATCCATCAGGGTAGATTGTTCTAGTTCCACGTGCCATGCCTTCCATTGTCTATAGCTCTAAAATGAGGTATTATGATTACTTGCAGTATCTGTCTATATTTCTGAGATGAAGTATTATGTACACCATTTACATTATTCGGACTATTGTCCCCATCTTTGTCGCCATATTTATTACAACGTTTCGGCCGTTGTACGCTCCGGTCTTCTTCAGGTGGTTGGAATGTCGAACTGAACCCTTTATTTCGCTCACTGGGATATACTTTTCTAGTTTCACGTGCCATGTTTAATGGATGTCAGTAAACAGTGATTTCCTGTAATTCCCCTCTTCAAGTTCTTCATTGCCTTAACCAGATATTGAACTCGCACTCGTCTTGTCACTGGATCTAACTAACGCCTTTATCCACTGTGCCATGTGTCCTTGAGGACATGGAAATAGCAATCAAGTAGCAAAAGATGAGTATCATTTCGTCTGAGGGGATATTGAAGGCATGTTAGCGCATACTACATACCTATCCAGACGCCTTACGCCTATGCGCCCACAGCTCTATTAGCACCTATTTAAACACACACACAAACTTACCAGACTCCATCTGAAACATTAGTAGAAAATACAAGCATAATAATCTCATCCATATGTAAAAAAAAAAGATTAAAAATAATGGAAGCCTTAACAATAAAAAATGAAAAAGACAACACTCAATAATATTAACTACGAACACGGCCACAATGTGCTGCCTGTTTTCAGAAAATAAAACAACCCTATAACTCTAGAAACATACACACAACCCATACACCCAGTTAAAAAGCAAAAAATAAAATCATCCTTGATAATGGCTAAAAGTATAGCCGAAAGCGCTCGGAATTATAGAACATTTGGACAGTTTCTACACACTGTGTCCAGAAAAGAAAACACTTGTTCGAACAGAAGAAAAATTAAATAAAAACCTTAATCACATTACCTTGTCTGTCGTCCTTAAAGATATATATATATATATATATATATATATATATATATATATATATATATATATATATATATTACATAAAATAAAAATCCAGTTACCTCAATCGAATAGCTGTTTCGACCCACAAGTTTTCCTTGTAGCCCTTGTCAACACATGGAGTTTAAATATTTCATATTATTAGGATTCACTTGGGTTATTTACCAATGGAGTATTACCCCCCTCTCTGTCTCTCTCTCTCTTTCCCTCTCTCTCTGTCTCTCTGTCTCTCTGTCTCTGTCTCTGTCTCTGTCTCTCTCTCTCTCTCTCTCTCTCTCTATATATATATATATATATATATATATATATATATATATGTTTCGGCAACAATAATTCTTTCAAACATGTTTAATTAAATAATATCGATACCTTCTGTCTATTAAATTATTTATTAAATTTTTCAAATTTCCGAATTAGTTGATTTCTATTAACTGCAAATTTCATAATTATTTTTATTAAAGATTATTTTTCTCCGAGTACTTTCGAAATCTGCTACATTCGTTTTCAAGGATTGTTCTGTGTATATTTATGCAACTGATTTTGTTTAATTTCGATGTTCTCACGTTTCATACAACCAATTTCAAGTCACGCAAGGTGACGTCATTTAAACGGTCAAACAGGAATTTTTATGCGTGGGTGTGTCTGTGTGCGTGTGTGTATGTATGTGTCTGTCTGCTTCTCTGTTTGTTTCAGTGTGCGTATGTATGTCGTAAACACGCTTCAATAAACGCTCTCCAGTAGAGAAAGACACCTTTTTTAATTTAAGGCTGCTTCTCTTTCATTACAATAACCACGAGAACTTTTCTTTGCACTGTCATCTATCTATCTATCTATCTATCTATCTATCTAACCCTTATTCTTATCTATCTATCTATCTATCTATCTATCTATCTATCTATCTATCTAACCCTTATTCTTATCTATCTATCTATCTATCTCACTTTACTGATATCTATCTATCTATCTATCTATCTATCTATCTATCTATCTCATTCCGTTAATATCTATCTATCTATCTATCTATCTATCTATCTATCTATGTCTCTCTCTCTTTATTTCATATATATATATATATATATATATATATATATATATATATATATATATAGTTGAATTGATGTGAGATTGTGACTCTCGGTTTCACGCTCTTGCTACACAAAAACTTTTTGCGTCGCTACACAAAAACTGATATATATATATATATATATATATATATATATATATATATATATATATATATATATTGTGTGTGTATTTAGGCAGCATCTTTTCATTCATACACGTTTCATTAAATAATATAGACAAGTGTTGTCTATTTATTTTATGTAATTTTTTTTCGTAACATCTGATAAGTTTAATAACATTCAACGATAATGTTATAAAACGATAATGTTATTAAACTTATCAGTCGTTATGAAAAGAATTTATATAAAATAAATAGACAATACTTGTCTATATTATTTAATGAAACGTATATATATATATACATATATATATATATATCCTTAGTGTTGTGCACTTTAACCCATAAATATAGCATACCATCAAAGTATATTTGATCACACACACACACACACACACACACACACACATATATATATTTTAAAACAAAATTAAATCCCAAATCCCCACATATGGGGAATAAGCTTATTTCAGCCGACGAAAAAATAAAATTCATCAGTCTTATTCAACACCGGTATATTATATACCAAAGGATTTATTACCTCTACCATATATATATATATATATATATATATGGAGAGAGAGAGAAAGAGACAGACAGACAGACAGAAACAGAGACAGAGACAAAGATAGAGACATATATATATATATATATATATATATATATATATATATATATATATATATATATATATATATATATATGAAGAAATATACTCTTAAGGTGAGCTATATTTATGGAATAAAGTGCTCAATATCAGAGATAGTGCGCATGTAAATATAAAAGTGAACATTGAAGTCAACACCTATCGCCTCCAAGTGTTGACTTCAAAGTTCACCTATATATATATATATATATATATATATATATATATATATATATATATATATATATATATATATACATACATACATACATACATACAACAAATGAACAGGCAAACAGATATTTTCTGATGTCTGACCATTGGATTTGATAAGGTAATTTGATTTATGCTTCCCCTCTTATTCTCGGAGTTCCCAAGACATTTTTGTTTTTCATTCTAATGTAAAGAAGCCGAGGAAGCAGATGCTTTTGGCGAAACGCGTCGTTTATAGCTTTTCGATTTGTCATCAACTCCACTTTTGTTTTGGTTATTAATACACACCCTACATACACACATGCAGACCCTATTGAAATAAATGCAATAATTATGGATAATTCATGCAGTATTCCCAATACACGAAGGACTGATTTTCTTTTCCTTTAGCAGTCTGTAATGAGTTATAAAATGGTATGAAATTTAAAAGCAAGCAGGTAGGCCTTCACAACATGGGGACTGACGCAACACAGTCTTCTTAATCATCATCTACTCAATAATATATCATTGTTTTTTTTTTTATTCATACAGAAACAAAAATGACACTTATGCTTAACATCTGGAAGAGACAGTTGAATTTTCTAAGACACATAATGAGGAAAGAGGACTTGGAAAATTCGATACACACACGACAGAATGAAGGCAAGATGGACAGAAGAAAACAACACGACCGACGTAGCGATAGATAACATAATTTATTATGAGCTCTAAAGGACAGAAAATTGTGGAGAGCCATGATCGCCAACGTCATAAAGAGACGCGTTACATATAAAAAGAAAATTAGTAAATGTAGATAGGCCTTCCTTAGATGAAAGCATGGCGTCATACAATCTTTTTTCACCCCATGCCTATCTTGCCTCAGCTTAGTAAAAATAAAAGGAAGTAGTTTTGTCTTGAAAGACTGGCGCAATACAATCTATATACTCCACAATTTAATCCTTCTTCTCTTTGGTTTGGCCTTGTACCAGACTTCAGATTGCTAAGAGAAATCTCTATAACTTTGCTGTTTACAGATAAAACGATTCCATCTGTCTAGTGAAAGTGTCCCCGACTCTCAATCTCACGTGACTGGAAGTTGCCATGTTTGATAATGATGGTAGCAACGACCTTGTTTATGGGAGTGTTGTCTGCTCGTTATCCAACATTAAGGGGTTTCAATGTCGAGACTTTTTCTACAAGGTAACCTGTCAAAGATAGGGAACAAAGGGAAAACTAGATTTATTCATTTACCTAGTACTTTTTTAATGCAACGTTTCTTCGTGATATAAACGATCATTGCTCTCCACAGCTTTCTTTTCTTTATTGTCTCTGAATTTTCTTGACTTCTTGGGAAAAATAATGAAGTGGTTTCTCATCGTCTTTGCCACAGTTTTCAATTCAAAGTAGACTTTTCTATTTCAGTATATATCCGATCATGGCTCTCCACAACTTCCTTTTCTTTATTATTTCAGAATATTCATGCCTTCTTCGCAAAGATGGTGAAGTGGTTTCTTATTGTCTTTGCCACAGTTTTCACTTCAAAGTAGTTTTTCTCTTTTCAAAACATAGCCGATCTTGAATCTCCACAGCTTCCTTTTCGATAATTATCTGTGAATTGCCACGCCTTGGAAAATATAGTGAAACATTTTCCCTAGTACCTTCTCCCTGGTTTTGAATTCAGAGTAGTATTTCCTCTACACTGAAGGCAAAAGATTATCTATCTATCTATCTATCTATCTATCTATCTATCTATCTATCAGTCTGTCTATCTATCTATCTGTCTGTCTATCAGTCTGTCTATCTATCTATTTACAACAGTCTCTTCATGCCTATCTATCTTGTCTGGAAGGAGAAGAAATTGATTCCTACCTTTTCCAGAGGCAATTTTATTACGTAAGATCTGGACACACATTTTAACAAGCATAAAGTCTGGATACACACTTCAGCAGACATAAAGTCTGGAGACACATTTCAACAGACATAAAACCTGGACATACATTTCAACAGACATAAACCCTGGACACACATATCAACAGACATAAAACCTGGACACACATATCAACAGACATAAAACCTGGACATACATTTCAACAGACATAAAGCCTGGGCATACATTTCAACAGACATAAAGCCTGGACACACATATCAACAGACATAAAACCTGGACACATATCAACAGACATAAAGCCTGGACACACATATCAACAGGCATAAAGCCTGGACACACACACATATCAACAGGCATAAAGCCTGGACACACATTTCAACCGACATAAAATCTGGACACA
>OZ010601.1:84036191-84066191 GCA_963932145.1 Acanthosepion lycidas
TAATTTATATATATAATTCATTATATATATATATATATATATATAATTCATTATATATATATATATATATATATATATAATTCATTATATATATATATATATATATATATATAATTCATTATATATAAATATATATATATATATATATATATATATAAAGAAAGAACAGTAAGACATATAATCCGGTGTTCTTATCGATATTTTTATTTTTACAAAATAGTGCTCAATGTAAATTTACAGAGCATTAATATTATAAATTAAATGATTTAAAATATGTTTTTTTCATCACACAGTAATAACCCTGTTTCAAAAATGGAAGCTAAAAACTTAGAATTTAATATTGTAATTAAATTAAAAGAATTAGTTCCATTTCATCCTCAAGCGAATTTTGGAATAATTTAATTTTTAAATTTTCGATTTTAGCAATCCATATTGTACAGATGATTTCAATTGTTCACTCGAATTTCCTATTTTTCAAACTCATTTTTGAGGCTATTCGTAAAATGTCCGCAATGCTATGACATTTTTCTCACTTCTCTTAAGATAATTCCTTCAAGCTTTTCACTTCCTCTCGATGTCACCCGGTCGTCTTTTGATGAATCATTTCACATCAACACGAATCCGGTTGATATATCATCAAGGATCAAGTGACAGCATTCCCCTTCAACTCTTTAGTATTTTTCCTAAGCATTCTCACCGACTTCAACATTACTGTTTTTGGAAGTTTCGTTCTCTCAACTCCTCGGTGAGGCGCTTTGGGATTGTTGCGAGTGTTCTATTGATTATGGGTACTACTCTCATTTTGGTGCAAGATTGGGTAATCATGTCTCGTTTCGATTCGTGACTCACTTGGCAGAATAATTCCCGCAGTAAGCTGCTGTTACTTTCGGTTAGACTGGTTGCCAACCAAGGCCGTAGGAACCAATATGTCCGGTTATTTAATCCATAGTTGGGGGAGAAGACACGGATTCTTATTTTTCCAATGGTATTTGCTCGTATTTACATCTAACGAACTCGACCGAAATTCGAACCCTATCTCAGTCTGTTCATATCTATCTATCTATCTACATATATATATATATATGTTGCAACACCTACAAACCAATCTATCACAACACTTTAATATCTATCTATCTATCTATATGGAGACATAGATTAATGGATAGCGGCTTGGATTGAGGCATCGGAGAGCCGAGTTCGAATTCCAGTCGAATCCATTACATTCACTTACATGCTAATACCCTCTAGCTATGGGTAAATAGCAGGACAGATTGGGTTCTATAGCCTTGGATGGCAACTGGTTTAGGAGAAGGACAACTGTCAAAACCTGCGTAGGGTCGTGTGGGGACCTTGTGGCACGTAGTGCAACAGGTCTTTTTATTCGGCCCTTCAAAAAGTATGGATGGTCCTGCACGAAACCTTCAAATAATACCTTCTATAATCAAATCACATGTGCTGTTGTCGGGCTGTCGGTTTCCTAGGAACTGATCTGCTTGACCCTCATACGTCGAATTCGACGGGAGAGTAGAGTATATATATATATATATGTGTGTGTCTGTCTGTCTGTGTGTCCTATTTATTCCTTTCGGACTTTGTAAACACACGATACCATTTTTTGCTTTCCTTTTGTCGCATGCAGATTTTGCCTCAACTTTGCTCTCTGGATTATTAGTTTTTTTTTTCTTTCTTTCCTTTACTTCTTCTTTCTTTCTTTCTTTTTTTCTATTTTGGCAAACAGTAAAACCCACTATCAATGGCTTGTGATCTCAACATACTTTTACAGCTCAATGAACTGCTTCTCTTCGTACACGTTGCAGTAGTTAGTGTTTTATTGTTGGACTTGATGCCGGGGTGGAGGTGATGGTTGTCTTGTTGGCGACTGTATAGAAATATTCCCTTTCACCTCTCCACTTCTACTTATTTTTTTCTCCTTTCTTCAAACATTTTGTTTTCTTTATTTTCGTCCTTAGATTTTGTTTGTACAAATTATGCCCACTCAGCTGCTAAATCTTTTTTCTTAGGTACTGATCACAAATCCCGCTCTCTAACCAAAATGAACGCTAATTTTCTAAAAAATCTTTTGAGGTATTTGCGTGAGCGCAGAACTTGTAGTAGTAGTATCACTATGGACATTACTAGCAAAAATCACATTCGTCGTCGTTATGATAGCTGTAGTGAGGGTGTTATTATTTACCTAACGTATGCAGTATGACACAAGGACGTAGCTCCTCACAGGACTTATTCAGCTTTAACAATAAAGCGATTCTTAGAGAATTAGAACTCCTACAAGGATTCGTCCTTGGTGTCCACAGTATTAACAACATAGGTGATGAAGATGACACAGTGTTGATAGCAGACAGGCGCTCCAACTGAAGGAAAAAGAAAGCGGGAAGAAAGGACTAACCATAAATTGCAAGAAGACTGAAAGTATGGTTGTCAGCAAAAGATCCGGACTACGAAGTGGAGACACAAAAAACTCAAGCAACTACAAAAATCTAAATATTAAGGATTTGATTTTTAACAGGAGAGGGAAAATATGGCACCGAATTCCGAAGGTGTATTAGAATTGAGAAAAACGCTTTCCAAAAGTTAAGAAACAGGAAAATATTTCTACATGACATTGAATGCAATCTCCTCATAGATAGAGAAGAGACTAGGATTAAAGTGTAGTATCTGTTCTAATTTCTAATACTAATGATATTAGCCGTTTCTTTAGAAGGAAACATTCCGCATTAATTAACCGAGCAGCAAATGTTCCTCGAGTAACGCTTTTCTTCACTCCTTGGCCATCAGGCTAGGATCAAAGTGTAGTATCTGTTCTCCTCATTTCTAATACTAATGATAAACGTTTCTTTATAAGGAAACATTCTGCATTCATTGAATGAGCAGCGAGTTTTCCTCGAATGACGCTTTTCTTTACTCCTTGGCCATCAATTTAGGATCAAAGTGTAGTATCTGTTCTCCTTATTTCTAATACTAATGGCAATATTAGTTGTTTCCTAATAAGGAAATCGTCAGGCCTTTTATATTTACACACACTCTATCTCTGATATTAAGCACTTTATCCCATAAATAAAGCACACCTTAAGACTATATATATATATAGTAAAGGTAACAAATCCGTTGGTATATAATCCAAGTGGAGCGTAGTAATATAAAATATTAAAACTCATCCACAAAAAGAGGTCAATGTATTTATTATTACAGAGCAATATAATTAATAAACAATAGAATCCAAATATGGGGAATAGCCTATTTCGGCAGAGGGAAATGTCGGTCGTCTGTCTTATCAACCCCGGTATGGACTGAGTTCCTGTCAGAAATAGAAATTTAACTGTGAAAGCTAATAAAAAAATAAAAAAAAGAACCGGTCGAAAAACTAATACAGAATTTATCCATGTCTATTCTTCAGCCAGACGAAAGGTAAGAAACGGGGATCAGGGGAGGGTGGAAACTATTTGTCTTAAAGGTAAGAACTTTTATAAAAATTAAACCCGAATATAAACCTTATGACATTAATTTGGGGTTATATGAAGAATGAAATATTAATTCAAAACTAAAAGAAGAATAAAAAGGGGTTTTAAAATAACTTAAAACACACACACACACACACACATATATATATATATATATTGTGTATATTTAGGCAGCAATTTTTCATTAATGCATGTTTCATTAGATAATATAGACAAGTTTTGTCTATTTATTTTAAGTAAGTTCCTTTCATATTGTCTGATAAGATTAATAACATTATCATTGAAAGACGAAACTTTATACATAAAACAGTTGAAACCTAACCTGAACAAAATAAACTACGAAATCTCCACAAATATTCTTAAATGCCTATAATTGATAACAGAAGCCATTGGTTTATACCATGGCTTCCCATACTTAATATTTCTCGTTTTCACTCTCGCGTGGTCATGTTTGACGTCACGAGCTGCGACGCGATTATCGCTTCCGCTTCTCGTATGCACGAGTTAGTCGTTGCTTTGAAATTTTTCATGCAACAAAAACAGACTATCATTATTGTTTCGTCCGTGTATTGGTTGATATATTGAAAAGTAATTGTCATCTTTGATAATGGCTTATGCAAGCCGAAAGCTTAGATTAGATTTAAACATGTATCAATATGGTGATTTCCTTTCGTCTTTCAATGATAATGTTTTTAAGCTTATCAGACTATATGAAAGGAACTTACTTTAAATAAATAGACAAAACTTGTCAATATTATTTAATGAAACATATATACAGAGTCAACCAAGAATTGTATACACACTTCAGGAAAAGAAAAAAAATCTTCTGAGCCTCTTTGAAAAACTGTGAAGAGCATAACCCCTGCCATACTCTTTGTCATCGATGAATTGACCTAGGGGAAGGAAAACAAGTTTGTTGTATCAAAAACAGTCCATTCTTAATGGTTTTTGTCAACAAGCGTCAGGGTGCTTTTCTGTTAATTCAATGGAGATATGCAGCCTATTAGATAAGTACCCCCAAAACAGGCTGGACCGCTCTTTATAAGGTTTCTCTGTCTAGGAGTAACCAAGAAAGTGTTATATATTGTAGGGATGTTATAACTCTGAGTAAATAATTATAAATCCCATTAATTATAACATTTATATATAGAAAAATCCTTGGAAAATGAGAAACATCAAGACCTGGAAACAACAAAACGGTGATTATTTATTATTTGGTTGTTGAGACAAGAAAGACGGTAATAGTATGTAAAATTGTCTGTTTGGTGTCAAATATCGATCAAATATGGATCGGAAGCGGCCAGAATAAGACAAAGAATAAGTAAAGTGTATACAGTCTTTCTCATATTTTTTTTATAGATGAGTATAATGAACGTCCAGATCATTTACCGTAATTCCCCATGTATAATACGCATTTTTTCTAAAAAAAAAATTAAGTAAAAACAGGGGTGCGTATTATGCACAGCTACACAATCTTTTTTAAATATTGCCGTAAAATAAAATTAAAATTATCATAAAACTAAATTAGAATAATATTATTCTATGTTTAAAACCATTTTTTAAAATAAGAGTAGGAAATTCTGGCCGTAATGAAATTGGAGAGGTACAATTTACAAGGTTTTGATTACCAAACAAAGAGTGCGTATTATGCATGAGTAGAAGCATTTTCTCACACCAGCACAGTTTTAGGTGTGCGTATTATGGATGAAAGTGTATTATACATGGGAAATTACAGTAGTTGGGAAACTACAAGAAGTGTCTGGGGTTTCCTTACTTCGAATTTTTCTCGAGTTCTAAGAGATAAATATTACTAGTATGGCCTGAAACAGGAAAAGGAGATGAAATTTTCGTTGTCGCACGTGTTGGCGGCCTGTCCGATAGTGAGCATGTCACAATGTTGTGTGTGTAGCGGAGAAAAGTAAGGTCGATTCTCATTGATTTAAAATGAGTGAATTTATGATAATTATAATTGCTTTTATTTTACTATAATTATATTTCACACTATAACTAATTTTTATTTATTTATTTTTTTTGGACTCGACAATATCTATTCAGTTAGATCTCTTTTCAAAATAATGATCGATTAGGAGGTCAAATGGTTAAAATACCAGTTCGTTGTTCATGTATTTATATATTATTATATATTAATCTCTACCAGTGAGCAAAAGTCGTTCAAGGATTTTGTTCACATAGCCCTGGGGAGAGACAAGAACGTTTTGTTTCTAGTATGATGACTGATGGAGAAAAGTCAGTGACTAAACTCTTTTTAAATGGCTAGCCACACGAATGTATGTATTGCTGACCACTCGTATTCTAGGATACCCGTCTACTATGGCAGCTAACCAATCCCTATTTCAGACGTTTGCTCAGGCACATTTGTGTTTATTCAACAACCACAGAGTTTATACTGCAACTACGCTGAGCAGACCTTAGTTACAGTTTCTGGGAAATAGTGTTATCTAGCGTGATCAACAATTTGAACAAGGCCAGCACGTTCAAGCCCTCGGTCACGATGACTTGTGACTCTGTGCTAGGTTTTCGCCTACCTAATTTCACTCACAAGGCTTGGGTCAACCTGTGGTAGGTTTTTAGGCATTTTCCAAAGGTGCCGCACGCTGGGATCGACCTCTCCAGTCCGATAACATCAGAAAGTCTCCTGACAAATCGACCCTGGTGAGATTCGAACCCGGGTCTCATGGTCAGAATACGACCGTTCTAACAACTCGGTCACGTGCCCATTATTCGAGCATGTCCTTCTACTAATCCTTATTGTAATCGCTTGTTTGGGTGCATATCATGTTTGTTCCACGCCCATAGAACCCACCCACAGAACAGTCCTTAGTTACATTTTCTGGGAGAGAATTGTGTTATCTAGTGTGATCAGTTTGAACAAGGTCAGCACGCTGGCTCAAACCCTCGGCCACGATGACTTCGTGCTAGCACAGCTATCGACGGCCCTTAAGGGTTCCGTCTACCTAATTTCACATACAAGCGACAGAAACATATTTGATTAACACAATATCCCGTATATTTGATACTCTTTAGCTCCACTCCCCGATTTCAGTAAAAAAGCAAATTTAAGTCTGTATGTTTTGGATTTATTTATCAATAAAAATAATTTACTTAGATTTCCCGCATAATAAAATCTGACACTTCCAAAACAAGTTCTTTTTAATCAATATATATCAACCAACTTATTGAAATGTTCAGACTTGGTTGGAAAATTGAACTGAAGCGTGAAACCGACAGTCACCATGCATCGTTGATTCCTATCTCTCTCTCTCTCTCTCTCTCTCTCTCTATATATATATATATATATATATATATATATATATATATATTGTTATGGTCCGATTCCTTGCACCACGGTGAAAGTCCAAGGTAGAACCAATAAAAAAGAACTCGAATACGGATATGGAATAACACAGATATATTACAAACAGGTATATATACAGAGAAGTAGAAAAGTGTTAGTACGAACAATCAGGTTTAGTAGTAATTGTCTAAACGCGACCCTGTACGGACTGCCTCTGACTCGACTGACTGACTCCTGACGGACTTCCCTCCAGACTTCAAACTGAACTCCAGACTTCAGACGGAACTCTCTGCAGACTTCAGACGGAACAGTATTTAGTCACCCTTCCCCACGAGGGTATCATGTGGCACAAGGCCGGTTTAACGTGGAGTTTCCGAGTCCGTGGGCTCGGGCAAAAATATGCCCTTTGAACCAGTATAAACGGGTTCAGGGTCGGTCTACAACCACGAAAGAGACTCCGCCCTTCGGCGTAGCCTCCTTCGGGTTCCTCCCTGCCCGTAGGCAGAGAGTTCAACCGATCAGCTGATCAGCCGGTCGCCCGACTTCGGACTGAATTCTCTCCTTCCTCTTGAGGCGCAGTATTTATTACGTATGGGATAGTCCATTATGTTATTATGGGTAAGGTCCCATAACATATATATATATATATATATATATATATATATATATATATATATATATATATATATATATATATATATATATATATATTAATCATTTCACAACCCACTATGACGCAAGGGGTAACCGAGAGTTAAAGAATCTGAAAAATAACAGAATTCAAGGAGACAGAAGGTGACAATTGACATTGCATTAAAGTTTTTGAAGTCGAAAGTCGATTGGAAAGCATGAAGCCAAAAGAACGTTTCCCGAGCGAGAAAAGTAATTAGCATAAAACTTATTTACATCTACCAATTTCAACTTTAAAATGATGAGCTAATCTAGTACTGCCGTTAAATTCGAAAGCTCATCAAAATAATCACAATTAAAATATTTAAAGACAAGTTAAATGGAACCTACGGCGGTGTGAAAATTACTGAATCCAAGATGATAGGTCAGGATCAGTAACATTACAGATCCTTCTTTGGATACATAGCAGAAACACCAGACCAAATGTGATAGCAATCTTTAGTAGATAGACAAATGGTGAACTTATAAATGTGTAAAATAGATTCTGACTAGAGAAATTGTCTAGAACGTCACAGAGTAATAACTTTCTTAGCAGCAGACTTAGAAACTGATTCAATATAATGGTTCCGTTCTTTTCAGTGGGAAAAGTCCAAGAAGGAAAACGTTTTTTACTGACATGGAGAAGACAAGCTAAAGAAAATCAAATATACGTGATATTGTGTTAATCAGAATTTTTTTAGTCGCCTGTATCGTTTGGATTTATTTATCAATAAAAATAATTTATGTGATACTTAGTTTTCCAGCATAATAAAAATGACACTTACAAAACAATTTTTTCATCAATATATATCAACCAAGCCTGAAGTCTTATTGAGATATTCAGACTTGGTTAGAAGATTGCACTGAAGTGTGAAACCGACAGTCACCATGCATGGTTGATTCCTACAACTACACTGTCTTTTTTTTTCTCTCTCTCTTTCTTTCTCTCTCTCTCTCTCTCTCTCTCTCGCTTTCTCTCTCTTTCACTATATATATATATATATATATATATATATATATATATATATATATTAAAGATAAACAGACCACTTTAAGGTTCCATTATAATAATTTATTTCACCAGAGCCCTTTTAAAGGACGCCGGATCCTCAGATAGCACTTCCAAAAGATGAAACGAAAAATGAAATGAAAGTTGATGGGTAGTGTAAGTTTTTGTAATTTAAGAGAGAGTGTAATAGGAGTAGTTAGAGAGACATGGTAGAGTTTAGGGAGGGATTAATTTCATATCTCTCTCAATCATACTTAGTATTGGGGGAGGAGGAGTGACCAGACCTTGACCTATTTAAACGGTTAACTTAACGGAAGTGATATATTGAAATGGGAGGAGAGAAGAGAGAAAAGAAAAGAGCAAAAGGAAAAAAGACAGAAGTGGGAAGTAAATAGCCTGTCGCCTCTGAGTGTTGACTTCAATGTTCACTTTTATATTTATATTTACATACGCCCTTATCTCTGATATTGAGCACTTTATCCCATAAAAATATCACAGCCTAAAACTATATTTCTTCATATATATATATATATATATATATATATATATATATATATATATATATATATATATATATATATATGTATACGTTACTTTTTAATAGATGCAATTTATTTAAGTAAATGCTCTGTTTATTTATTTATTTATTTTTTTTTGTTTCTTGTTTTTTTTTTTAATAAACAGTATTAATTTCATTTACCGGGCTGAATGTGACAGAAATTTCCTAGAAAATATGAGCTTCCCCGACAGGAATAGAAGCTACGTCCTATCCGTAACCGTCAATTGGTCTGACGTTCTATACCATACAGCTACAGAGAAGCGTCTGCTTAGCAAAGTCTGAATTACCGTTTATAAACAACAAATCTTCAAGGAGCTTTCCCGAACGATCATATCTGCCCACGGAAAGTACCTTAACGCAAGCATTGACAACATATTATGAAATGGATTAAGTCCATCAATTATTTAATATATTTTCTGTTTATACGTTCTGTTTCATAGATACAATGTATTTAAGTAATTTTTTTTTTTTTAAACCGTCGAAGATTTGTTGCTTATAAACAGTTATTCGGACTTTGCAAACCAGACACTTCCTTGTGGCTTAGCAGTACATCAGATCAAATGATGATTCCGTCAGGGGGTTCGATTCCTGTCAAAGAAGCACATATTTTCTCCGAAAGGTCTCTAATTTCTTCTATTTAACAACAATTATTTATAAAAGATGTCGTAAGTCTTTCAGAAATTTTAAAATAAAGAACGCTTATAAATATACTTCAGGCTAACTGAAATCAAGGTAAACTATGGGAGATGCTAAGTGATATCATTTAATGTTTAATAAATAAAAGTAAGAGTAAATGTTGTTATTGCTGATTTTTTTAGAATGTAATTATTATTTATATTATTTAAGTTTGAGAAATTAAGTTATATATTATATATTTAAATATATTTAAAATTGAAATATATTTAAAATATTATATATATATATATATATATATACTATAGATTTTACTTTATTACTTTTTAATTCTCTAACATTTCAAATGTCGAATATAAAACTATTTCTAATTTCTAAATTGCAATTTTTCCATAATATCAATTACATTTTATAATTGACCCATGTTTCAAGAACTATTTTCTTTTTATTACTTATCGCAGATTAGCTACAGAGGGGCGTCTGTTTATCAAGGTCGATCTTGTCGTTTAAAAGCAGTAAAATCGACCTTGCTAACAAGACGCTCCTCTGTACCTAAACTGATATAGCACATCCGTGTAGGTTACAGGTTTGATTCCTGTCAAAGGACACATATTTTCTATGAAAATTTCACGGACGTTTATGTTTTGTTTGTTTTTTGGATCTTATTGTTATACATTCAGTAATTCTTCTTAGTGAATTTATTTTCTTGTTTGAGGTGAGATTATATATATATATATATATATATATATATAACTTCAAAGAAAAATTAGAATAATAAAATACAATAATCCAAACAATCTATTAAATCGAAGTAATGAATTACTTTTAAAATCACGACATAAAAACAAATTTAAACTTCTATAATATAGACTTTATTTTATTACTTATTAATTCTCTAACTTTTCAAATTTCGAATGTATTACTATTTCTAATTTCTAATTTTTTTTCCCCATATTAATTATATCTTATAATTGTCCCCTGTTCTGAGAACTCTCTTTCCTTTTATTACTTCCACCTATATATATATATATATATATATATATATTAAAGATTTTTTAGGTCTTTTAAATATAATTTTGTATGTTTTTTTTTAAATATAACTTGATTTAACTTATCTTCAAAGTTAAAAATGTATAATTTATTTTATCTTATATTTTTATTTTTAAATATATTTTTATTCTTTGACATAAATTTTTAAAAAATTTATTCTTACTTAAATTTAATATAAATTATCAAAATATGACTTATCTTTAATCTTTTTAACATATCTTATTCTTAAGTATAATTTATCATTTTTTAATGTATGTATGTATGTATGTATGTATATACTCTCTAGAAATCCGGTTGAGCTCTATGGAGAAAAGGGTAATTTTCAAATCAGTGGCTCTTACTGCTATTAACGCATTGTCCTTCAACTATGAATCGATCATGTGCCCACAGCCACTCTACGTCGCCGCCTGAGTCTCCGTCCTCTTCCACCTGTCCTGCTCCAGCGTAGTCTCCGATGGTTCGGTTACGCAGATCGACACCCGGAGGGAGAGTTCATCCGCGATGTACTTCTCCCTCCTTTTCTTCCTGGCTGGCGAAAATATATCGGTGGGCAGCTGAGGACGTGAGCTAGCGCAATCAAGGATGACCTAGCAGTAATATCGGTTCTACAAGTAGTTGGTCTTCGACGATGTAATCGCGATTGGCTCGCCATTTCGTGTGACCTGGCTCGGGATCGGCGAGCGTGGGCAGCGATGGTCCGTGATGCTGTACTTGCTCGGGAGGAAGCCGGTTCAACCCGATCAGGGTGAAAACCGATACAAGTCAAGTCAACTTAACTATTAATTGAACTCTCCTGGCTACTGGCATATTTAGTATAGAAAAACGTTAAAATTTCCCTTTCTCTCTGCCTAGAGGTAAGATTGATGCCAGATCGGGTTTCGATCCCGGACGTCTAGCCACACTGAAGAGCTGTGATACAACGAAACAGTTTGTCTTTATATATATATATATATATATATATATATATATATGTTACGAAAATTGATGACAAAGTGTAAATATAATTCGTGTAATGTGTTTCGTCCTTTATCAAACCTGTATGAATAACAGAAACACACTATACCGCATAAACTAGAAAACAGATTACAAATATTAGAAGCCTTAACCATTAAAACCAAACACCTCGGAATAAATAAATGTTATTCATTTTAGGTACGTTCATGGTAAATATGTTTCACAACGAATAAAAATATTTAAAAGAAATGGAATGTTAATTTAAACGCTTCCAAAACGAAACTGCTCTGTATTTATCGTCCTTTCCGCGTTCTAGAATCATGGCTGATGCTAACCTCCCAGACAAATTCGCCTCCTCGAGCTAATTTTTTCCGCTGACATAAAGCGAAAAGATTATATCGGAACAATTGCTGCTGCTAGGAAAATTGGTTTACTATGTTGTGCTAGACAATCTTGCTCGGCCGAATCTAACCTACATATTTACAAGTCTACCATTAGCCCATGCTTAAAATATTGCTACCACATATGGTCTGATGCTCCTGCTTTATATTTCAGTCAGTTATGTGCTATGCGTGATACATGAGGCAGATTTTTTCCTGCAGTAGGTTGCAATTTCTTTCTGCGGTAGACCAGTTGCCATCCAAGGCTATAGAACCCGGTCTGTCGTGCTATTTACCCATAGCTGGTGAGAGACGAGGATTCATACCTTTACCAAGGGTATTAGCACGTAAGTGAGTGTAATGGATTCAACTGGAACTCGAACTCGGCTCTCAGATTCCTCAATCCGAGCTGCTACTCATTACTCCATTAGAGACCCTTAATAAAAATCGAAGAAGAATCTGCAATGTTATTGGTCCTGACTTGACATCTAGGCTCAAGTCACTTTCCCACCACCATAACTTACTGTGTGTTTTCTATAAATACTTTCATGGTAATTGTTCTGATAAACTCTCCTCTATGGCAGGGGGTCGGCAACCTGTCACATGTGGCTCGCCAAGCAATTTCCAATGGCACGCAGCCGCAAATGACATCACGAAGTCTAAACCAATAACTATTACAACGCAAAGAAGATATTTAGATCTTTCAATTTTAATATATACTAAAGTATATATATATATATATATATATATATATATATATATATATATATATATATATATATATATATTCGGAAGACGAATATTTTCTGGGAAAATTTCTCGAACATTCAGGCCGGTAAATGTTGTTTAATACTGTTTATTATAAACAGAGCATTTACTTAAATATTTGTATCTATAAAAAAAGAATGTATAAACATAAAAATGTCTTAAAATACTAAAGTATATATATTATATATTACTATATAAAATATATTGTAGAACAGGTATATTGACCTCGACTTGTATATAAATACGTATGCTGTTTGCACACTGAATGATTTTAAAGACCTAAGTCGGCACATCGCAAAAGTTTGCCGACTCCTACTCTATGGTACTTAGACCTATAAATTTAAACGTATTACTGTACTGGCGTCATGATCTCATCATTTTACAGTTGAAATGGCTAGATGGAGCCGTATGTTCTATTGCTAACAGATTCTTTACTCATTTGCAGAACTCCCTTCCGGTTTCTTGCATTCCAATCAAGTTTGAAATTCAAAAAAATTAAATGCAATGTCAATCATTATCTTCTGTCTTCATAATTCCTGTTCTTTTGTTGTTCCCGCTCCATAATAATGTTTGCCTGATATTCTTTTATATTCAGTGACTCCCTTGTGTGTTAGTGACTTTGTTGCCTTGCTTGGGGAGAAATAATTAAAAGCATAAACGAAGAACAAGTTATGTCAGCGCAAATAATGATTCAACTCACCAGAGCATAATGTCACATTCACCATGTAGTGTTGATTTGAAATATAAAGAAAGTTAGACAAAAATATAGAAACAAGCAAACTACAAACTTTAATGAAAAATTAACCCTAGAACACTAACCATCAATTAAAGTTACACCACTACTAACCATGAGTATATCATACCCGATTTTGAAAATATCAAAAAAAAAAAAATTAAATATAAATCTTTATTTGAAATATTTTATATGCAAGCACTTCAAACTTTGTACTTTGTGTTAACATTAATAGGAACTGGAAAACATTATTTAGGTAAGAAAATCAGGTACTGAAAATTGTAATTAAAAATAGGAAAATTTGCGCTGTGAACTATATATCCATGGTTAGTGTTCTAGGGTTAAAAAAGAGAAACGTGTTATTTAAGATAAGGACGTAAAACCTTATTTTTGAACAGCTATTAATGTTCAGCTATATTAGATAAATTTGGTGACTAGGCTAAAGGCTGTGTCCATCATGGAAATATTCAACTAAAACGACTATAATCTACGGGGATGGGGTGATATTTTAAATGAATATTGTAGGCAGTAAAATTATATGTCTCGTCAAATTTAATGATGGTTCAAGATAGATGTAGAGAATTGTTGCAAGCACATGAATATAATTTTTTTGTGTGAGTGTCTGTGTGTGTGTGTCTATGTGTGTGTGTGTGTGTATGTCTATGTGTGTTTTAGTCGTACGTACAGGTCATAACGAAGTAGCTCTGTGTGAAAAGTAACGGGACTGGGTACGCTTCGTGAGCTATGGGCGAAAGAGGGATAAACGAATTGTGTTATCATCTAACATGATATCTTGGGAGTATAGAACTGTAATTTTAGCTTTCTGCAACCATTACATTTTTTTTTTTCACATACAGCTTCACCTCGAAAATGACGATGCACACAACGCCCTGAGCATCCGACAGTTCCTTGCTTAGAAGAACATCGCCGAACCGGAACAACTTTTATATTCATCTGATCTTGCTATGCGTGACTTTTTTATTTTCCCCAAGCTCAAGGAATCATCAAGCTGACCCGTTTTGAAGGCGTGGATGCCCTCAAGAGGATCATAACGATGGATCTGAGGAGCATACAATATGAATCCTTCCAGCATTGAATAGAAGCGTGGCAGAGAAGGATGGAAATAGCATTAGATTCAAGTGGGATTACTTTGAAGGGGAAAACATACAGGGTGATGTTTGGTATTGAAATAAATTGTTTGTGATACCAGTTCCGTTATTTTGCAGACAGACATCCCCTACGCCACCGTAGGACTCTAGTTGTGGGATTTACAAGGGATTTACTTGAAAATAGGTTTAGAAGCAAACATTCCTATTTGCAAGTCGTATTTCTTCACGTAACTCTGTGTGAAAAGTAACGGGACTCGGTATGCTTCGTGAGTTATGGGCAAAAGAGGGAGAAACGAATTGTGTCATCATCTAACATATCTTGGGGGTATAGAACTGTAATCTTAGCTTTCTGCAACCATTGCATTTTTTTCACATACAGCTCCAGCCCGAAAATGACGATGCACACAAGGCCCTGAGCATCCTGCAGTTACTGGCCGAGAAGAACATCGCCGTATCGGAATAACCTTTATATTCATCTGATCTTGCTATGTGTGACCTTTGTATTTTTCCCAAGCTCAAGGGATCATCAAGCTGACCCGTTTTGAAGGCGTGGATGCCCTCAAGAGGACCATAATGAGGGAGCGAATTGTGTTATCATCTAACATTATATTTTGGGAATATAGAACTGCAATCTTAACTTTCTGCAATCATTACATTTTTTTTCATATACGAGAATTGTGGCAGGACAAATCTTGGCTGCTTTAACTCGACAATAAAGCTGCACACAACACCCTGAGCATCCGGCAGTTTCATGCCTAGAAGAACATCGCCGTGCTGTAACAACTTCCATATTCACATGATCTTGCTTCCTTTGACTTTTTTCTTTCTATTCTTAAGGGGATCATCAAGATGACCCGTTTTGAAGGTGTGGAGCCCATCAAGAGGGCCGTAACGAAGGAGCTGAGGGGTATTGAAGAAGAATCCTTCAAGTAGTACATAGAAGCATAACAGAGAAGGATGAAAAGGTGCATTAGACTAGAATGGGATTACTTTTCCTTTATTTTTTAGATAGACCTCGTATACAATCACAAAAATTGATGACCATAGGATTATATTACAATAAATCAAGTTTTCCTCATAGTTCAAATAGATCTTTGTGTCATATGTTTTCATATGCTCTTGCGTAGTCTATGAATCATATGTCATTTTGTATTTGTATTGGCTTCACCATTTGAACTGAATTAGAAAGAAAGAGAAGTAGATATAAGAAAGAAAGAAAGAAAGAAAGAAAGAAAGAAAGAAAGAAAGAAAGAATAGATAGCGAAAATCAAAGATTGAATAACTATGAGAAAGAAAGAGAAATAGATATAGGAGAAAGAAAGAAAGAAAGAAAGAAAGAAAGAAAGAAAGAAAGAAAGACAGAAAGAAAGAAAGAATAGATAGCGAAAATCAAAGATTGAATAACTATGAGAAAGAAAGAGAAATAGATATAGAGAGAAAGAAAGAAAGAAAGAAAGAAAGAAAGAAAGAAAGAAAGAAAGACAGAAAGAAAGAAAGAAAGAAAGAATAGGTAGGGAAAACCAAAGATTGAATGACTATGAGAAAGAAAGAGAAATAGATATAGGAGAAAGAAAGAAAGAAAGAAAGAAAGAAAGAAAGAAAGAAAGAAAGAAAGAATAGATAGCGAAAATCAAAGATTGAATAACTATGAGAAAGAAAGAGAAATAGATATAGGAGAAAGAAAGAAAGAAAGAGAGAGAGAAAGAAAGAAAGAATAGGTAGCGAAAATCAAAGATTGAATAACTATGAGAAAGAAAGAGAAATAGATATAGGAGAAAGAAAGAAAGAAGAATACATAGGGAAAACCTTGCCCACCTTGCCAAAAGAAAAAAAAACAAGCGTGTGGCCTATATATTCAGGATTAGTAATGAAGGTTTACTACAACATGTTGGTTGACTAATAAAACTTGACTCCCACAAAACAAGCTTTCTATAATTTTATATTACTCGCGTAAATGTATACTGGAAATTGTAGCAAAGTTGGTTGGTTAAGCCTAATTAGATTACGAAAGCATTGAGTTACATAATAAAATCTGACACACCTCATATCTTTCCCATCTCAGCTCTTTATCTGCCTATCTCTCTCTCTCTCTCTCTCCCTGTTAGTGTGTATGAGCCACTACCTACTTACATATCTATCTATGCACTACTTCCCCCCACACGGCCTTGTTTGATTGTTAAACATTCCATGGTTGAAATTGCCAAAGACTAAAGTTGTTAAATCTGAAAGAAAAGGAAAAAAATCATTAGACGCTTTAACTTAATTCCCATTTAAAATCGGTCCAATTTATTGGAACACCCTACATGTAGGTTTGAACCCCGACTTCTTTTTCTGATGTAAGTAATTTCTAGTAAGAAATAAAAGATACAGTGTAAACCGGATATAAGAGACGCGGATATAGGAGAAACGCGGATATAAGAGAGATTTTCTCTGTCCCCAAATTAGAGCCCGTGTTAATGTATATAAAATAGACCAAACCCGGATATAAGAGAAACCCGGATATAAGATACTTCTTCTCCGGCCCCGACAACTCTCTTATATCCGGGTTACACTGTAGCTTTGTATTAGGTTGGTGCAAAAATAATGTCGTTTTCTCACATAATCCAATATATGGACAATAAATGGGGTAGCTGGGAAATTATTTTCATTGCAAAGGTTAGACAGTTTAGCTGACTCTGCTATTTAACCCATAGCTGGGGAGTAAAATGGCCCCAAGTGCATAAGAGCAAATGACCGCAACAAAACTCGTCTCGCCAACTCCATTTTCGGTGCCAATAACCGTTACGTCACTCGCATATCCAAGACACTAGTTTCGTTTACCACTACTATTGTACTGTACTGTTCAAAAGGGAAGTTTTCCATTTCTTATGCCATACAATTGCATATCGAAATACAAGATATTTCCAGAGAGAATCTACGAGGTGTCTGTAGCAAGAAATATCGCAAACCAATTTTGACATGTACTGTCAGTCAGAGAATCTACTCCATAATCTACACAAATTTATCTGTTTTAGTGAATTGCAATGTTAACTTTCTTATAAATAAAAAAAAAAACTAATTAAAATCTTTAAAACTAATATGACGGCAAAAAGAGAACTAAAAACCATCACAGTACAATGAAAATTGATCTTTTTGAATAAAACTTACTTCAAAAAATTATTTCTTTATACCATATGATGACAAAGTCAGAATTATAATTTTGGGCTAACCCAGTACAACGAAAAGTGATCTTTTTTTTTACTGAAACTTACCTAAAACGACTCTCACTTTATACCATTTTTTTTACTATGTGTCTATAGCAAGAAATTTCGCAAACCAATTTTGACATGTTCTGTCAGTCACAGAATCTGCTCCAAAATCTACACAATTTTATCTGTCCTAGAAAATTGTAATATTAAGTTTCTTACAAATAGAAAAAAAAAAAAAAGATATGCCGAAAATGGAGTTCATTTTCGATGATTTCTAACGTTAGAATCAATAATCAATAATATATATTTTGATGGATTAAAAAAAATACATATTTATACGACAGGTGTCAGAGCGAACTCAGGAGTCATCAGTCTAAATGAAGTTAATTAAAAATAAACTCACATAATAATATGACAAAGACAGTTTGAACCAAGCCGCCAATACAATGAAATGTGATCTTTTTGAATCAAGTTATTTAAAACTGCATTCTTGTTTTACAAAATAGACAGAATGGTATTTGGGGTCAACACACTACAATGAAAAGCGATCTTTTTTTTTTAATGAAACAACGCAAAAATAAATAATAAAACTAATTCAAACAGCAACACTTTTAAAACTAATGTTACGACCAAAAGAAAACTAAAGCCAGAACCATCCCATTACAATAAAGAGTAATCTTTTTGAATAAAAGTTACTTAAAACAACTCTCTCTTAATACCATTTGATGACAAAGTCAGTACTATAATTTTGGACGAACACATTACAATAAAAAGTAATATTTTTGAATGAATGTTACTTAAAACGACTCCATCCATATGTCATGTGATAACAAGGTCAGCTCTATAATTTGGGCCAACCTAGTACAATGAAAAACGATCATTCAGAATGAAGTTGCTTAAAACTCCGCGATTTTAATACTTTTTTTCAACAGACAGAACTATAATTTACCCAGTAGAATGAAAAACGAATTTTTTATGAAGTTGCTTTAAAGAAACACGGTACCAGTACCGTCCTGCGACATAAAGAAAACTATAATTTGGGCCAACTCAGTACAATAAAAAACGATCTGTTTGAATGTGTCTTGTTAAAACTGTACGCCTTTAACACCATGTTACGACTACGACCAAACTATAATTTGGGCCAATTCATTACACTGAAAAGCGATCTTTTGAATGAAGTCGCTTAAAACGAATCCTTCTTAATACCATATCTTGATAAAGTCAGTAGTGTAATTTGGGCCAATCAGTACACCGAAAAGCGGTCTTTTTGAATGAATTTGCTTAAAAACTCAACGTTCTTAACGGCAAAGACATTACCTAACTTAAGTGTGGATTACGTAAAAAATTACATTAAGCTTTGTAGATTTGGATGAAAAATTTAGTGTAGGTGTATTAATATTTACATACGATTATATATACAAATATTGAATGTCACTTTGTTTATTTGCGGTGTAAATGTACTTGTATTGTCAGTAGTTGGATTAGAATGTGGTTCGCCAAGTTCGATTCTAACTAAAGCTATTTATTTTCACTTTGCATTAATTCCCCTTAGGCCCGAACCGGCTTCTCCCTCAAAAACTACATTTGCTTGTTTGAATAGTGGCCGAAAATATGACGAATGAGCTAGAACTTGAACTTCTCCCGTAACTAGCCAAATGACAGCAGCAAACTCTGTTACTCCCATTGTCAGCCTTGACAGAAATTTGAGTAAAACGGGGAAGCATATTTTATACGAGTTAGTATTGCAAATTTCCCCAAGTCAATATAGTCGGTTAGAACAAAAGCGTTTTTCAATATTTAATGTTTGAAAACGTGATTTCGTTCCACACGTGACTCAAATTTATGAGATATATACATATTCTAAAAGGTTATGTTTCAAAGCATCTTCTTGTGTGATTCGTAAGTGGCTTGAGAAATTTAAATGTTTCTTCGTTAAAAGTGATATTAGCGGAAAATTAGATGCATTTTCGTAATTTTATGCTCTACCGGAAAAGAAAGAAAAAACCGCTATACAAACAGCAAAAAAAATATGTGCCATAACTGAGAGTATTATACGTAAATGGTTCACTAGATTCAAAAGTGGAAATGTTGACCAGAAAGAAGGAGAATGTTGCGGGAGACCTGCGGTCGTTAATGATGACCAAATCGAATCGCTCATTAAAATCCACCAAGCTCACACGACACGGGACATCGCAGAGATACTCCACATATCTCAATGAGTGTCTTCAGGCATTTGAACTAGACTTGGATGCATGAAACGCTCCAATGTTTTGCCGCCGCACTATTTAACAGGAAAATAATTAATGGGTCGCATTTCCGTCCTGCGATTCTCTGCTCAAACGCAACAAAAAGGCTCATTTTTTTAAACAAGAGATGAAAAGTAGATTGTTTACAACAATGTGGAGCGAAAAGTGTCATAAAATAAAGACAAAATGAGCCACCGTTAAACATTCCAAAAGCCGGACAGAAAGTGATGCTGCGTATCTGGTGGGGTATATTACGAGATCTTTCCGCAATACCAGGCGTTCGATTCAGAGAACTGTGCCAATTAAAGGCAGTAACAAATGAAAATTGCTCGGAATTTGGTTGATCGGAAGGGTGTCGTCTTTCATCAGAACAACACCCAACTTCGTCTGGCGTCCTGGGTATGACGATAAACTACATCCGCGTCCAGGGTAAGACGATAAACTACGTCCAACAACAAGGCCTCTGATCAAGAGACTTTGAGGAGCGTAGAACCTCCTTTTTAATTGCTGGTGTTCCCAGGTCCACCCTGAACCGGGCTGGTAGCACCTGTTAGCGTCCCAGCTATGAGCAAATAGTTAACCCAAAAACGGATGTAAAAGGCATTATAAAAGTGTAAAAATAAATTTTAATACCAGAAATACTTTGTAAAAAATTATTACCAGAAATAAATTTTTGAAGAAAATTTTTTTTTACCAGCAATACGTTTTTGAAAAAACTATTACCAGCAATCAGTTTTTGAAAAAAATATTACCAGCTATACGTTTTTGAAAAAATGATATTACCAGCTATACGTTTTGTTTTTGAAAAAATAATATTACCAGCTATATATTTTTGAGAAAAAATATTAACAGAAATAGATTTTTGCCAAAACAAAAATATTACCAAAAAAAAAGTTGTCGGCATTAAATGACCCATTGAGGTGTTGATGTGCCGTAAAACAAAACAAAACAAACCAACTTCGTCTGTTTGCCGATACGGTATAAACAGGTTGAGCCTAGCTGAGATGTTCTACTACAGCCGCCGTACTCCCGCTGACCTTGCACCTTCGGATTACAACATATTTCGATCCCCGCAAGATTCTCTCAATGGGAAGAAATTCAGTTCTATGGTAAAGCTACTTAGGCTAGTTCACCATGGAATCATGGAGCTGCCTCAAAAAAGATAGTGGAACAAAATGGAACACATGTGCAGTAAATATATCTAAATACTGATTTAGAAATCCACTTAAAAACGCTACGATCTATTGTTCCGGTTAGGTTGGCTAATGATAGACTGACTCACAACCAATGTGGTTTAGCTATGCGTGCATTTCCTTGAACGCTACACATATAAAACGTACAGCTTAGGAGCTCTTCGATAACACCTCGTTTTAATTTACAAAACACTCCTCCCCACGTGGTTGAAATGTGTATTCTCCGAAAAGGTCGGAATATAGAGGTCCGTATTCAGGTTGAAATAATCAGAACATTATATGTTCGTATTCTAGAGTTCTTAAGGTGACGGCCATCGTATAGGCAGGCTGAAGTTCGATCGGTAGATGTTCAATGTCTGGACCATCATTGATCAAATCCGCGCAATGTTATCTGCAAAAGGAGTGTTTAGTTTATTCTGTGGGCCGACAGAGTTGTGTGATGGTGTAAGAGTCCGAGATGGTATTGCATGATAGGGATACAGTCGGTGGGGCAGTGGATCATCACGTAGTTGGTACGTATTATAGTTCTTGATTAACTAAGGTTTTAACCCCAAAATACACCGGCCTTAGGGGAAAATTTGAATGATCTTTATATCTCTCGTTATTTCTAATTTTCCATAATAATACTAATTTTTTAGAATAAAAATAATTGACCAAACAATTCTATATTCAAATTATATTCAGTGCTTTTCTATAGTGATGCAATGAATATGCATTTACCTGGGTTCCCCCTCACAGTAATATGATTGGCTGGTGTCAGCCATAAATACAGACTGATGTGGAGGTACAGGGACGACGCCTATTGCCTACCACTACGACGAGGACCAGTCCATTACGGTAACCTGCTAGATTGTCTTACTCGGTTACAGTAGTCCAAAACCACTTTGCTACTTCGAACAAATATATCCCTTTCCGGGATATATCATATAGTAAAATCATCATCAATATATTACCATCATACATATATAATAATAACCATATTCTCTCAATAAGCCTCCTATTAATTCCTGACCACTGACAATACTTTCCTTCGTGAAGCTTAATATGTTTCTATAATAAAAATCACTGGCAAAGCAATTCTATACTAAAATTACTTCCATTAATTTTTTTTTAAGCATTTCACCAATAATAATCGGCAAGGCGGGAAGCCACTAGAACGTAAGGGGTTACAGAAAATTTAGAGCAAGATCAGATAGGAGTGATAGAAGAAAGGATGAGGAGGAGGGTAGTGGATTGATCAAGGCAATTGGAGATGTCGATTGACATTACACTTGAATAGCTGGAGATTATAGCTCTCAGGGAAACAGGAATAGAGAAGGGAGTACCACAGGCGAGAGGTGCGAGACATGAAGCTATTGGAGTAGAAGAGACGGCTACATTTAGGAGTTTCGACAGTGAAGGGGTGAGAGCGGGATGCCAGCCTCGTAGGGCGCTTGAACTCATGACAACTTGCTGTAATAAATCCGTTAACAATATATTTAAATCATGCCTAGAATAACCATACTCAGAAAATAAGGATCATGGTCAGAATCACGAGTCCCTTAACTCATTTGGGTCTAAGGGACACCACCTCTACTTGGAATGTCTAGGGCAGGGTAGCCTGGCAGATCTAAACCCACTCTAGGCTGGTTTGAATTTAGAGTTTTCTTTCTCCTAGACTCGTTGCCTACCAAAGCTATAAGGCTCAGTCTATCCCGCTATTTTACCCATAGATGTGGGGAGAAGACATGGATTTATACCTTTGCCAAGTGTATTTGCGTGTAAGTGAATGTAACTCGACTGGAATTCGAATTTGGCTTCCCGGTTTCTCATTTCGAGGGTTACACCACCACGCATCCACAATAAGTGAATAAGTCTTGTAACAGTTACTGACCACTGACAATCCCTTTCTTTCTGATTTTAGCTGCGCAACATACCGACTGCTGAAACCTGCTTTAAAAAATGGTGCTGTTAGGAGGCACGGTGGAGTAATGGATAGCGGCTTGGATTGAGGAATCGGAGAGCCGAGTTCGAATTCCAGTAGAATCCATTACATTCACTTACGTGCTATTACCCTTGGGAAAGGTATGAACCCTCTTCTTCTCCCCCCCAGCTATGGGTAAATAGCAGAACAGACCGGGTTCTATAGCCTTGGATGGCCACGGGTCTACCGCAGAAAGCGATGGCAACCTAGTGCGGGAAAAAAATCTGCCTCGTTAGTATCGAAAGATATATGATCGTCTAAGTGTGTATCACTCATGGCCCATAACTGAGTGAAATTCACTTACGTGCTTGGGAAAGGTATGTATCCTCTTTTCCCCTCACCCAGCTATGGGTAAATAGCAGGACAGAATGGGTTCTATAGTGGATGGCAACTGGTCTACTGCAGAAAGAAATGGCAACCTACTGCGGGAACAAATCTGTCTCATCAGTCATGTATCGAAAGATCGCCTAAGCGTGTATCATGCATGGCTGTCAGTTAATTTTAATTTTTTTTCTGTCATACTTCTGTATTTTATCTACCTTTTCAATATGTAAACCTTTTTTTAATCGATAAATAAGCAATAGTCAATAATGTGATCTACGATTGGCAAACGCCAGAAACATGCAAGTACGAAAATTTAATTATCTAGGAATTATTTCAACTGTACGACGGAAAAAAATGACACTGAAATCCTAAGGCGAGTTGGGAGAACGAAAGATACCAAAAGCTAATCAAAGTAAAATTCAAAACACTGAAAAGGTTTCTGAGTCGTTATCTAATAAAGTTCCCCATATGTGGTAATGAATGCTGTTATCTAATAACGTTGCCCATATATGGTAATGAATGTTGAACATTTTCCTCATAGACGAAAAGGAGGCTTAAGGTAACAGAAATATGGTTCTACAGAAGGATGCTGGGAATAGCATCGTCTGAACATATGAGCAACGATGAAGTCTTAGACGAAATGGAAACAAAAAGACGACAGTTCTACAATCAGAAAAAGACAGTTGCAAGATGTAAGACACAGGAAAGAGGGCTTGGAGATTTTGACACACACAGGATATACTGAAAACAAAAGGGACAAAAGAAAGCTATGCATAACCTGCCTAACGAGCTTGTTTAAATGGTTGGCAGGAGAGGATTTAGGAGAGATAGCAAAAAAAAAAAAAAAAAAAACTTACTAAGAACTACAAAGAACAGGAAGTTGTGGAGAGCCGCCCACGTTTTGAAGGGACATAGCAAATAGAAGAAGAATCTTATATTTCATATATTTACTCCCCGATATAAATGAAATGTTGAAAATTTGACATCTGCTTGCTTACGATATTAACATTTCTGTATTTGCTTCGTTATTATATGTGCAACTAGTGTAACGGTTATCGGCGCAGAGAGTGAACATGGCGGATTGAGTTCGTATTCCGTCCAAGCATGTTGCTAGTGAAAGGAATGAATCTATATTTCCTTGCTCCTTTATTAGGTATTTACTCTGTCTCCCCACTAAGATGAGTTGTAACACAAGGTCTTTTTTTAAGGTGGGGACCCGAGCGCGTACACCCGGGCCAGGAACAAAAATTGCCCGCCATCCGCCGCAGTCCGCCGCAGTCCGCCGCAGCCGTTGGTTGCGCTGGCTCGGTGCGAGCACCGACTGCTCTCTCTGCTGCAATGAGAGGGAGCAGCCTCGGCTCTTGTTACTAAGGGCTGGGCACCTCTCAATATAATTTTTCTCAGTTACCACTCTGTCCTTTGACGGAGTCGCCCCTGTATGCACTTTGTCCAAAGACAGAGACGAAATTGAAATATGATAAGTAATGTGTTTAAAAAAATCACTCAAGAGAGAATAATTTGTATTTACTCAACCCCACTCCCACGAGGTCAGGTTGTGAAACAAGGTTGCTTAAATGTGGGGAGCCCGAGCGCGTACACCCGGGCCAGGAACAAAAATTCCCGAGCCCGCGCAACCGTTGATTGCGCTGGCCTCGGTGTGAGCACCCATCCCTCTCTCTGCTGCAATGAGCGGGCGCGGCCGCGGGCAGCTCTTCCTCGGGGATGGGCACCTCAGTATAATTTTCCTCAGTTGCGACTCTCTCCTTTGACGGAGAGAGGTTTACACACTTGTTCCCTTATTATGTGAGTATGACTAGCCACGAGACGCGAAAATGTTCATTCCTTGCATCGAAACTTGGTCTGAACATTCAATGCTACTGAACCATCAATATTCGTCCCATGCTGCTCCGTGCAGCTAGATCCTGGAGAGTATGTCGGAAAGGTGAGTCTGGACTTGGGCAAACCCATGGCAAAGTGTTCACATGAACTACATTCCTTAGTTCCACTAGTTATAACCTTTACGGCCAAGACCCGCCATGCCACACACATTGTATGGAACCACCCTCATTTCCTTCGCATTGAGATGTAACTTACACTCGAGCAGCTTCCTTCCGCGAACAGCTGCTCTGTGGAACCGACTCCCAAGAGGGCGCTTTCAATCTTAACCTGTTCAAAGGTCAACCGTTTATCTTCCTCACATATCCCGATAAACTTACTCTTACACTGTAACCCTCTACTTCGAGTGACTTTTGGGCCTTAGACAGGGTGTATGACGCGTTCGACGGAGGAGGTACGTATTTCATGATTTGATAATTTTGCAGCAATACGCACTTACAGGTTTTAGGCAGTTTTAATGAACATTTATTTTCATGGTCAGCCGTAAGGAATTCTAAATGCAGGACAACATTACACTTAAGTAAAATAATAACAATAATAATAATTTATTACAGGAAATATTAAGTTTTACGAAAACATTCTCGACAATTATGTATTTAGTTACATAACAAATAAATAAAAAGAATATAAATTTTGATGCTATATTCGATTTGTTTTTAGGTATTTTTCATTTCCTCCTTTGTTATTGGCAGCATTTTAGAATACTTTGGCTGCAATACTAAGTTTCCTAAGTTGAACAAACTGGAGCTATTTCGCTTACGTTTTGTTACCTCTCTTTTCCATTGTTGTTTTTAGATCGCTTTCTTCCAGTCATTTTGATGAGCAATAGCGAAATTCTGAAATTTAGAATGATCTTATTATTCCATTTCAAAAAATAAAGTCTGTAAAAAGGAATATTTTAAATTCATATACGACTAAAAATAAAATGCTTTTGACAAACAAACTTAATGATTTCACTATAATTATGTAACAATAATGTTATGATATTCCGCAGGCAAATCTACGGTTTATGTTACCTCATCTCATTGCATGGTTACGAACTATAAACCTAAATTGAGCTTGAAATATTGTGCAACCGGTTCTAATTTTTTGTAAAATACTTCGATATGATATAATGAATAATTTGCAGTAAAAATCGGAATTTTAGATTTTTTGTTGAATACGTCCCGCCTCCACCAAACGCGTCATATACTCGAGTTCATTTAACTTACCATGTTGAGTCAAAAGTCTATCCAGATTTTCACTGATGATTTTTGGCAACTTATATATAGCCATTATCTACACTATTTACATTGTTCGGACAGCTGTCCTCGTCTTTGTTGCTATATTCACGACGTTTCGACCGTTGTACACTCCGACCTTCTTCAGGTGACTGGATTTTTGAACTGAAACTTTTATTTCGCCCACCGTGATAGATTGTTCTAGTTCCACGTCCTCAGGGACACGTGGTCCAGTGGATAAAGGCATTGGTTGAAATAACCCACTGACTTGACCCAAAGAGTTGTGAGTTCAATACCTGGCCACAGTAGAAGTGAACAAAAACTTGGAGAGTTGAGTTAAAGGGAAATAACCGAAACGGAAACTGAGATATCCGGAAGAGGCATGGCACGTGGAAGTAGAACAGTTTACCCCGGTAGACGAAATAAAGGTTTCGGTTCCAAATTACAATGACCTGAAAAAAAAAAAGCAATTTTAGATTTTTTGTTGAATACGCCTCTCCTCCACCGAATGCATCAAATATCATTGTTAAAAAAAACAACAAAAAAAAACACTTTACTCATTTAAAAGTTTCACTTTACATACACGAATTTCTTGAAAGGTAGCATTCTCATCACTTGGGATGAATGAATGAATGAATGAATGAATGGAGCACTATGGCTGCTTGGCGTTTGTTTACGCTAGATTTGGCTGACTCTTTCTGTCGAGAAAGCTCAGTGGTAGAAGCTCTGACTCTACGCCAAATCGGTTGGGTTTCGATCCGGGCTTGAGGCATTCGGTTATCTAATCGCATTGAGGAGCTGCGAAACAGTACTGTCTGCGAATGACATACATATATATTTATTACACTATTTAATTCTTGGAATGTCGATCTGAACCCTTTATTTCGCTCGCTGTTCTAGTTCCATGTGTCATGTCTAATGTGTATACGGAACCGCCATTTAGCCTGACGTGCCTTAACCTATTTTGCCACAGAGGAGCGTTCAGTTAGCAAGGTCGATTTTACTGTCTTTAAACTACAATCAAACTTGCTAAACGAACGCTCCTCTGTGGCTGAATCGGTTAAGGCACGTCAATGACCGTTCCATATAGGATATAGGTTCGATTCCTGTCAGAGGACGAATATTTTCTATGAAAATTTCTCGGACATTCACGCCGGTAAATGTTGTTAATACTGTTTATCATAAACAGAACATTTACTTAAATATTTGTATCTATAAAAAGAATGTATAAACATAAAAATGTCTTAAAATAATTGTCGGACTTTGTCCATTTCATTATATATATATATGTGTGTGTTGTATCAAAATTCTTTTATAACCTTTGGGGCGAGTTATTCACCTACCTTCCCCCCAAAAAGGCAAAAGTCTGTATAAACATACATTCGCAAGTTCTTATTTAAATTATTAGGTTTAAAGAAAGTTTATGGTAGATGGCGCTGTGTGGTCATGTAGACTAGGTTACATTTGTCATTCGTGTACATTTGTGTTTTCAACGATTAACATGTGCAGCAGTGAGTCAACTGAAAAGTGTTCCGTTTAACAATGGCAGGAATTGCATATCGTGAGCAGACAAGTACGATTTTTACATACAGCTAAGTGAATGATAATGGACGCGAGGTTACACGGCTGTATCAGATTGCGTTTCCATATCGAAGGCAGCCGAGTCAGCCAATTTTTGCTGCTGTTTATCATCGCCTTAATGAGACAGGGTCCGTGGCAGTACAAACTAAGGATCGAGGAAAACCGAGATCTGTTCGTACGCCTGATCACGAAAAAGACATACTACATGCTGTTGGAGACGATCCAGGTATCAGCTCACATGAAGTGGTTCTTGTTTTGGCGTGAAGAACCCGCCACCAATGTTTGTAAATATATTTTTCATACACTCTGCATAGCTAAGGGGGTGAAGATTTGAAAGGTTCTTGCTCTGTCTTAATAACCTTAGAGCTGTTTTGGTTACTGCTTGGGTCTTTTTTTCTTAGTCTATGTTTCATTTTGCGTTTTTTTAGGGTTTTTTTTGTATTGTTATTTATCTTGGTTTTACTTTATTCATCGTTAATATTGTCATTTTTTTTTCTTTTTAGTCACTCGCCAGACCTTCACTCGGTTGTACCGACACTTTGTACTATTGTAGGATATATATATATATATATATATATATATATATATATATATATATATATATATATATATATATGTATGTATATATATATATATATATATATATATATATATATATATATATATATATATATATTCATACCAATATATATATATATATATTCATATATTCATACCTTCAGAAAGGTATAAATCCTCTTCTTCTCCCTCCAGCTATCAGTAAAATAGCAGCACAGACTGGGTTCTATAGCCTTGGATGGCAACTGGTCTCGGAGAAGGACAACTCTGAATTCAAAACCTGCGGAGGGTCGTTTGGGAACCTTGTGGCATTCGCTGCACCAGGTCTCTGTATTCGTCCCTCCAAAAAGTGTGGATGGTCCTGCATGAGGCCTTCACCACTATAATCAAATCTCATGTGCCGGTGTCGGGCTGTCGGTTTCCTGGAAACTGATCTGCTTGACCCTCATACGTCGAATCTCGACGGGAGAGTCGATTATATATATATATTATAATTTTGTATTAAACAAACAGTATTTAGAAAAATATGACAAACTGTTTTTTTTTTGTTTTTTTTTGTTTTTTTTTTGTGAGGTGATTCATCGTGCGCACGGATGAAACCTTTCCAGTTTGTCATATTTTATACATACATAAATACTTACATATATATATATATATATATATATATATATATATATATATATATATATATATATAATTTTTTGTGGGTACATTTCTTTGTGACAACATCGCTGTTTTTAAACAGTGAAATTTAGAAATTCCGAAGAGAATCCAATCTGTATTTCCGTTTTTATTTTTTTTTTTATTTTTCTATCTATTTTATTTATTCATGTATTTATTTGTATATTTATTTTTATTTATTTTTATGAAAGAAACCACACTGATATGCTCAGTGCAACTGAATAATTAGGTCACGGGAAAGTAACATGACAAAGTACGGCTGAGTTGCAGACTGTAAAATGTGGATGATTAATTATTTTCTACCCTGCAACACCTTTCCTACTAACGAAAAGTTGTTAGCGTCTCTCGCTATTACTGAGGTCAATTCACAAAGGCGTCCATGTATGCGATTAAGTATGTGTGTATACATTGTGTCTATGTTTGTAGGAATTTATGTGTATGTGTGCGTGGGGCTGGGGGTGGTAGCTGAGCACTTATTTGACAGAAAAGATAAA
>OZ010601.1:84073691-84143691 GCA_963932145.1 Acanthosepion lycidas
TCAACCCGACCAGGTTGAAAACCGATACAAGTCAAGCCAGGAAGCAGATGTAGTTTGACCCCATTTTGGTGGTTAAATATTTGTCCACTGATGGGGCCCTAAAAGGTGCTACCATCCCAGGTCAGGGTGTACCTGGGAACAACAGTAATTAAGAGGTGGTTCCACGCTCCTCAAAACCTCTTGCTGTTGGATGTAGTTTATCGTCTACCCAAAACGTGGATGCAGTTTATCGTCTTACCGAGGAGGCGCATATAGTTTATCTTCTTGCTGTTGACTATAGTTTATCGTCTTGCAGTTGGATGTAGTTTATAGTCTTACCCAGGAGGCGGATGTAGTTTATCGTCTTACCCAGGACGGCAATGTGGATGGGGAAAAACTCCCTATTTAAAATTGCTAATAACTTTATTAATTATTGGTCGATCTTCATAAAACTTGATTTATTTTGAATAGTATAATACTATAAGAACACTCAGGGCCGGTGGGTGGGGGCAAGCCTATTTAGGAATCCCAAGCAGTGCTTTGTGACTCTTACTATCTTACCAACCTTTGCTTTTTTTTCTACCTAAATTTATCGTCTTACCCAGGACGGCAATGTGGATGGGGAAAAACTCCCTATTTAAAATTGCTAATAACTTTATTAATTATTGGTCGATCTTCATAAAACTTGATTTATTTTGAATAGTATAATACTATAAGAACACTCAGGGCCGGTGGGTGGGGGCAAGCCTATTTAGGAATCCCAGGCAGTGCTTTGTGACTCTTACTATCTTACCAACCGTTGCTTTTTTTTCTACCTAAATTTATATTCGTTACAGACTAAACTAAGCACAATTGACTATGATCAAAGGTTGAAAAATTTTCGCGGATTTTGAAGCCATTCTGAGCTCTTTTTTGTGTCCAAATCTGTAATTTTGTTTTGCTCATGCTAAGCGTCGAATAAATACTATATAAACCTCATTGTTTTTCCACGCATAATGTTGGATATGTTAAAATTATTCAACTTTTTAACAAGAAAAATCTGAAGTTGCTGTTAAAAATTGCTGCAAGACATTGTTGATTTATTCCAGATGGAATGACCCATTATGATATGTCTCTAATTTGTATTTAGATACATTGTATTTATTTTCAATTTTTCTAGTTGAATTGTTCACCTACATTGCATACGGTCTATTATTGTACATAATTAGGTTACAATAAAATTTGTATCTTATAAGAATACTACATTATGAAAACTGAGATGTTGTAGATTGGTAGGTATCGTATAACAGATTCGAAAGGGCTGTATTAAAGATATTCGCGGGGTGGGGCATGAGACATATGCACCGGCTCTGAGTGCAGTATAGTGTTAAAATCCTACACAAGCACTGGCATTGTCCACCAGTGTTTATAATCGCCTGAGTATATATTTGAAAATTTCCTCTAACTTTCGCACGTTTTCTTAAAAATTTGGAGGTTGAAGGACGACCGCTTCTGTGGGCATCTACCACAGATCCCGTACTCATCAGCTTGGAATGACAATTTCTGGTGGTGTTTAGCATCTACTGAAGCAAGAGACTCACAAAAACTGTGCCAACATCTCTGCACTTGTACCACGGACTGCCACACTTCGTGACGGGATGCTAGCTGACCGCGCTCATGCAGTGTCAGACGCTGTGCCATCCTAGGTTACACGCGTTTCTCTGAAATAAAAACAGAAATTAGCAAAAATATTCTACCAGTTTATATATATTATAATTTTTTCCTATAGACAAAAACAATTTACTCACGACAAAAATGCAAATTTTGGTTCTCACTAGTCGAGGTGCAACTAAATGCACCGAAACGAAGTTGCATCTTTGTAGTGAATAAATTGTTTTTGTCTATATGAAAAAAATTATAATAAATAATTTCTGCTCTACTATAGGTATCGAGCTATATATATATATATATATATATATATATATATATATATATATATATATATATATATATACCCGGATTGAGAAATCAGAAATCCGAGTTCGAATTCAGTCGAATCACTTACGTATAATTCTGTATGAATCCTTTTTTCTCCCCCCCCCCAAGCTATGGGTAAATAACAGACTGGGTTCTATAGCCTTGGATGGCAACTGGTCTAGGAGAAGGACAGATATGAATTTAAAATTCGTTGCACCAGATCTCTGTATTCGGCCCTTCAAAAAGTGTGATTGGTTCTTCACAAACCCTTTACCACTATATTCAAATCATATGAGCTTGAAGCGATAAACAATAAATGACGGAAGAGTCCAACAGCGTATATATATATATATATATATATATATATATATATATATATATATATATATACATAGTCACAAGTCATCGTGACCGTGAGTTTGAGCGTAGTGGCTTTGTTCAAATTAGGGATCACATCAGATGGTGAAATCTCTTCCAGCAACTATAACCAAGGCCCTCTCAGCATAGTTGCTGTGAGCTCTGTGGGTGTTGATCAAACACAAATGTACCTGAGCAGGCGTCTGCAAAAGGGATTGACGAGTTGCCCTAACAGACGGGTGTACTCGAAAAACAGAAATCGGCCAATTATCTATAATTCTCTTGGGAGCTTCTAAGTAATAAAAATGTTATTCCGCTTTCACAGTTGAATACATGGTAGATGAAACTCAGCTTTTGTATATATACATGTTTGTGTCGACATAATTACTTGAGGCGATGATATGTTTTGTGTTGTTTTAGTTTGGAGCAGTTCATTATTTACACATATCTGGACCCTAACAAGAGCTACCACCCCGGGCCAGGGTGAACCTGGGAACAACAGCAAATGAGGTGGTTCCACCCTTCTCAAAATCTCCCGACCAGAGACTTTGCTACCGGATGTAGTTTATCGTCATACCCAGGACAGCACACATCCAAAGCATGCATACACATACATATATGTCAAACATTATATACAAATCTATCTATCGATCTATCTCCCTCTCTCTTTCTCTTTTATATATATATATATATATATATATATATACTGACTCAGTGATTCAGTTGTAAGAAGAATAGAAACGTATATATATATATATATATATATATATATATATATATATATATATATATATATATATATATATATCAGTGATGAAGGGTCGGTGGAGTAGCAGCTCGGATTGACGGCTCGAAGAGACAGTCGAATCATTTAAATTCACTTACGTGCTAATACCCTTGGGAAAGGTATGAATCCTCTTCTCCCTCCAGCTATGGGTAAATAGCAGGACAGATTGGGTTCTATAGCCTTGGATGGCAACTGGTCTAGGAGAAGGACAACTTTGAATTCAAAACCTGCGGAGAGACGCTTGGGGACCTTGTGGCACGCAGTGTAGAGGGTCCTGTATTTGACCCTTCAAAAAGTGTGGTTGGTTCTGCACAAAGCCTTCACCACTATGATCAAATCTCATGTGCTGGTGTCGAGCTGTCAGTTCCATGGAACTGAGTTTCTTGACCATCATACGTCGAATACGACCGGAGAGTCCACTACTTTCTCAAGGCACTTGATGTAGGCCTCCGTCTTGAGTCTGAATCCCTCAGCCACAAATTTGTGAGTTATTTCCTCATCAGAATGATCAGAATGAGTTTTCCGAACTGCCGTATCTTATATATATATATATATATATATATATATATGTGTGTGTGTGTGTGTGTGTGTGTCACGTCTTTAACAAAATCTAAAAAGGTTATATTGTGAAATGGACTAAGTTCCACAATTATTTCAATATATTTTCTGTTTATATGTTATTTTTATAGATACAAATATTTAAGTAATTGCTCTGTTTATAATAAACAGTATTAACAACATTTACCGGCCTGAATCAGGAATCGAATCGTATCTTACACAGAAGCGTCTGGTTAGCAAGGTTAAATTACTGTTTTTACTGTAAAATGGTGCTTTCTCTGTAGCTAAATGGTATATCACGTCAGGCCTCGCTTAGAAAATCATTCTGGTCACCTCGGCGTAGTGTAAATGGCTAGCAAGCTTGTCTCGGTAGAACAATTAAGACTGAGTATTAATATCGATCCTCACTTGGCATCGGTCAGAGTCTCTACCACTAAGCTATCACCTGGGTTTAGGCTTTTATCTTTTTTTTCTTTTTTATTATTTTTATTTATTTTTTAATTTTTTTTATTATTTTACAATTTTATTTCTATGTCATTCTTCCTTTTTTTCTGTTAGTTCTTTCTTTATTATCTTCTTTCTTTCTTTTTTTCTTGTCTTTTCTTTCTGTTCATTCTTTCGTTTTCTTCTTTCTCTCTTTCATTTTTTCTTATCTTTTCTTTATTAATTTATTTACTTAATTATCTTTTGTTTTTGTTCCCTCTTTCTTAATTTGTTCTTTCATTCTCTCTTTGCTTTGTTTTCTTGTTCACTCTTTCTTTTTTTCATTTTCTATTGTTTTTATTGTTCCCTCTTTCTATCTTTCTTTCATTCATTCTTTCTTCCTTTCTTTCTTTCTTTCTCTATTGTTTTTTATTGTTCCCTCTTTCTATATTTCTGCCTCTTTTTCTTTCTTTTTTTCTTTCATTCTCTATTGTTTTTATTGTTCCCTCTTTCTATGTCTTTCTTCCTTTGTTTCTTCCTCTCTTTCTCTTTTTTCTTTCTTTTTTCTTTCATTCTTTATTGTTTTTTTATTGTTCTTTATTTCTACCTTTCTTTCTTTCTTTCATTCTGTATTGTTTTTATTGCTCCCTCTTTCTTTCTTTCTTTCTTTCTTTCTCTATTGTTTTTTATTGTTCCCTCTTTCTATATTTCTGCCTCTTTTTCTTTCTTTTTTTCTTTCTTTCTTTCTTTCTTTCTTTCATTCTCTATTGTTTTTATTGTTCCCTCTTTCTATCTGTCTTTCTTCCTTTGTTTCTTCCTCTCTTTCTCTTTTTTCTTTCTTTTTTCTTTCATTCTTTATTGTTTTTTTATTGTTCTTTATTTCTACCTTTCTTTCTTTCTTTCATTCTGTATTGTTTTTATTGCTCCCTCTTTCTTTCTTTCTTTCTTTCTTTCTTTCTTTCTCTATTGTTTTTTATTGTTCCCGCTTTCTATCTTTCTTTAGTCCTTTCTTTATTCATTTCTTCCTCTCTTTCTTTCGTTCTTTTTTCTTTCTTTCATTCTCTCTTTCTTTTTTCTTCTTCATCCTTTCTGGCTTTCATTCTCTACTTGTTTTTTCTCGTTCTCGGTTTCCTTTTTTTTTCATTCTCTTCTTGATTGTTTCTCATCCCTTCTTTCTTTCTTTCTTTCTTTCTTTCTTTACTTCTTTTTTATCTTTCAATCTTTCTTTCTTTCATCCTCTCCTTGTTTTTTACTTGTTTCCTCTTTCTTTTTCATTCTCTTTATTATTCTTATTCACTATTTCTTTTCTTTTTATCCTTCTTTCTTTTATTCTGGACTTGTTTTTTCTCAAGCCGTTTTCTTTCTTTCAATTGCTACTTGTTTTTCTCGTTCCCTCTTTCATTCTCTACTTGATATTTTGTTCACTCTTTCTTTCTTTTTCTTTCTTTCATTCTCTACTTGTTTTATCTTATTCCCGCTTTCTTTCTTTCATTCTCTATTTGTCTTTTCCCTTGTTCCCCCGTTCTTTCTTTCTTTCTTTCATTCTTTCTTTCTTTCTTTCTTTCTTTCTTTCTTTCTTTCTTTCTTTCCCTAGTTGGTTTTTCTTGTTTCTCACTTTCATTTTTGTCTTATTTTTCATTCTCTCTTGTCTTGTCTCTGGCTTTCTTTTTTTCTTTTCCTTTGTTTTCTTTTTCGCTCTTCCTTTTTTTTTTTTTTTTCTGTCCTCTCTGCCTGTCTTTCTTTTCTTTTATTTATTCATCTCTTTCTTTTTTTCTTGTACTGCCTTTCTTTCTTTCCATCATCTTTTTTTTTTTTTTTGTTTCTCTCTCATTTTTCCTCTTTTTGTATGCTGTTAAATACAGATTTGAATACTATATTTATTTCATGTTCCTTTTTTTTATTGTATTTTTCTTCAATGTTTTTTTCTTGTCCTTTTTTTTTTTTTTTCTTTTTCATTTTTTTTTCTTTTCCAACCAGTATAGATGTTGAAATCGTAAGCATGTTAGCATGTCCGGATACTTCCAATACAAAAACACGTCGGAAGTACGCGTTTATCGGGCCGGTCTCTACAAACGATCGCCTAATCGGACCTCGCCCTTAATTGCCGTGGCCATGTTTCTTGCACTTCTCGATGTGGCGGCTACCGCACTACACCCAAGCGGAAATCTAAATGCTACTTCACTTCGACAAACCTGGTCACACGCTGGGCACGACTTCAAAAGCGACCGGCGACCCGATGCCGTCATTTCAGCCGACCCTGCCGTGTCATCATCGTCGTCGGCCGCAGAATTACATACCGACACCCACTCGGTCACGGAGAAACCTACTTCTAATCATTCGCCTTCGTTTTCAAATACGTCGACACTTCGAAGACGAACCACGTGGGCAACAGCTGAAAGCCACCCGAAAACGCCGATAAAGGGCGAAAACGACCAAACGAACGTCACGAATGCCGATCCGGAGCGAATTACTGCGTCAACGGTTCAAAAGACAACGACATTGTCGAGGCTAGCCGTAGAATTCGGCGACCTCGAATTGGAAGACAAGAAAAATCCTCACCCGACGCCTGCGACCGCTTCACCCGTGGCGATCGGCGCCACATCAGTAACTTTATTATCAAACCCGGGCGAGAAGCCTGTTCCTCGTAAAATACAGCATCACTTATACAGTGTCCGCAAACATGTTCAGCATTTTCCGACCAAACTTCTAAGACCAGATCGCCGTCATGGTGAAGAACGTAATAGCGGTTTCAAAGAGCAGGAAGAATCAGCACAAATCCGATTGGATCACCATGAACTTCTCTTGCAGCAAGAATTACAACAGCAGCAAAAGTTAATTCAGGATCAAGTATGGCGACATAGCCATCTTGACTGGGTCAACCCACCTCAAGACGGTGAGTTTCATTCTATTGATGAACAAAATCAAAATACTGAGGATCACAAAACGAAGGTTAAATCATTTCTGGAAAGTAATGAATCGATTATAACGAAATTAAAATTAGCAACTACTACTGCGGCGTTGTCTTCAAATGTCTCAGCGCCAAACAATGTATCATCCCCGCTGCTATCTATCTCACCCAAGTCTTTGTCTCCGGGTAAGGCAGAATCAAGTAACGAGACGGTGAAAGTCGGGTCTACGTCTGACCCGATGCAACCACCTTCAGCCTCCGTTGTAGCCCTATACAACTCATCGGCACCGTCTTCGGAGGCGCCGTGGGTTATTGTACCACCGGCTCCGTCTTTGACGGATCCTACCTGTAATGTCTGTTCTTGTCCTCGCCAAGGTGGAATTTACTTGCTCGACTGCACGCCGCAGCTGCGTGTGAAGGACGACTGTGGCTGTTGTACGGTTTGCTTGCGCGCCGTGCACCAGCCCTGTGGGGGAATCTACCAGGGTTTTGGCAAATGTGCAGCCGATTTGGAGTGTGTTCCTTTGGACAGTGCCGGTTACCAGTCAACGCGATACGATCTGCAGGAAACTCACGGCGACTCCCAAGATGCTATGAAAGGAACATGTCAACCGAAAGGTAAGGTCATACTTTCATTCTATTTTACTAGTTTGGTGCAAAAATAATGTCGTTTTCTCACATATGTTACTATGTGAGAAAACGATATTATTTTTGCACCAACCTAATATTTACCTACATTTTTTTTGTTTTATTTGTTTTTAAAATATTTTGTTTTTCAACATGAGTTTTAAAAAAATGCTCAAACAAAAGATTATTGGTACATTTTTTTTTATCGGGATATAGATGTTGTTGAAATGAAAATTACCGTGTTTGATGGCATATAAGACGCACGGGTGTATAAGACGCACCCCAATTTCAGCAGGGCAAATCAAGAAAAAATTAGCAATTAGTAAAAATATTACTAACTAGTACAGCCTTGGCTATATTTATGAGGTATTATTTTGGTTAAACAAGCCATGATTAAAATTAAACGAAAAATAATAGGAAAAAAAAATGAACAAGCCTATAAAAACTTTATTATATCCAAAGGTAAGAAAACAAAATAAAAATCAAGCCATTATGACAATTGAGCAAAACAATACAGTTACCATTAAAATTCAGTCAAACATTTTCCTTTATATAATCTGTACAACCTGCGTCTTGTAAAGTCTTATTGGAATAAATGAGATATAAAAATTCTGATTGTATTTATAACAATGCGACCAGAAGTTATCGCAAGAATAATATTAATGAAACAAATATATTTTACAAATATATAATTTGAATTTATTGAACATAATTTTAGCGAAACAAATTACTAACATTAAACGTGATGAAATTAATATAATGAATATTATCAATGATAACACTTTTAATCTGCATAATATCCTTTTAAATAATGACGATAGGTATATAAAAGTTACTCTAAAGTCTAAGTTAATAGGAGTTGCCAGGTAGCTAATTTCGGTCGACTATCGCGAATTTTAAACCAATATATGGCATATAAGACGCAAAGGAATTTTAAAAGATATTTTTAGTAAAAAAAAAAAGTGCGCCTAATATGCCATCAAATACAGTAATTGTGATAGAGAATTGCCATTTTTGTTTTTTCTTAGGCTAAAATTCACTCAATTTAAGGCTGAAGGGCCCCTCAAGATAGTGCGTTATTGTTATAATGGTAATGTAGAGTAATGTGTTTGATAGGAATGAAAGACAAGATGGTATAAAGTGGAGATTATGAACAGAAGGGGATAAATAACAATTGAAACTACAGTTGAAGAGGTTAAGATTTTAGTATTCGAGGAAACACCCACTCGGGAGTCTGCTTCACAAACTTGCATTGCTTAAGAGAAGCGTTGATAACAGGAAGATTACTGAAAGAAAAAAAAAATCTGAGTTAAACACAGATGGATTCGTGCCTAAGTCAAATATTTAAGACTAAATTTAAAGGCTATATATTTCGATTTTTATTAATGTTAAAATTCACTCAATACAAGGCACAAGAGCAACTCAAGTTAGAGGATTACTGTTAAAATCGTAATAATGAATGACGTGTGGTATGAATAAAAGACAGAAACTCGATTTTTCATTAGTGAAATTAAGTTAAATTTCCCGCTTATTCCTGGCATATAATTAGTACAGTTCAAGTCAATAGAATATAGTGTAGTATCTGTTTTCTTTCTGCGTGTCAAAGCATCTACACTGTGTGTATAAGATATAGCAGCAGTAAATAAACTGACCTTCTAGTGAAAGTGATCTATGATTGGGGCGGCAGATCAAAAGCAAGAACCGCCTCTGTGGAGATGCTGCTACGAGCTAATTAAAGGTTGAACAGTTGATAAACACTTTGAGTTCATGTTTAACAGCTATCGAAACAGCGAAGAATTTCCGATCGAAAATACAGTAAATGTAGACATTAAAAAAAATTTCCAACCAGAAATAAACACGTTCAGTATGCGGACATGATCAGTCTGACAATTTAACATTTATTTTTTTATGCAATAAACAAATTAACAGTGTTGAAAGATTAACAAAAAATGTGTTCGTATAATGCGAATTCTGAACCAAAGTGAACAAATCAAATTATATTTATTTTTCTTTCTGTATGGGAAAAAGACTCAGCTTAAATAGGTGCAGTCGTATGTGTGGGCACAGAAGATGGCGGTTTCTGTACGTGATCAGAATGTGAATGAAAGATACGCTAATGTATACTATCTTAAAGGTAATGGTGGGATAATGGCTAGCGGCTCGGATTGAGGAATCGGTGAGCCGAGTTGGGATTTCAGTTGAACTCATTGTATTTACTTACGCACAAACAGCCTTTCGAAAAGCACGAATCCATCTTTTCTATGCGTAAATAGCAAGACAGACTGGACCCTATAGCCGCGGTTGACAACCAGTCTAGGAGTAGGAAAAACTGATGCATTTTAGGTCCTTCGGCAAAGGCTAGAAGATGGTAACTTCAAGAACAAATCCACCTCGTCACGAAGAAAGGAACTGCGCTCCCTACTTCGAACCACGACAGAAAATAATGGCCTCAACAGGATTAGCACAATGATTCGAACAAGGGGTCTACGGGGAATATTTGGCCGAGCCTATGGGCTCGGACACCCCTCATTAAATTCGGCCTTGTGCCACATCTGACTGTGTGAGACGGCTGGTAGACACTCTCAGTTAGAGATTCATGTGGAATTCATTTGACTCACTTCTAGCAGTTGACTACTAATTCTACACGCCGCTGACGAATCTTATATGTGTTGTTCTTGTCCTAAGTATATATATATATAAATCCATCATACCCCCACCAGCTATGAGTAAACAGCAGGACAGCCTGGGCTTTGTAGCCTTGGTTGGCAACCAGTCTAGGAGAAGAAAAAAACACATGCTGCATTGTTGGTCCTACGGCAAAGGCTAAAAGAAAGTAACTTCAAAAACAAATCCACCGCGTCACGAAGAAAGGAACTGCGCTTCCTACTTCGAAATAATGGCCTTCTCAGGATTAGTGCGATGATTCGGACAAACACGTGACTGGGACACAGCACAGAACCGTGAAACTCTGATTTTGAACCATTCGCCCTAAAATAACTGTTAGAACTAATAAAAATAAGCATAAATATGCAAAAACAAGTAAAAATAATAAATCTAAATAAACAAATTAAAAACTGTCCTCCGACAAAATAACAGAATAGACTACGGTAAGGAATCTAAACATTGAACGAATAAATAGCCTTAATTATCTTCCCAGACTAACTATTAAATAAGCGACCTAAGCAAATACCCCACACCCTTCTTTTTTTACTATGTTAATAAAACATCAAAAACCGAAAAGAATAAATAATACAAAATGAAAAACAAATAAATTAGCCTAGACAAATAAATAAATAAGCAAACAAGCCGCTCCCGCAAAAATAACCGCCAGAATAGATTACCCACAATGCTCCACTGACCCATATATATAAATAATCGAGGAAAAATCCAACATTCGCTGCCTGACGATTGCGCCTAGCATGAAGAAGCTTGTCGCCTCTGTGTTGACTTCAATGTTCACTTTTATATTTATATTTACATACGTTCTATCTCTGATATTGAGCACTTTATCCCATAAATATAGGACACCTTAAAATTATATTTCTTCATATATATTCTTAGGAAAGATAGTGGAGTGGTTTACTATTGAATTCGCCGCGGTTTTGAAATTCTGATTAATCTGTCTCTTTCTAGGAGGATTATAGCCCTCCACAGGTTCCTTTTCTTTATTATCTCTCAACTCGCATGTCTTCTTTGGAAAGGTAGGGAAGTAATTTCACAGACTTCTTCACGGCTTGAAATTTAGAATTGTCTTTTTCCTACACGACTTGTCATCCAATACTGGCGCCTAGTCTACTATTTAACCAATAGTTCTGGGAAAATAAATTAATCGATGTCTTTCTCAAAGTATTAGTGTGAAAGTGAATGCAACAGACTAAAAAGGATTTTGACCTCGGCCATCAGATTTCCTACTACGCGACGATAGCTGTTCTGGCTCTCCGTGCACTTGATACAATAGATTGGTCCTGTCTGAAATGGATCCACAGTCTCTTGGTTTCAGTTATTTGTTTTTAAGTTAAGGACGGTATTGTTTGCTAAAATAAGTGTTATGATGTTGATTTGGGGTTAGTAGAGACAAACGCCAAATAACACGTAACAATAAAAAGGGTTTTAATAGGTTGGTAAAAAGGTACAGAAATCGCCTGAGTAGTCAATAACTACCTCAGCTAAGAACTTCTCTGTCTCACTGTCTCTTCGGTCTCGGTATTTATCAATCCACCCACGAGGATCGAATGTGGCACAAGGCCGTTTTAATGTGGGTATCCCCGAGCGCGTAGGGTCGGCCAAAAATATGGCCTTTCTGAACCAGCCTAGACGGGTTCAGGCCCTGTCAACCTCCCCGGACGAAACCTTGCCCTTCGGCAAAGCCTCGTCCGGGTTCCCCTCTGCTAATGCAGAGAGTTCGACAGTCGCCGAGAGTCGGTCTCTTCGGTCTTCCCTCTCATGTCAACCGACATGCCACTATTTAAAGTCTTTGTTCACAGACGCAGACAAGTTCATCTTCAAGAGGGGGGTGGTAGGTTTCCGACACAACAATAAGATAAAATAAAACAGCCATGTGGGGAAACATTTATGTCTAATTGATCTTTCCCGACACTTTTCTCTCTCCGCCCTCTCGCTCCAATAGTACGCATGCGCACAACAATGATTAAAGGCAGATTCTTTCGCTTGAAGTAGAAGCAACTTTTCAAGGCCGAACCGATCGAACTCGTAAAAGAAAATTGAATAACTCGCTTTTTGGGGGGTCCTTTTTAACATTCCATTCCCCCACCCACTGCCCCCAAAATTACAATGATCGGGAGGTTAAATCGTTTTGCTTGGCCTAAAGACATTCCTTTTTTTGTTCATGTTGTAAAAAAACAAAATGAAAGACATGGCGAAAAATGATAAGATAGACTGAGATATGCGTCCTAGTTTTAACGTTTAACTCAGGGAAAAATCCCATTTGGCAAAAATCAGCGTTGACACATTTATTCGTCAGACGCACGTCACAGAAGAAGACGGACACATTTCCAGAAAACAAATGGTGATATTTGTAGTCGATTCTCTGAAAAACCTGAACGCTTTTATTTTTGGTTGCTTTAAATATCGGTATTTCTGTGTATCTGTCTATGTTTCTGAGATGAGGTATTATGTACATTTTTTACATTATTCGGACTATTGTCCTCATCTTTGTTGCCATATTTATTACAGTATCTGTCTATATTTCGAAGATGAGGTATTATCTACACTATTTACATTATTCGGACTTTGTCGCCTTATTTATAACAACGTTTCGGCCGTTGTACGCTCCGGCCTTCTTCAGGTGGTTGGAATGTCGAACTGAACCCTTTATTTCGCTCACTGGGGTAGACTGTTCTAGTTCCACGTGCCATGTTTAATGGATGTCAGTTATCTCCTGTTAATTCCCCTCTCCAAGTTCTCCACTGCCTTAACCAGTGAGCGAAATAAAAGGTTCAGTTCGACATTCCAACCACCTGAAGAAAGCCGGAGCGTACAACGGCCGAAACGTTGTTATAAATAAGGCGACAAAGATGGGAACAATAGTCTGAATAATGTAAATAGTGTCGGTATTTCTATAAAAGTCCTGTTATATATTCAAGGCTTGATCAATAGATCCAGAGCCGAACATGTAGATTTTATTTTAATTTTGATCTGAAATTTTCACTGTACAATCATTTATATATATATATATATATATATATATATATATATATATATATATATATATACACCGCGGCATTAGAAGCGAATTGACAAGAAAGAAGAAAAGAGATTATGTTGAAAAATAAACATTTGTTGCGTCAAATAATTTTTTTTTTATTTTTTCATCATTATTAGGATCGCTAGTCTTGTGTGGCAGCCAGTTTAAGAGAAGAAATAGGCCGAATTCTAGTTCCACGTGTCATGCCTTCAGTATCTGAGATGAAGCATTATGATTACTTACATTATTTACATTATTCGGACTGTTATCCTCATCTTCATTGCCGTATTCACGTTTTGGCTCTTGTACGCTCCGGCCTTCTTGGAATTTAGAACTGAACGCATATTTCGTCCACCGGCGTAGTGTGTTCTAGTTTCACGTGCCATGCCTTCAGTATATGTCTAATATATGGGGACGGTGGACGAAATAAAGGTTTTGTTTCGAAATTCCAATTCCCTGAAGAAGGCCAGAGCGTACAACGGCCGAAACGTTGTGAATGTGGCAATGATGATGAGCATAACAGTCTGAAAAATGTAAATAATGTAAGTAATCATAATAGCCCATCTCAGAGATATAAACAGGTAACACTCTTCAGGACTGACTGACAGCAATTCACATTCAACAACATCTTCCTATTGATGTAATATTGAAAAATCAAACGACTGCAAAAAATATAAGGGCTCTTTGTATACAAAATAAGTTTTCAGCAGTTTTATTCTTCTGTATATTAAAACACTATCTTTTAGTGGATGTATATGTTCAAGTAGACAAATTTTTTATTTTTTTTTTAACAATCTAATTTACACCTTATAGCCTATACATTCAGACATTGTAATAAAGGAAATGTGCCCTCCAACAGGATTTGAACTTATGCCTCCTTTGTAGGGATGTAATTCTCAGTTTAAAAATACAAAGGGCATCTTCTCAAACATGTATATCAACTAAAATATAACACTTAAGTAATGAGAAATAATGTTGGATTAAAAAATCAAATCAAATGCATAAATAATAATATATATATATATATATATATATATATATATATATATATATATATATATATATATACAGGGTATCTCAAAAAAATGTATACTCACTTTAAATAATTATAAAGTCAGTGTTTATTAAAATACATTTCATTTTCAAAATTTATTAGAATCTACAAACATTATTTTATTGTTTTGTCAACGCCTGTTTTCAAACTGACGTCCATTCTGGACCAAGCACTGCTGACAACATGAGGCAGTGGAATCGCAAACATCACCAAACATTTGTTTGGTATTTTTGTGCATTCCCGTTCAATGGCTGCTCTCAATTCAGTGACTGTTTCAGGTTTCATATTGTTTACTTTGTCTTTTAAGTATCCCTATAAAAAAGTCTGTTGGTGTGAGATCCTGATGAATACAGAGGCTATTCTACAAAACTTCTTCATCCAATCCACCTGTTAGGCAAGATCTCATCAAGGTAAGATCTAACATCATGATGACAGTGTGGGGGGTCCCCTCTTGTTAAGAATAAAACTCCTTATCTTCAAAGTTCTCTCTAATGCTTGGTATGACAGACTGTTACAGCAAGTTCAAGTAAATAGGACCAGTCACATTAGGATCAATAAAGAATGATTCAATTAATCCTCTTGATGATAAACCATACCTCATGGTAAATTAATGTGATGTTCCACCATAACATATGGATTCTCAAGTCCCCAGTAGATGCAGTTGTGGTGATTAATTAAACCTTTTGAATATGGCCTCATCACTCCACACAATCTTTGTTGGAAAGTGTGCATCACGCCAAGTACCATTCAGAAGACTCCACTCTTCAGTTTGGATCATCGTCATTAATACCATGGACTAATCTTGAAATGTAACCTTTTTTTTTTTATTGACAGCACTTCAAAATGCATTGGACAGATGATTTTGAAATACCTACATCATGACTTGCTTCTCACACAGGTTTTCTTGGACTTTTGTCATATGTTTCCAGTATTCTTTCTGGGGCTTGTCGATGTCCCTGGTCTTCTGGAAAGCTTTTTGTTGACATTCTGAACAATTCCATCAGCTTCAAACTTATCTCTAATTTCAGTGATGATAAGTCGTGTTGATGGATCTGTTTGAAACTCCCTCCTAAACTCTTTGCACTTCAACTGTGTTTTCACACATCCAGTTGCAGTTTAGATTGAATTTCCTTTGTTCAAAGCTTAGCTTGACGACCATCATTAATTCTAATGGGTTTCACCTGGAAAGAAAAAAAAATCTTTTAAATTATCAGCTGTTAAAGTGTGTATACATTTTGGGGGGACACCCTATATATAAAGATAGATAGATATATCTTTCTTTTTTCCCCTTTTAAGTCTTTAGTGAAATAAATTAAAATTTGTACAAATTTAAAATTACTTCTTCAGATTCAATTAGGATTTTCTGAAAGGACTGCTGCTGCCTTAGAGATTGTGCAGAATAAATCATAATGTCAGTGTGAACTTGTTTTCAAAGCTTAGTTTTACTGCTAACATTAATTCTAATGGGCTTAACCTGGAAAGAAAAAAACATCAATATATATATATATATATATATATATATATATATATATATACACTAGCTGCATGGCCCGGCGTTTCCCGTGCTTGATTCAAAAATTGTACGACTCATACAGCAATCGCTATCACTTGACTTAAAATATTTTTGCGCTTCCTTGCCTTTAAAGGAGTGACCTTTGCCGTGCTGATGTTGCTACATGTCTTACTTCTTGCCTATCTCACACTGCGAATTTTTTCTAAGCTCTATACTAAACATTAAATCTGTTACGAAAAAAGAACTAAACAAAATAAACGCAAAACGATCAACTTTAAAAAAGGACTCTTAACTGTAAAAACCGAATGAAAAAAGAATGTTAACAACAAATACTTTTTCACACCCAACCCAGTTCTGAGGAATCAGAATCAACGTTGAGTTTAAGCAAGCGAATGAGCCAATTGGAGTAAAGTGCCATGCAGATTTAAATTTTTCCCACTTGTGACGAATGCAGCTATCGATTTTTTTGCATGCTAGCATGATAGTTAACATTCGTGTCAGTTAGCTGTTGGCTCTCATGCTGGCCAATAGAATCTTCCTACCTATTCGTGGCAGCCAGCTATACCCTCTCACTCTGGCCAGTACAAAATTGCTGCAAACTACATGAAAACTGTCGTAGAAGCATGAAAAACATCGATTATTTCCACTATTGATGGGAGTTGGGAAATACAAAGTCGCTATTGGCCTTCCCGCTAACTTGGAGCATGTGCATGTAAATTTTGGTGCAAATCCGTCGAAAATTGCGGTCGTGCATTCGTTACACAGACACAAACACATCCTACCTTTTATAGATAGAGATATGTGTGTGTGTTTGTATGTGTGTGTTTTACCTTTTACCCATATAGTATACCTTAAAACTATATTTTATCACATATATATATATATATATATATATATATATGTGTGTGTGTGTGTGCGCGCGCGTGTGTGTGCGCGGTGTGTGTGTGTGTGGTATATATATATATATATATATATATATATATATATATATATATATATATATGCACTTTCTGTGTTATCCAACGTTTGTAATTCTTTTTCGGACAAAGGCGTGTCCTACTTTTTCTGCGACCAGACGGACTCTCCTTGAATTGAGGGGAAGTCTTAGTGCCAAGTCTCTGTAGCAATGTCAGATGTTTCAATATTCAAGCTATTCTAAATGTCTCCATATTTTCGGTAAATCGGGTCCGCACCGATTGTTCAACATCTGTCTATATTTCTGAGTTATTATAATTATTTACATTATTTACATTGTTCAGGTTGTTGTCCTCATCTTTATTGCCATATTCATGACGTTTCGGCCGCTGTACACTCCGGACTTCTTCCAGATATATTTCTGTGTTGAGGTACTGTAATTATTTACATTATTTATATTGTTCGGGTTGCTGTCCTCATCTCAGAAATATAGACAGAACCTGAAGAAGGCCGGAACATAAAACGACTTCATGTTAAATATAAAAATGTCGTTGTCGTCTAAAGTGCCGTAGATAATACGCCCATGGGCGAATGGTCCGAAATCAGAGAAGTCCGCGACGCCGTGTCGTGTTCCAGAGTTCGAACGATTGTACTAAACCGGATGAGTTCATTATTTTCTGTCCCGGCTTGAAGTAGCTGAAACAGTTCCTTTCTTCGGGACGACATGCGTAGTGGAATTTTTTTAAAGTTACCTTCTTCTAGCCTTTGTTGGACCAGGCTGGTTTTGAAAAGCAGCATCACAAAACAGGATTAACTGATACGAGTTATCTCCCTTAGCAGTGACAGCCATGCAGGGCTGTGTTCGAAATTCCTTCAAGGTCACAAAGACAGGTACAATTACGACACATCTGAAGAAGCCAAAAGGCCACAAATACCGAAACGTTATGACAATAACCAAAATGAGTTTTGTGATGTCAACGAACACTCATTAACACTTTTGTGATGTCAATGAATACTGGTTGTCACTTTCGAAATTCTCGTTGTAGTAGAGACTTTGTAATCGCAGATAAAACTATAGTAACGCCGTTGAAAATGCTGGTGTCAGACGCCTTCGAATAGCACGCACGCTAATAGTACTTGCTCGATAATACCCGCTCGAATAGTAATCCGTCTCGTGATCCGAACGGAGAAATAGTATAGTGAACAGAGTAGAGAATAGCAGTCTTTATAGTAATAGAGGATACAATAGAAAAAGCGATCCGAATAATAATAGAGGATAGAATAGAAATGCTGATCGTTAGTCGTCAGCTATTTCCTACGGAAATGGGTTTCTTCTATGGTCACGTGGTCTACTTAGTTCAATAATGGGATCACCTGTGTTTGCTCACTGGTGATCTATGTTCAATCTCAAGTGTCGGCAGCGACACTTTATTCCTATATAACAATGAGGATATTTGTCAAGGAAATCAGGGGATAAAATTGGTTTGTAAAAGTTTTAAAAAAATAAAGGCTGTGAACAGGGTTCGAATCTGTGTGGGAAAATTCTTTTGAATTTCGAATCCAACGCCTTAACCACTTGGCCATCACAGATGTGAAAATAGAATCATTTTTTATATATTAATTACATTAATATTTTACATTTCCCAACACGTCAGCTGAGATTTTAATAAATTTTTCACTTGTTTGATGAGTTGTAAAGGCGTGTATTTTTCATCGGTCGATGTTGAAGACGTGGTGAGAACCATGATATTCAATACTGACTTTTTAGCCAGACAAGCCGGCTATCTCCAGTAAGAAAATTGGCGTAACATAATCTTCCTATTTTCCCACTTATTTCACATTTGATCTTGAGCTGAATCTGCCTCAGAACATAGTCCGATCTTGAGTGAATACCTATGCGGATGATAAAACAATTTATAGGTGCACCTGCAGAAATCTGATTGTCCAAAACCTAGCATCTCTCCTCTGACCCCGCCCAGGTGGTTCAATGGGAGGAAGGTATGGCTTGTAAAATTCAATACGGTCAAAACCAAACAAGTAACTTTGCAGCACCACCGAGCAGACCCCGAACTTTCACCTATCACGATGGATAGGTGTTCTCTCAAGGAGGCTAGGTTCAAACTATGGTAAAATAATGATCTCCCCACCCCCTCCAAAAAGTATAAAAATATATTTTTGTAGTAGATAAACCAGCAATAGATCGTAGAATGACCAACAATACATTTTATAGTAAAATGACCAACAATACTTTTTATAGTCTATTGGCATTCAAGTTCTTCCCAGACCTCACACGACACTCATATATACGATCTACTGCAAAAGACGGTCGATTCATTGTATCTGCTCCCGACCCGCTATGTTTGCAAGAGCCAGATCAGACCAAAAATGAAGTTTGCTGCCATATCTGGGCTGCAGTTGCACAATCCCCACTTGCCACTCCTCACTTACCTGCATAACTTTACTTCTTGCCTTTTCTTCCTCTTATATAACACCACCCAGTAACCCTCTACTTTAAGTGGCTCTTCGGCCATGTACTAGGTGAATATTAGTATAAAAATACCTATCAATAAAATGGATACCTACGGTGGAGTAATGGATAGCGGCTTGAGCCGAGTTCGAATTTCTGTTGAATCCATTACATTCACTTACGTGAAATAGGAAGGTATGAATCATCTTCTTTCCCCAACTATGGGTAAATAGCAGGACAGATCGGGTTCTTTAGCCTTGGATAGCAACTGGTCTACCGCAAAAAAAAAAAAAAAAAAATGGCAACTGGTCTACCGCAGAAAGAAATGGCAACCTACTGCGGGAAAAAATCTGCATGTATCATGTATCGAAAGATACATGATCGCTTAAGCGCGTATAACGCATGCCACATAACTGACAGTAAAACAATAATGGATACCTCCCGTGTTTGGCTTTTTATCAGGCTAAACTAAACTTCTTTTACATATATTGTTCCTTCAGGACGGGGGCGAATATGACTCTCCATATCTTCCTCTCCCTTGTCGTTCTAAGCCATGTTTGATTCACTTTATCTCCGCTCTGGCATCTATTCTTACAAATTGGCTTTTTTTACTCTGCTGCGACTGTTATAGATGTCATGTGAGTGTTCAATTTTCGAAGCCCTCTTTCCTCATAATGTGCTCCAGATTAAAAATAAACCTTGCTTGAAAATCCGCATTATTCATATCACGCCATCGTTTGTAAGTTTGCGCAAGAAAATGTATACATTTCCCCCCCCCCATCTTCCCCGACTTGAATGTCTGGGTCACTAGATAACTGTTATCGGCGCGAAAAGTGTAAATGGAGTGCCAAGTTCAAGCCTAGTCTGTTGCATTCATTTTACATTTATACCATTGGGAAAGGTATGTCTCAGTCTCTTATCTCGCCAGCTATGGGTTAAACAAAACGGTAAAATGAAGTCTCTAGCCTTGGGTGGCAGACACTCTAGGAGAAGAAAACTTTGAATTGAAATCAGAGAAGTCCACCAGAAAGCACTTCACTATATATATATATATATATATATATATATATATATATATAGAGAGAGAGAGAGAGAGAGAGAGATGACCTGAAGATTGCGTTGAAGAAGGAAACAGACAGTCGCCGCTTGGTTTTGACCTTAATGTCATCCTTTATATCTACATATGCTCTATCCCTGATATTAAACCATATCAGTCACTTATGTGCCATGCGTGATACACGGTTAGGCGATCATGCATCTTTCGATACATGACTGACGAGGCAGATTTTATTACCGTAGTAGCTTGCCATTTCTTTCTGCGGTAGACCAGTTGCCATCCAAGGCTATAGAACCCGCTCTGTCCTACTATTTACATATAGTTGGGAGGGGATTCATACCTTTCCCAAGGTTAATCGGTGTTCGACGTTCCTGATTGTGAATTCTTACGATCGTTACAAAAATCCATGTCCACATAGTCGTGTGTATGTGTAAAATTCTATCTCGTTATGGGTAATTGAATGCAATGGATCTGACTGGAATTCGAACTCGGCTCTTCGATTCCTCAATCCGAGACGCTATCCATTACTCCAGATTTACTCTTTACCCATATAGTATGCCTTAAAATTATATTTTATCATATATATATACATATATATATATATATATATATATATATATATATATATATATATATATATATATACACGACTTCCCATACTTAATACTTCTCGTTTTCAGTCTCGAGTGCTTAGGTGTGACGTCATGAACTGCGGTGGGATTTTCGCTTCCATCGTTTTATATGCACGAGTTTGTCGTTGCTTGGAAATCGTCCATGTAAACAGAAACAGACTATCATTATTGTTTTGTCCGTGTATTGTTTAATATATTGGAATGTAATTGTTATCTTTGATAATGGCTTATGTAAGCCGAAAGCTTAGATAGGATTAAAAAAAATATTTATCAATCTTGTGATTTTTTTCTTCGTTTAGTGATAATGTTATTAAGCTTATCAGACGATATGAAAAGAATTTACATTTACATTTAATGAAACATGCGTCAATGAAAAAATGCTGCCTAAATACACACGCACACACACATATATATATATATATGAGTGGATGGGTGGATGTGGTGGAGTCACAAATATTGGTTGCAGGAGGAAAATCTTGTTATTTTTTAAAAAATCCACTTTTTTTAATCAAAATTTAAAAAGTTTTTTTTGTCATTCCATTTTTGTGCAAGGAGCATAAAAGAAATATTTTATCTAATCTATTTTATATACAAGATATATCAAAAATAATTTTACAAATTGAGGGTGGGGGGCGATTTCCTCGCTTTAAACAACGGCAAAAGTCTATATAAACATATGTCCGCAAATCGTTCCTTTTTTGTGTGTGTTATTAAGTTTAAAGAATGTTTACGATAGTTGGCGCTCTGTTGTCATGTAGACTAGATTACATTTGTGATTCGTGTACATTTGTGGCTAGTCTGTTTTTAATGTTTAACGCGTCTAGTAGTGAGTGAAGTGAGAAGTCTTCCGTTTAACAATGACAGGATATTCATATCGTCAGCAGGTCGATATGACTTTGACATACGGCCGCACGAATTGTAATGGACGTGAGGCTGCACGGCTGTATCAGATTGCAGATTTCCAGACCGAAGGCAGCCGAGTCATCCAACCATTGCTGCCGTTTATCGTCGCGTTGCTGAGACAGGATCCGTGGCACCGCAAACGATAGTAATAAGTATTTTTGAATTGTATCTTGGATTGAACATTTGACAGCGTCTACCATAAACATTAAACTTAACTCAAAAAACGAAGACTTTGTCGACCTATGCTTATATGGACTTTTGTCCTTGTTTAGTGTTAGGAACCTGCCCCAAATTTTATAAAAGTATTTTTGATACACTATATATATATATATATATATATATATATATATATATATATATATAGAAAGAGGGAGAGAAAAAATGAGAAAGAAAGGTTAATCAGTGTTCGACGTTTCCTTATTGTGAATTCTTACGATCAATACAGAAATCCTTGTCCACATAGTCGTGTGAGTGTAAAATCCTATCTCATTATGGGTATATCTCCTACCCGTTCTCTTGCGTTTTGGTTGCATAGCAGTCGAATGACCGCGCCGAATAAGGGTGGATCCAGTCTAGCTGATCGATCAAGCATGACGGAGACGAGAAAGAGAGAGAAGATTTTCTCACAACCGTATTAGGGGCAGGGTTAGGGTGGCGCTGGTGGTTACGATGGCATGACAGCATGGGGAGTGTGGGGTTTTTTAGGGGATGTAAAAGACGGGAACCTGACACCAAGTGACGGACAGCGAATGTAATATGACAGACTATTAGACGCGAATAAGGATATCTATATCTATATATATATATATATATATATATATATATATATATATATATATCTTTCTCTCTCTCTCTCTCTCTCTATATATATATATATATATATATATATATATATATACGTGTGTGTGTATGCACGCGCGTGTGTGCTTGCATGTGTGTGTGTGTATTAAGAAGTAGTTATATTATTATTGGAACATTTTCTGCATATGTGTGCGCAGGGTAGATAGATAATCAACAGGTCAAGATAGATAGATAGATAGATAGATAGATATTAACCTATAAATATTTTCTCCATTTATGTATTTATGGTGCAGTGTATAATATCTATCTATCTATCTATCTATCTGTATATATATATATATATATATATATATATATATATATATATATATATATATATATATATATATCGAGAGAGAGAGAGAGAGAGAGAGATATATCGAGAGAGAGAGAGAAAAAAAAAGAAAAGAAGAACGAAAAGGAATGGATGTTTTTATTTATTAATCCCACAGATTTTTATTACTTAAACGTCATATTTAATCGATACTCGTATTTGCGTAAACGCCCCGTTTGTTTATTAAACAGTATATTTATTTATTTTCGTCTACCGGCCTGAATATTCGAGAAATCTTTTCTCTGAGAAGATTTCCTGAACATTCAGGCCAGTAGACGAAAATACATAAATAAATACACTTTTTAATAAATGAACAGAGCGTCTACTTATGTCATTATTTTCTCTTCCAGTTACAAATGTTATCCGTTTTAGTTGCTGCTTCTGTGAAAAATCCTAAAATGATGTCACATCTGTCATTTGGTTCACGTCTTTCTTTGTGATTCTGTTTGTGCCAGTCTACAAGTTTCGAAGAAATGTGCTTTTCACCAAGAGATACAGTCTTCACTATCTCAAAGATCTTTTTAACTGTTGAGCTTAGAAAGCGGTTGTATATAGCTGTGAGCTTAGGTATTTGTGAACGGGTTTGGTGCTCGGCATAACATCCGTACAAGGACCCATTGAAAATATACCAACCGCGATTTACAGCATACTTGTCGTGAACACAAATGTTATACACACCAGAAAGGCATCAATCCAGCTCTTCTCCCCGCTAGCTATGGGTTGAATAGCAGAATACACAGGGACCTGTAGCTTTGTTTGGCAACCAGTCTCCTGTAGAAATAAAACGCCAGCATACTGTGTGAAAACCTTCTACATAGGCAGTCATGAATCGAAAGAAATGATGGCTCAAGCGTGTATCACGTATGGCTCTTAATTGTAAGAGTCAACAGTGATTGAGACGAGGAAGTTGTGGAGACATGATCGCCCAAGAGGTTATCATGTATGGCACTTAATTGACACGGTCAACAGTTATTTAGGATAGGAAGTTGTGGAGAAATCTGATCGCCTAACTGTATTCCATTTAACTGAACGAGTCAACCAGTGATTGAGGTGAGGAAGTTGTGGAGAGACATGATCGCCAAAGCATCTATCACGTACAGCACTTAACTGAAAGTGTCAACAGTTATCTTAGGTGAGGAAGTAGTGAAGAGACCTGATCTCTAAAGAGTGTATCATGTATGGTATTTAACTGAAACAATCAAATATGAGTGAGGTGAGGAAGTTGTGGAGAGACGTATGGAATTTAACTGAACAAGTCAACAGTGATTGAGGTGAGGAAACTGTGGAGAGACATGATCGCCTTAGTATCTACCACGTACGGCACTTAACTGAAAGGGTCAACTGCGTGTTATATGAAGAAGTTGTGGAGAGACATGATAGGTTAAGCGTGTATCCTGTACGGTATATAAGTGAAAGAGTCAACAGTTATTTTAAGTGAGGAAGTTGCGGAGAGACATGATCGCCCAAGCCTGTAGCACGTATGGCACTTAACTGAACAGCAAAATGCGCCTAAAATATTTTAAACGTTTATCACGAAAAACTTTAAGAGCACCAATTATGAAAATTGCAAGCAGATTAGCCGAAAGCGCTTGGGACGACAAATCGGGAAATTTTGAACACACAACATCTCAAAGAGAGTTGTCAGTCTTTTTTAAATGAAATATGTATTAGAGAATGACTGCTGCCCATCTCACACATACACCCCCCCATATATATCCCATCTCACACATACACCCCCCCATATATATATTGGTGGACAACTCTGCGCGACGGGGAAGCCTACATGCTTGACCAGAAGCGCCTCCTTCGCGGCTCAAGAGTTACGCTATTTACCAACCATCGCCTGACGAAGTACAATCATAGTATTGAAACATGAAAGCTTTTGTGTGGCGATGTAAAATGTTTTTATATATATGTATATGTATATATATATATATATGTATATGTATATGTATATATATATATATATATATATATATGTATGTATGTATGTATATATGTATATGTATGTATGTATATATATATATATCCGAAAGCCAAAAATCTGACGTGTTAGGAAAGACCTGATAGTGATTTTCTAAGCACAGCTTAGATGTGGAACAAGACCGAAAATATGGGTCACACAGTGAGGATCGAACTCACTACTCAGTTATAATTGATCTCGTAAGACAAGCTTTCTAACCATTACACCACGTCTAGATGTCCAGCGATTTTCCAAGCGTAGCTTAGATGTGGGATATGGCCGAATGTAGGGGGCACCCAGTGAGGATCGAACTCACTATTCAGTCGTAATTGTTCTAGCGAGACCAGTTTGCTAACTATTACAACGCCGCTAGGTGCCCAAAGGAAAGACATGATATACATATATTATATACATAGTTGCGTTCTTTTGTATGAAAAAGAAGTCTTAAATAAAATAAAAAGAATTCCTTGCCTGTAGTCTTCAAGAAAATGTATATTAACAAATGTTTGCTGCCGAAATACACATCACCGGGTCCGGTGTAGATTTGAATATAAGATTCTTGTCGCTTTTAAAAGAAAGACAAATAATAAAAACAATACGGACGCACATTGTAATTCGAGATGCTTAAACAGTCGAAACGACCCTCGAAAACCATCAGTCTTCGTTTGTATGCAGCACACACGTTCCTAGAATTAAATTAATCTCCACTGAAGGCATTTCCGCTGAAAAGGGCCTGGACTTTATTGTGCGCCATAGCGAGGCGGTCGAAATGAATACGTTGATTTCTTTTAGGATAGGACAGTTAAATAGATAATTAACGCCAAGGGAACAATGTTTAACAAGTAATAATTACAGTCCTACCAATAAAGACTAAAATGATAAAGTCAGTAACCAGTAATTGAGTCCATTGGCATTGTCTACCCCCCCCCCCCGCCAACACGTATGTCGACTTTTTTTCTTTTTTTTTTTTTTTAGCGTTTCACCCCAAGCAAAGCGGGAAGCCACTAGGACGCAAGAGGTTACTGAAGATTTGGAACAAGATCAGATAGGAGAGATAGAGGAAACGACGAGGAGAAGGATAGTGGATAGATCAAGGCAATTGGAGATGTCAATTGACATTACATTTGAATAGTTGGAGATTATAGCTCTCAGGGAAACTGGAATAGAGAAGGGAGTTTCACAGGCGAGAGGTGCAAGGTATGAAGCTATTGGAGTAGAAGAGACGGCTACATTTAACAGTTTCAACAGTGAAAGGGTGAGAGCCGGATGCCAGCCTCGTAGGACGCTTGAATTCATGAAGTCTGGGAACCAGCGAATGCAGCTCCTCGGAGCAATTACCATGAAAGTATTTGTAAAAAAGACAGAGAGAGGCGACGGCGCGTCTGTGGGAGAGCGACTGCAGACGAGATGACAGAACAGGGCCAATTATATTGCATATCCGCCTCTAGATCTTATCAAGAACCCCGAGGTAAACAGAAGGGGTCCTAGACTATATATGGCAGCAATACTCCATGCAAGGACTTCTTTATATTTATACTTTACCGCTAATAAACCGATATTGCCACATAGGCTTATAAAAAAAAGCAGAGATATTAGCTCAACTTGCAGATGTTGCTGTTATTTATCTAAGTTTTACTGATCACTGTAGCCTCTGTTGGCAGTCAGTGTAGGAGAAACAGTATTAAAACCCGTTGGATGGGGAGCATTTCCACATCGAAAGAAAGTTTGTATTTTTTTTTTTTTTTTTTTTGTTAAGCATTTCACCCCAAGAAAGGCGTGAGTGGCACTACCACGAAGGAGAGCTTATAGAGAGTGAAAGTGGTGGGGGAGACTGTGCATATAGGGAATTGAGGAAAGGATAAAAGGTGAACGGGGATCAAGGCAGCAGAAGATGGTGGTTGACATTGCATTTAAATTCTTGAAGATTGTAGTCGTCAGGAAATCAAGTAAGAGGAAGGGAGTTCCATTGTCGGGAAGCGAGAGAAAAGAAACTGCTAGAATACGGAAACACATACAGACACACACTCACACACGCACATACACACACACGCACACACACACACAAACACACACATACACACACACACACATATATATATGTTAAAATATATATACATATGATAAAATATTGTTTTAAGTTTTTAGTTATGCTATATTTATGAGTTAAAGTGCTCAATATCAGGGAGAGAACGTATGTAAATATAAAAGTGGACATTGACGTCAATACCCATCAGCGACTGTCTGTTTCATGCTAAAAGACAATCGTTTTGGCCTGACGACTGCCTTTAAGCATGAAACAGACAGTCGCTGATGGGTGTTGACTTCAATGTCTGTTTTTATATTTACATACGTTCTCTCCCTGAGATTGAGAACTTTAACTCATAAATATAGCATAACTTAAAACAATATTTTATCATATATATGTGTGTGTGTGTCTGTGTGTGTGCGTGTGCGTGCACGCGCGTGTATATTTAATCAGTTCACCCTAAGTAAGGTGATCATGTCACTAAGACGTAAGTGGCTACTGGGAGTAAAAGAGAATGAAAACAATTCAACTTTAAGAAGAAAGCGGAAATCCAATCCTTAATCGGAAACATGGAATAAACCTCTACCCATGTTCACGGATGAGGGAGGAGTCTGAACAGGGCGCTAGGTGAAAGTATCTCCTCCCATTGTGAAGAAAAAAAAAATCAATAATCAAAATTTCAGAGTTTATGCGGAGACGGTAGAAGTATAGATTTGAAGTATATTTTACAAGGTGCCGGAAACCCAATCCTAAACAGGAAACAAGTGATAATCCTCCACTCCTGTTCCAAAAACGGGGGAGGAGCGTAAACCGAGCGATAGGCGATTTTGACAACATCAGCTCAAGCCTCATTGAATAATTGGTTCATCCTCATTAAACAAGGGATCTTACTTTATGAACCGTTCTCATAAGATTGAAGATAGTTACTTATTGAAGGCAAAACTTTAATTTAATTTATATTTAAAATATTAGTTGTTATTCTTACGTTTATATATCTATGTATGTAAAATATCAGGTATAACTAAAATATATATCGGTAAAAAAAATATGAATACAGACGAAAGGAAAACTAATCTTAGTCGAAGCGTTTCATCCTCTTATGGACTTTATTAAGGCAAATGTAAGGATTTATTTTGCAACAGGTATTTGTAAATGATATTGTTTTTATATATTGTGAGGAGGGATATTTTTTAAAAATGTATAATACATAAATTAGTCCCAAACTAAAAGAAGATCATTAGTAATTACGTTATAAAATAAAATTAATTTAAAAATAAATTTTAAAAATGCGTCATTTACTGTAATTCCCCATGAATAATACGCATTTTCTTCCAAAAATAATAAGCAAAATTAGGGGTGCGTATTATGCACAGCCACAAAAAATCTTTAAAAAATTGCCATATCATAGGTCGATTTCAGTTGTGAAATGACTACTCACTACAAACATACGACAATTTGAAAATAACATTCGACGATTGCGACCCCATAAGGATGTCAAATGCAATATGTACCTAACAATACTTACAAACGTAAAACAAAATAAAAATTATCATAAAACTAAATTAAAATAATATTATTCTATGTTTAAAACCATTTTTGCGAAAAACTACATCCGGTAGATTGCACATTTTATCGGACAAAAACCGGTTACTGAGTCTGCGCAGTAAATACAATATAGGTATTTCCGTTTCCTTTTAGAATTGATGATCAGAAATTTTGATAAATATCTTCAATTACAGCTTGAATAAGAGTAGGAAACACTGGCCGTAATGAAATTAGAGAGGTACAATTTATAGGATTTGATTACCAAACAAGTGGTGCGTATTATGCGTGTGTAGAAGCATTTTCCCACACATTCAGCACAATTTTAGGGGCACGTATTATGTATGAAGGCATGTTTTTAATAAACTCCCTTAAGTCACCTAGACTTTTCAGTTAGCCTGATAAAAATCCATGAGCGTTTCTTAAATATATAATTTTTGAAAAATTAACATTTTTACATTTGTTTATAAATACTTCTTCAGCAGAACATTTGCAACGTGGAACAGAACGGACGCTTCCCTGATCATTACAATCTTAACCTCTTCAAGTCGAAGGTCAATTGTTATCTATCCTACATATATCCAGATAATACGAAACCCTTGCTCCCCACTTCTAAATCCTTACAACATCCCTATTCAGTAAGCCTCTAAATTGAGTGGCACTTAGGCCTTGTATTAAATGAAAACTCGTTAAAAAAACATATACACACTAGAGAAGAGTAAGTCTTCAATATTCACACTCTATACATACATACATACATATATATTAATATATATATATATATATATATATATATATATATATGTATATAATATTTAACTAACGCCAGTTAATACTTTGGAATTTGTTCATTTCGAAATCTTATGCCATTTTGGGGATATATTGAGATTATTGAGACGTTCATGGGCTTTGGGGTTTTCATTAGGTCGATTTACAAAGCATTACCATTTTTTCTTTTTTTTCTCTCTCTCTCGCAACAACGCAGTTTGGTCTCTCAGGAATGTGAGAATGTGATGTGGGCGTCCTAAGATTAGAGGGGCGGGGAGAAGGGCAATCGTTTACATATCGCGTCCGTTACCGGAAAAAGAGGTTACTCATAATGACCCGGATGAACACGGTTGTAAAGCTGTCAAAGACACACTGGGAAAGGGCGTGGGGTGGAGGAAGTAAAATTCAAGACACGCACCTGTTGAATTGGGCGTCTCACGACAACCTCGACCGGTGCCCCTGTCAACAATTAGCGGTGACGGGCCAAACAAAGTGTACACAGAGAACACCAGAATATATATATATATATATATATATATATATATATATATATATATATATATATATATATATATATATATATATAGTCATCCGCATCCACTTATATATATATGGCTATGATGGAAACTTTTCGGCTCGAACAATTTCGACTAAATTATCACACATTAGATATTTTCTATTTGTGTATATATATATATATATATATATATATAGTCATCCGCATCCACTTATATATATATGGCTATGATGGAAACTTTTCGGCTCGAACAATTTCGACTAAATTATCACACATTAGATATTTTCTATTTGTGTATATATATATATATATATATATATATATATATATATATATATATATATATATATATATATATATATGCACGCACACACACATATATATGTATATATACACATATGCACGCACACACACACACACACACATATATATATATATATATACATATGCACACACACACTCATATATATATATATACACATATGCACGCACACACGCACACACACATATATATATGCACGAACACACACACTCACACACATATATATATACACATATCCACGCACACACACACACACACACACACACACACACACATACACATATATATATATATATATATATATATATATATATATATATATGTACCCGATTCCACCACATCCACCTTAGGTATCTTACCCCTCTATATAATTCCCTCCTCTATTTTAGGCCAATTCTTACTCCCTCTACTCTTACCCTTTCCTTTTTCTTTTTTCCTTTACCTTCCTTTACTTTCAAACTTCCTGTGAAGAAACGTGGGGTTTTATTCATTTTAGTAAATGTATTTGCATTGATAAATCCAAGGAAAAAAAACTACTTTCCCAAGGACGAAATGATCATCTGTATGAGGTGAATTGTTTGGATCTCATTAATTCTAATTTGCTCATATATATATATATATATATATATATATATATATATATATATATATATATATATATATCCCTGATATTGAGCACTTTAACCCATAAATATAGCATAACTTAAAAGTTAAAAATCTATTTTATCATATATATATATATATATATATATATATATATATGATAAGATAGGGTTTTAACTTTTAAGGTATGCTATATTTATGGGTTAAAGTGCTCAATATCAGGGATAGAGCGTATGTAAATATATATGTGAACATTGAAGTCAACACCCAAAGACGACAATCTATTTCAAGTTAAACAGAATCAACAGCCCAGTACGTTTTACGCCATATGCAATCGTTGGCCTGACTGTCGCCTGTGGATGTTGACTTGATGTTTTTGTGATCCGTTTCATCCGTTAGGACTTTGTGGGGTCAGTCTACCCGGGTTTTATGAGGAAAACTAAAATCCGAGTATCGTGACCACAAATACAACACATTTTTTATACAACCCGAAGAAATGATCTTCACAGAAAAGGAAAGAGACGAGCTAAATATTACAGTAAAATTTATACAGTCAGATACATGCATTTACATATTAAAAATCAATGTTCTTTGATGTGGCCAAAAAGAGGCCAGTAGTCCGATTGTTTGAAATGATTTGTGGTAAGTGAGTCTACTTTTGTTACCATTTTAAAAAGAACACTTCGAAAACCTTCTTTTTTTTTTTTTTTGTTGCCAGTAAAGAAATTAAGTGGTATGGTACATCAATATGTGTCTGTGCGTGAAGCACAAGCTATTTTTTTAAGCGTTTCACCCCAAGCAAGGCTGGAAGCCACTAGAACGTAAGGGATTACAGAGAGTTGGAGCGAGAACAAAGAAAAGTGATAGAGGAAAGGATGAAGAGAAGGATAGGGGGTAGATCAGGGCATCTGGAGATGTCGATTTACATTACATTTAAATAGATGGAAATTATAGGGAAAACAAGAAAAGGGGAGGGAATTCCACAGGCGAGAGGTGCGAGACATGAAGCTATTGGAGTAGAAGAGACGGCTACATTTAACAGTTTCAACAGTGAAAGGGTGAGAGCCGGATGCCAGCCTCGTAGGACGCTTGAATTCATGAAGTCTGGGAACCAGTGAAAGCAGCTCATCGGATCAATTACCATGAAGGTATTTGTAAAAAAGACAGAGAGAGGCGACGGCGCGTCTGTGGGAGAGCGACTGCAAAGGAGATGACAGAACAGGGCCAATTATATTGCATATCCGCCTCTAGATCTTATCAAGAACCCCGAGGCAAACAGAAGGGGCCCTAGACCATATATGACAGCAATACTCCATGCAAGGACTTCTTTATATTTATACTTTGGCGCGTCTGTGAAAGAGCGACTGCAGACGAGATGCCAGATCAGGGCCAATTACATTGCATATCCGTCTCTGGATTTTATGAAGGAGCTCAGGACAAACCGAAAAGTTGCTCCAGACAATATATGACAGCAATACTCCATGCAAGGGCGATGAAATATGTTTGTGACTGCTGACTGATTGCGTGCAATAGCAGTAATTTTCAAACACAGTGAACCAAGACTCACTTTCGTTGTGGCGTTGTATGTAGAAAAAGCAGCGCTGATATACGCGTTATCATGGTAAGTGTGTTTATGTTGTTAATCGAGGCCTGGTCTCTTTCGCTGACTGTCTTTCGCCAACTTTCCTTCACTAGTTGTGTTGCTGCAGATCTGTTCACTGACTGTTGCTGACGAGCTGTTTTTAAGCGATGGGTCAGCTCCTAATCGCTGTCTGAGTTTTGCGCGGGAGTGTATGCAGTAATCTTGACCTATTTCCAGGTCATTTGGTGCTCAACCGCGCGGTCGTAGTAGAAAGCACATTATGTCATATTCAGCCAGGTTTCAAACGCTACTTATTTAATTTGGAGCCGGGTTTGTACAGAATTTTTTTTTTAAGTTTTTCGTATCTACTGAATTTAGTAAGATTTATGCGGAGGCATCTCTTACTTGTCTGAGCTTCACTTATTGGCCGTAAAATATAGGAGTTTATATCCTATAAATTCATCGGACTGGGTTTGTTTACGTTGTTGTGACTACACATCCGCATGAACGAGAGACGCTGGTAGTTTCAATTTTTTTTTTTTTTTGCAATCTAGTCAAATTCATCTATATTCTTTTTGTTTCCATCATCTTTGTTATTAGATATCACACATTGTGATAACAGAAAATTTACCCATAATAGTGAAAGGTTGTAAGAACCTGGACTTAAATTTACTGTGACTGAACACGCAATTAAAGCGTTTTCTAGACATGTTCATCCTCGTTAATTATTTTGTCTGTTAATTAGAGTAGAACTTTTTTATGTCAAAATTGTGGTCTGTTCCCTTATGTTACATTACCAATGCTTTTGGCGTGTTATTTTTTTAAATGTCTCTTATGGTCATAATTTTTATTTAAACTTCTTGATGTTTCTCCAATATGTTCTTTCTGACAATCATTGCTGGTGATAGAGTAAATTCTTTTTAGCTTGTTGTTTTGTTTTGTATTAAGTCTTTTATTATTTTAGATGTTGTGACAAATTTTATGTTGAGTTTAGATAAATTCTTTTCAATTGTAGTTAATATACCAGTATATATATATATATATATATATATATATATATATATATATATATATATATATATAAGATGTATGACAAATTGGAAAAGGTTTCTGCGACGCATTTAATCCATTAGGACTTCATCAAATTGGGTTTGTTTATGTTGTTGTCACTACACATGTGCATAAACGAGAGATGCTGGTAGTTTCAAAGTTTTTGAAAGAATTATTTTTTTTTTTTTTTTTTACAATCTAGTGAAATTCATCTATATTTTTTTCTTTCCAGCATCTTTGTTATTTAAATCCAACATTTTGATAACAAAAAATCTGCCAAAAATTGTGAAATATAGAAACCTGAACGTAAATTTACTGTGGATGAATTAGTGATTAAAGCACTTTCTAGACATTTTCGCCTCGGTGAATTATTTTCTCTTTTAATTAGAGTAGTATTTTTATGTCAAAATTGTGGTCATTTTCGTAATGGTAACGTTCATATAATCTTTTCCACACAAATACATACATATATATATATATATATATATATATATATATATATATATATATATATCTTTTGGTTTGCTTTATGTGGTGATGTATACATTACGCATGTTTCTCTATGTATATATTGCGCATATATATCTGTATATACACATATATGTATATGGTGATTTTATAAGCATAGCTTAGATGTGGCATAGGGCTGAAAATATGGGGCACCCACTGAGGACCAACTGGCTAACCATTACATCACGTCGAGGTGTCACAAATGATTTGCTAAGCTTAAATATAGCACCAGGCCGAAAGTGTGGGATCAGTATGGATCGAACTCATTTCTCAGTCGTAATTGTTTTAGCAAGACAAGCTTGTTAACCATTTCATCACGTCGAAGTGCCGAAAAATTTGTCTAAACATAGCTTAGACGAGGTACAAAACCAAAAGTATGGGGCACCCAGTGAGAATCGAACTCACTAACTGATCAAGTGAGACACGCTTGCTAAGCTACACTAAGTCGAAGAGCCTTAAAAATGATTTTCTAAAAGTTGTTTAGATGTGACACAAGGTCGGAAGTATGAGCCACCCGGTGAGGATCGAACTCCCTACTCAGTCGTAATTGATCTAGCGAGACAGATTTGCTGACTATTACACAATGTTAAAAAAAGTATTTAAAATTCAAAATCTTCATTGTCGCCTCTCCTTCATGCGCATGCGTAGTGGCATCAACGTAAAGTTAACATTGAAGTCAACACATAGAGGCGACAGTCTGTTTCATGCTGGACGCAATCGTCAGGCCACCAACATTTCTAATCGCAAACCTAGCAATAAATTCAATACAATATTTACACGCATGCACACACACACATACCTATATATATATATATATATATATATATATATATATATATATATATATATATATATCGTGGCCTGACGATTACGTCTAGCATGAAACAGACTATCAACTCTAAGTGTTGACTTCAATGTTCACTTTTATATTTACACACGCTCTATCTCTGATACTGAGCACGTTATCCCATAAATACAGCACACCTTAAGACTATATTTCTTCATATATATATATACATATATATATATATATATATATATATATATATATATATATATATATATATATATATATATATAATAATCCGTTGGTATATAATCCAAGTGAATCCTAATAATATAAAATATTTAAACTGATCCGCACAAGAGCTCAATATATTTATTATAACAGAGCATATAAATAGAAAAGTTGACAAGGCCTACAAGTAAAATCTTGTGGGTTGAAATAGCTATTCAGAATGAGGTGATTTGGGATTTCCATTCTATGTAATATAAATATGTGTGTGTGTTTGTGTGTGTGTGTCTGTCTACATGCGTGTAAATATTATATTGAATTTATTGCGAGGTTTGCGACTAGAAAAGTTGGTTCACTGCGTCCCGCTATACAATATTTCTCGTCCGAATCTATCTTAAATATCTATAAGTTTACCATTCGTCCATTCTTCTAATATTGCTACCATATATGGTCTGGTACTCCTGCTATATATTTAGAGATTCCTTGATAAAACCCAAAGAAGAATTACCAATGCCATTGGCCCTGACCTGGCATCTCGGCTTCAGTCACTTTCTCGCAGCTATAATTTAGCTTCTCTGTGTCTTTTCTATAAATATTTAGATGGTAATTGTTCTGACGATCTCTCCATTATGGTAACTACACGCTATAAATTTAAGTGCAATGCTAGATTGGCGGTTAGGTCTCATCATTTTACAGTTGAAATGGATAGTTTTAGAAGTTTCTTTTCTCGCTTGTGGAACTCTCTTCCGGCCTCTTCCTTTAAATGTCCATCCCATAAAATGTTTTTATATCTTATATCTTAAAAAAACACTAAACTGATTAAGCTTCTTTTTTCCAGGTTTTCAGGTAAAGATTTTAGCCATCTTGACACCATTTGTCATAAGAATCACAGAAAAAAACACTTATATAAAGTGTGTGGCAGCAGAAGGGGTCTACTTCGAAGGAGTTTAAATGCAGAATTGATATGTGTTGTAGTTTCCTTATTAATAGCCCCAATAGATACTTTTTAAAAACATCGTAGATAGATTTGAACCGTTAGATTGGTATCTAAGTGTCAGCTTGTTACAGTTTAAATGGCTTGATATAACCGCAACTTCTATGTTAATAGTTTCTTCTGTCATACTTTTCGCTTGTGGGACTATCTTCCGGCTTCTTACTTTCCGGTCTTCCCAACTGAGCAATTGTGAGGGGAAAAAGATAATTCAGATCAACATTCATACTCTGGCTTCCATCTTCAAAGTTCATTCAAGAAGCATCAAGAGAACGGTGAATAAGTTTAAAAAAGAGGGAGCAGTAGAGAAGAAAACTGGATTCGGGAGCTCACAACAGCAAGAGGGATCATCATCTTAACTTAGAGCCAAAGAGATAAATTAGAAAAGATCCGACTATATATATATATATATATATATATATATATATGAATCCTCTTCTTCTCCCCACCAGCTATGGGTAAATAGAACAGACCGGGCTCTGAAGCCTTGGATGGCAACTGGTCTACCGCAGAAAAAATGGCAACCTACTGCGGGAAAAAAAATCTGCCTCGTCAGTCATGTATCAAAAGATACATGATCGCCTAACCATGTATCCCGCATGGCACATAACTGCATTATATATATATATATATATATATATATATATATATATATATATATATATATATATATATATGAGATCTGTCTGTTAAACATTTCTTGTACATAAGTATATATATTGGTTATTATTATTGCTATTGTCTCAATTTGAGATCAAAATTTGAATTCTTGTATTTTCAATCTTAAATTTGTTTCTTTACATATATGGACTTTTTTTTTAATAATTTTTTTTTTATATATACATGGGACTTTTTTTTATTTATGAGACTGGGATTTTGTCCACTTTTGAGATAGGAAGCTGGGATATCGTCCATTAGGTTTTGTTTGCTGGGGTTTTATCCTGGTACCAAGATTTCGAGTCAGCCAACGTCGTTGCTTTAAAAGCCGGATAGAAAATGTCAAAAGCAGTCAAGAAGAGGGCTCAAATTCACATTGCTGTCGTCGGTGTGGAAAAGAGAAGTAAAGATCCTCTTCCCAACACGGTAGCCGGTTTGGAAATAAGGAATCATTCAATTTTTGAGCTTACTTTAATTTTGGAGATAAGAATGGGTCTTTATTTAAAACTTGAGACTGGCAACCTTTTAAAACCTTTGCTATGAAAATGGTATTTATGCTGCTAGTTAACATTCTGTAATAAAATTGAACTGCAGCATGAATAAATTTCCTTTTGTCTACATTTTGTCATATATTTCTGTTTTATTTTGGGACGTCATTAAAACTCAAAACGAAAGGAGGAACGCTTAAGGATCAAAGTGTGTGTTTAAAACAATAGGCTTCTTGAATTAAACGCAACGCAATTTTGAACGGACAGACATCATGGCAACACTTGTGTCAAAACACGAACAAGTGTCGACCAACTGACTGAGGCAATGATAAGATCTGGGAAAATATGTAAGCAATATCGCCTTGAGAACGTATCTGGCTACAGGCGCCTGATTTTATGTCAACTGGCGACGCGATGATCGACCAATCGGATATGACCAGCTGAATAAAATAAAGAAAACGAACAAAGAAAGAAACGGATATAGCTAGAAAGAAAGAAAGAAAGAAAGAAAGAAAGAAAGAAAGAAAGAAAGAAAGGAGACAGATTTTGGGTAACAAAGAACGATGGGCAACCCAGGATCGGTTAAAGGTTAGCCAATTCCTACTTGATCATTTCTACTGGATAGTGAGTTCGATCCTTAATAGTTGCCGCGTATGTGTGTCGTTGTGCCAAATGAAAATAAAGTTCGGAAATAACAATAAGGAACGAAATGAAGGAAGAAAAAAAATGTCTGACATAACGAAAGAAACAAAATGTCTGACATAACGAAAGAAACAAAATGGCTGACATAACGAAAGAAAAAAAATGGCTGACATAAGAATGAAAAAAATGGCTGACATAACGAAAGAAAAAAAATGGCTGACATAACGAAAGAAAAATGGCTGACATAACGAAAGAAACAAAATGGCTGACATAACGAAAGAAAAAAATGGCTGACATAAGAATGAAAAAAATGGCTGACATAACGAAAGAAAAATGGCTGACATAACGAAAGAAAAATGGCTGACATAACGAAAGAAACAAAATGGCTGACATAACGAAAGAAAAAGACAAAACGAGCGAAAACAATAACGAGGGAAAACAATAATCAGAAAAAGAGGGAGGATTAAAATTATAACATTTATGCAAACTGCGCCAGCGCCTCGAAAGTTGACTCGAATGTAAGAAACCGGAAGAGAGATTTTCAAGCGAAAAGCGCAAGAAAAGAAACTGTTAAAATAGAACTGACGGTTACATCTAGCAGTTGCAAACAGAAAATGATGAGACCTAGCCACCACCGCGTTTAATTCTGTAAAGCAGAAAAAGTTTGAAAAAGTTAAAACAAAAAGAAAAGGAACATCACGGCATGCAAATTACAAACTGGAGATACCAAACTCAAACGAGTACTAAAATTTTAAATATCTGGGAAGTGCTTTAACGGAGGACTGAAAGTACGACATTGAAATCTTAAGGCACGTTGGGACAGCGAAGATGCCCCCTAAAAGCTAAACAAAGTATTAAGAAACAAATATTTCGTGAGAAACAAAGAAAATAGTACTGAACAGTTCCGTAATATTGGTCATGAAATCGAGGATGTGGGTCACTTCCTGTCAAGCTGTGGTTTGCCTTAAACCATCTTCACTTCTTCTATTCTGATTTTCTTTCATCTCCAACCAACACTTGGAAAGCCAAACGGCAATAGGGAATGGATGACAGGAGCAGGTGTTGGTGAAACCGGAAGCTTCTAATCCTGATCTTGCCTGTTGTCAGCGAATTTAGTCATCAACGCCATCACTGTAAATGAAGCGATCAGCAAAGATGTAATTAAATTCTTCGATACGAGATAAAGTCGCCGCCGGTGACTCATCTTCACTGATGTTCTTGTTATTTCACGACAGTTTTATGTATGTTTACAGCGTCATATTCGATGTCGTTTACAGAGTCAACCAGTTCCGTTTTCTCAAATAACAACTCAATTTCATTGCTACCCAGTGCATTCGTGAGGCAGCAATTGTCTTGAAAGATGGAGCAGAGATGTTTAGAATTAGTATAAAACCGAAACATGAGGAAACTGAATTTATACATTTTTCTTTTTTTGTTGTTAAGAATTTAAGATTAAGTTTAGATGTTACAAATTCTCAAAAGAGTATTATACACCAGTGATATTTTGAACAAAATTTGGTAACATTATACGCGAATAATCACAGTAATAAGTGCGAAAACTTGTCGGGACTCAACGTTTATGACCCTGAATCAGATTTCACATTTCACGTACATATAACCTCATTCTACCTTGAATGACTCTTTGGCCTTATATTGGATGAACATATTTAAAAAAAAAAATCGAAAAACATGGCGCTGCCGTTACCAGATTGTAAAACAGAATCGACGAATCATATTAGAAACTCGGCTAAGTCAATTCACGTTCATGTTGCATTATTTCCCTTCAAAAAAGGCATGAATCCACTCTTCTTTGTCTTATGTTCTCTCGCTAGAGATCTTGAAAAAATATTTCTTCACTGGTATGTTAGTACATTAGAAAAGAGGGTGTGAATGATAACTTGGGTAAACCGCTCTCCCATGACTATCCTGCATGAACCGGTAGGTGAAGCAGAAAAAAAAGGTTGTCACACCCATGGTTACTAGTGACAAACGTCAGTAAGCATTTCAAATATATCTAATGAAATAATGAACAGAGTCAAATGGCAAACTGTTGTTATGGAACTCGTAACGTGGCAGAATTGTCGAGAAATTTAGCTTTATATCAAATTTAACTGTATTTAAGTAAAAAGGAAACTGTCACAAGAACTAGTCGACAAAAGATAATGCTACCCCAGTCTCATAATATCTGCTACATTTGCATAGTCATTTCATATACTAAACATAACGTACATTATGGGACAAACGTAATTAAATATTATTACTTCTGTCCCATAATATTTGTTACATTTCTATACACATTTCATACATTAAACGTAACATATATTATGGGACAGACGTAATTAAAAAATATTACTTCTGTCCCATTAATAGCTGCCACATTTTTATACACATTTCATACACTAAACGTAACATATATTATGGGACAGACGTAATGAAATAATATTACTTCTGTCCCATAATATTTGTTACATTTTTATACACATTTCTTACACTAAACGTAACATATATTATGGGACAGACGTAATGAAATAATATTACTTCTGTCCCATTAATAGCTGCCACATTTTTATACACATTTCATACACTAAACGTAACATATATTATGGGACAGACGTAATGAAATAATATTACTTCTGTCCCATAATATTTGTTACATTTTTATACACATTTCTTACACTAAACGTAACATATATTATGGGACAGACGTAATTAAAAAATATTACTTCTGTCCCATTAATAGCTGCCACATTTTTATACACATTTCATACACTAAACGTAACATATATTATGGGACAGACGTAATGAAATAATATTACTTCTGTCCCATAATATTTGTTACATTTTTATACACATTTCTTACACTAAACGTAAAGCATGCAGCTCTCAGCAAAGTCCATACTTTTTCGAATCTTGTGAACTGGCGCTACAGAATTACAAACAAAGAACACTACCAAATAATAGGTACATCACTTGAGGACTTTCAACAGCAGCAACATTTAAAATGAATAGCACATGTAACTCGAAGTAAAAAAGAACATGACAATATATTGTCGGTCTACACTACTTCAAACAAAAGTCTAGTAAGGAAACTTCTATCAACACTGGAAAGAGCGATAACAGTTACTATTTTCCTGAGAAATTTATAGAAATATTTTATAAATTTCAACTGATAGCAGTACTGGCTTCTCGGTCAATGAATCGAGAATGCTTCCCTATTAACATTACTAATAAAATAAGTGCGAAAATAGTGCGTAATATTTTTACCAAAATACTTTTAGAGTGGTTATTATTAAAACAATTTATGAAAGCAAAAAATGAATAAATTTATTGGATCATATAGGGACTACCATGTAGTCAGCAAAACTCCATGTATATTTAAAATTGAAAGTTAGCTTTTCTTGTATTTCTGATAATCCCTAATCAGCAGGAATCTAGTATGATTTTTTTTTTTTTTTTTTTTTTTGTAATATAGTATTGAATATTGAGTTGATAAAAGAAAATAGAAATAATCATTGCTGTAGAGCCAATGTCTACTCTCATTCCTAAGCGCTTCCCTCCCCTTGTAATCTCATATTTCCTAAATTCCTATCCCATTTTAAAATATCATCTAGTCGCCATCAGTACTGGAAAGACCGATAACAGTTAGGGATTCGAGAAAACTATTTTAACTGAAAAATTGTTTTAATAGAAAGAGTTGATAGAGTTTCAACTAATAGCAGCACTAACTGCTCAGTTGATTAATATTCACTGTTTCCTTATAAGGAAACGGCTAATAGTACCATTATCGTTAGAAATGAGGAGAACAGATACTACACTTTGATCCTATCCCAATGGCCAATGAGTGAAGAAAAGCGTCACTCGAGGAATATTTGCTGGTGGGTTAATGTCTGCTGAATGTTTCCTTATAAAGAAACGGCTAATATTACCATTAGTATTATAAATAAGGAGAACAGCTACTACACTTTGATCCTAGCCCGATGGCCAATGAGTGAAGAAAAACGTCACTTGAGAAACATTTACTGTTCAGTCAATGAATGTCGAACGTTTTCTTATATGAAAACGGCGAATTACAATTATAAAAGAGGAGAACAGATACTCCCCTTTGACCCAAGCCCGAGGTTCAAGGAGTAAAGAAAAGTGAGAGAGGGAGCGATAAGAAATTGTGATGTAAACTTACTAAGTCAAAGGCGGACAAGAGGCAAGAACAAAGAGGAGCCGAGAATGAAGATTATAAAATGAAAAGAGGCGGCGGAATGTGGGTTAAATGATTGGCATGTCACATATCATGAGTGTGCTCTGTGTGAATGTTCTTGCTCTTCATATAGAAATATCTCACGCTTTGAAAGCGAGGACCTTGAAATAATTATTCATCTCCTCCCTTAACCTCTTTTGGTCTCTCTCTTCCCTTCTCTTCATTCCATCTCTCGAATACACACACACACACACACGTTATCACTTAATATCTTTCTGTTCCTATTCGCCTCTCTTTTTATCTATCTATCTATCTATCTATCTATCTATCTATCTATCTATCATAGTCTGTTCATATCTATCTATCTATTTATCTATGTTAATATATATATATATATATATATATATATATATATATAATAGCTGGCCACTCATATTCGAGGAAGCCTGTCTACTACGGTGGCTAACGACTCTCTCAGGCACATTTGTGTCTGCTCAACACCCACAGCGCCCACCTGTGGTTTATATTAGGTTGGTGCAAAAATAATGTCGTTTTCTCACATACGTTACTATGTGAGAAAACGACATTATTTTTGCACCAACCTAATACCTCAACTATGCTGAGCAGACCTTAGTTACAGTTTCTGGGAGACAGCGTCTCATCTAGCGTGATCAACAAGCCGAACAAGGCCAGCACGTTCAAGCCCCCTCGGTCACGATGATTGTGACTTCGTGCTAGCACGGCCATTGACGGCTCCCAAGGGTTCCGTTTACCCATTTTCACTCACAAGGCTTGGGTCAATCCGTCGTATGGTTTTCCAGGCACTTTCCAAGGGTGCCGCACCCTGGGATCGCCTCCTCCAGACTGATAATATCAAGAAGTCACCTTCCTGACAAATCGACCTTAGTGAAATTCGAACCCGGGACTCATAGTCATATATCTCTCTCTCACTTGCTATCTATCTATCTATCTATCTATCTATAGTGAGAGAAAAACATTTACTTTCTCCTCTCTCTCTCTCCCTCTCTCTCTCTCTCTCTCTCTCTCTCTCTCTATATATATATATATATATATATATATATATATATATATATATATATATATAGAGAGAGAGAGAGAGAGAGAGAGAGAGAGTGAGATAGAGAGAGGAGAAAGTAAATGATTTTTTCATTATAAGTTTTTTGTATCTTTAAAAGTACAAATACTTCACTCAACTTACTTTCTTTTCTTTTAATAATAATATCACCCCCAAGCAAGGCAGTAAAGCCACTAAGACACAAGGGCTTACTGAGTGTGAAATAACAAGAAAAAGGAGAAACATTATTAAGGAGCGAGAACAATAGAAGAGTAATAAAGAAGACAAAATGATCGACATTTCCTTTACATTTTTGTAGATCAAAGTTGGCTGGAAAGCAAGAAGCCAAAAGAGAGTTCCAGAAACGAGAGGTACGAGAAAAGAAATTGTTAGCCAATCTAGTACTGCTCTTGAATTTATAAAATCGGGGTACCTTGATAAATAATTAACAGACTGAGATAGATAGATAGATAGATAGATAGATAGATAGATAGATAGATAGATAGATAGATAGATAAGAAAGAAAGACAGAAAGAAAGAAAGAGAGAAAGACGAAAGAAATGAACAGAATGAGATAGATAGATAGATAGATAAAGAAAGAAAGAAAGAAAGAAAGAGAGAGAGAAAGACGAAAGAAATGAACAGAATGAGATAGATAGATAGATAGATAGATAGATAGATAGATAGATAGATAGAAAGAAAGAAAGAAAGACGAAAGAAATGAACAGAATTAGATAGATAGATAGATAGATAGATAGATAGATAGATAGATAGATAGATAGATAGATAGATAGATAGATAAGAAAGAGTTTAAGAGTGGGGGTTAAAGAATGGGATTGGCAGATAAAAAGGAACAAATTGAGAAAGAAAGAGAGAATAAAAGACAAGAGAAAGAACTGAAGAGACTCAACTATATTGGCAGAGAAAAAACAGCACCGAAATAAACATAAAAGCCTACAACCGTATATAGTAATGAATCAGTAGGTTCTAAGCCTAATGATAAAACCATTTATTTTAAATAACAAATATTTCTTTTTCAACGTACATTCATTCCTTGAAATTTCATTTAATTATTTCCTGAATATTGATCATTAGTTCTTTCTTTTCGTTTTCATTGATTACCATATCTAAAAGTTCATAGAATTTTCAGATCTAACATTGCAATGGTCACTTCAGATCAATATCCATTTAATAAAAGCGCATCATTTATTAATCTACAAAAATATATACACAAAGTATATACGCAATATTTATGTATATTTATGTAAATAAATGGATATTAATGTTTAATATATACATATATTCATCATTGATATATATATATATATAAATTCATGAATCATTCACACAAAAAACAAATATAGAGGTTAATGATTTAAATGGCGAGAATACATGTATTCTCGCCATTTAAATCATTAACCTCTATATTTGATTTTGTATGAATGATTCATGAATTTATAAATTATAATTGCACCTTTTAATTGAAATATATATATATATATATGTGTGTGTGTGTGTGTGTGTGTGTGTGTGTGTGTGTGTGTGAAAAGTATATACGCAAAATCTATTACTCAAGCTGAAGAAATAAAAAATATCAAATTACTTACAAAATTTTCAAAACAGCCAAACTTATCATAAGCAACAACTCCCCAGCGAAATCAAAAATGTCCCAGAGACAGCTCCATTTCTGACGATAGCAAATTAATGTTTAACTAGCAGTATATCCCGTCTTCGACCGGGTGTTTCATTACTGGAAATATATATATATATATATATATATATATATATATATATATATATATATGATAAAAATATAATTTTAATGTATGCTAATGATCATACTCGTGCACTCAGGTACACACAGATACACACAATGACAGAAGAAAAAATCAACCTTGCACAAATGAAAAGTGTATTAATTATTTTTCAAGGCAATATATCTATATATAAAAAAAAAACGAGAAAATAAACATTCAATTTCTGATGAGTGAACGGAACGATTGCTGCAGGGTACGTCTACAAAACTCAGTAGAGACGATTCTAGAATCACCACCATGCTACTGAATGTTTTGTTATCTAACGTCCATGACCACGATAGGATATGTGCCACACCTGGACCCTACGAGCAGCCTTACTCACTGGACCATGTCATAAACTGCCAATCCTTCAGGATCCGTTTACTGCCGTTACGGACACAGGTGAGGCGCTATGTCCGGTGTCATTATGTTAATAGAGGCAGCTTACTGCTAAGGAATACTGATTTGAAGCTGCCTTATCTATAACCGCACACAGTTTGGTAGAGACGTCTCTGGTCACGATCATTCAGATGTCATGCACCGTCAAATTGTTGGGTGGTCAAACTTCCACCGGAGGTCGAATGTTAGGTTTATAGAAAGTTTTCCACGAGGACAAAACTTCGAATCCTGTCGGAGAGTCCATATCTTCTCTTTAATAAAGTTTCTCGAATATTCAGGCCGGTAGACGAAAATTAATAAATATAGAGTTAAAATAAATGATATGGCTAATAAATAAAAAAATAATCTAAGTAATAAAATATGTCGTATTAATAAATAAAAAAAAACATTCCTTCTTTAGAAATTGCTTTGTGTACGTTAGGACAAGAAAGTCGACAGATACGAATGTTTCGAGAGTCTGGGAAGGATTTGTAAGGCAATATTAAAGGTATCTCGACCATCGAAGCACTTCGTGGCTGATATGGTCTGAAGCATTCCATATCTCCTAGCAGGCTCTCTTGCCAAGGGGTATGCACGTTCAAATCCTGATGGAGAGCTCATAATTCTTGAATATCTTGGCCAGTAAACAAAAGTAACTAAATATAGTGTTTAAAAAATCAACAGGTCGTCTACTGAAATATGTTTATCCATTAAAAAGAATCCCATACATATGTAAATATATATATGTATATATTAGGTTGGTGCGAAAATAATGACGTAATAATGTCGTTTTTTAACGTTAAAAACTACGAAAAAAATTCGAAAATTATAACATAAATATGTCATAAAATCACTACAAAAAAGCCATTTTGTTTCAACACTTCTGATGTCTTATCAAGTGGTGCTGAATGTAGAATAAAGGGTTTTAAAAGGTTTAAATCAAACACCACTCGCTAATGGAAAAGCTGTTACGTTTATACGTATATCAAATTTATATATATTAAATATATATATATTAAATTTATTTGTATTAAATATATATATATTAATATATATATATATATATATATATATATATATATATATATATATATATATATATATATATATATATATATATATATATATATATATATATATATATATATATATATATATATATATTTTATTATTATTATTTTTTATATATGATTCCATCGCGATACAGAAATTATCAGGTTTCGAAACTGACGCAAGTTATAAAGTTTAATTTCAATATTAAAGTTAAAACATAAAGCAGTTTCATTCGCAAGCTATTAGGTTGGTGCAAAAATAATGACGTAATAATGTCGTTTTTTGATGTAACGTCAAAAAAACGATATTATTACGTCATTATTTTTGCACCAACCAAATATGTTTAGAATAACTAACTGAATTTAAGTTTTATATTGAAATTAAAATTTATGAGTTGAGTCAGTTTCGAAAAATATTAATTTTAAGATCCACTTCTATATTGAGCACTGTTTCTTTAAAATAAAAACGTAAATACTAAAGAACTTTGGATCATTAATCTCACTGTTCTTTCCTATTACATCAATACACACACACACACACACACATATATATATATATATATATATATATGTATAAGTGTATATATATATATATATATATATATATATATATGTATAGGTGTATATATATATATATATATATATATATATGTGTGTGTATAGGTGTATATATATATATATATATATATATATATATATATGTATGTATAGGTGTATATATATATATATATATATATATATATGTATAGGTGTATATATATATATATATATATATATATATATATATATATGTATAGGTGTATATATATATATATATATATATATATATATATATATATATATATATATATATATATATATATATAGGTATATAGCTATTAATCCGGATGAATGAAATAACTACATATAACCAACCGAATATACGTGCGTTAGCGGGCATACACAGCTAAGTGAATAAATATTTACTGAATTTAATATAAGATGTAAACAAGTAATAAGGTGTACTCAATGTGGTTAGACAGAGCCAATAAGTACATATAAATAAATATACATATACCTACGTTCGAAGTGTAACTTAAATCTTAGATATTCGTTTATATTAAATTTGAGCTTTGAATCTGCGTTTAATTTAGCGTTTCTTCCATAACACCCAATATATTATTTTAAAATCAAAAGTAATCATTCATACTTGATGAGTTAGTAGAAAAACATAACTTTAAGTAGTAGATTTATGTTACGTGTACATATATATATATATATATATATATATATATATGTAACGAAAAAGTATAAATTTTAAATTCATTTTTTCAACTTTGAAAGTGAAGTCTGAAGATCCTGAGAAAAATAAAATCTCTGGTGAAATAAATTATAACTAATGTAACCTTAAAGTGGTCTGTTTTTTCTTTAAATTATATATATATATATATATATATATATATATATATATATATATATATATATATATATATATCTTCTCACTAATAACGAAGCTGCACAGTGGTGTATATTCTTACACGGAATGTATATGCGAGAAACGTGAAACTTCAACGTGGTCGAAAAGGAATGTTCGCTGAGATAATTTGGAGATTTTAAAAAGGTTATTCAGTTGTGCATTAGTTTTGCCTTACATGTTTCAGGTGAGAGCGTGCCTCCATTCCGATACAGGTGTTTCCTGTGATTGGATTTCGTGGATGGATCGAATTTCTCTCTCTTACATGTGACAGGGTTGGCTGGAGGGCGGGTAGACAGTTTCGAAGCAGGAACCGATAATTATCCCGGGTGTCAGGTGTCCAGGTGTGGCGCATTTAGATTTGTTCATTGTTGAGAAAGTGAATTATCTTAAAGATAACATTTGGTATGGGAATGTTACTGTTAACAGCCTGTGAGTTGATAAATAAAAATTAATACTTAATGTTGTTAATAGTTCGGAAAATTTGGTCATCATTCCACCAATAATATGGTGCCTCACGGCTTGATGTTAAATTCAGATATTGTTCTTTTATTAGTTTTATTCCATCTTATTATTCTTGCTTTTTATCCCAACCCTCTATTATTATTTTATTACTAGTTTTATTCCATCTTATTATTCTTGCTTTTTATCCCAACCCTCTATTATTATTTTATTACTAGTTTTATTCCATCTTATTATTCTTGCTTTTTATCCCAACCCTCTATTATTATTTTATTACTAGTTTTATTCCATCTTATTATTCTTGCTTTTTATCCCAACCCTCTATTATTATTTTATTACTAGTTTTATTCCATCTTATTATTCTTGCTTTTTATCCCAACCCTCTATTATTATTTTATTACTAGTTTTATTCCATCTTATTATTCTTGCTTTTTATCCCAACACTCTATTATTATTTTATTACTAGTTTTATTCCATCTTATTATTCTTGCTTTTTATCCCAACCCTCTATTATTATTTTATTACTAGTTTTATTCCATCTTATTATTCTTGCTTTTTATCCCAACCCTCTATTATTATTTTATTACTAGTTTTATTCCATCTTATTATTCTTGCTTTTTATCCCAACCCTCTATTATTATTTTATTACTAGTTTTATTCCATCTTATTATTCTTGCTTTTTATCCCAACCCTCTATTATTATTTTATTACTAGTTTTATTCCATCTTATTATTCTTGCTTTTTATCCCAACCCTCTCTTATTATTTTATTACTAGTTTTATTCCATCTTATTATTCTTGCTTTTTATCCCAACCCTCTATTATTATTTTATTACTAGTTTTATTCCATCTTATTATTCTTGCTTTTTATCCCAACCCTCTATTATTATTTTATTACTAGTTTTATTCCATCTTATTATTCTTGCTTTTTATCCCAACCCTCTATTATTATTTTATTACTAGTTTTATTCCATCTTATTATTCTTGCTTTTTATCCCAACCCTCTATTATTATTTTATTACTAGTTTTATTCCATCTTATTATTCTTGCTTTTTATCCCAACCCTCTATTATTATTTTATTACTAGTTTTATTCCATCTTATTATTCTTGCTTTTTATCCCAACCCTCTATTATTATTTTATTACTAGTTTTATTCCATCTTATTATTCTTGCTTTTTATCCCAACACTCTATTATTATTTTATTACTAGTTTTATTCCATCTTATTATTCTTGCTTTTTATCCCAACCCTCTATTATTATTTTATTACTAGTTTTATTCCATCTTATTATTCTGGCTTTTTATCCCAACACTCTATTATTATTTTATTACTAGTTTTATTCCATCTTATTATTCTTGCTTTTTATCCCAACACTCTATTATTATTTTATTACTAGTTTTATTCCATCTTATTATTCTTGCTTTTTATCCCAACCCTCTATTATTATTTTATTACTAGTTTTATTCCATCTTATTATTCTTGCTTTTTATCCCAACCCTCTATTATTATTTTATTACTAGTTTTATTCCATCTTATTATTCTTGCTTTTTATCCCAACCCTCTATTATTATTTTATTACTAGTTTTATTCCATCTTATAATTCTTGCTTTTTATCCCAATCCTGTATTATTATTTTATTACTAGTTTTATTCCATCTTATTATTCTTGCTTTTTATCCCAACCCTCTATTATTATTTTATTACTAGTTTTATTCCATCTTATTATTCTGGCTTTTTATCCCAACACTCTATTATTATTTTATTACTAGTTTTATTCCATCTTATTATTCTGGCTTTTTATCCCAACACTCTATTATTATTTTATTACTAGTTTTATTCCATCTTATTATTCTTGCTTTTTATCCCAACCCTCTATTATTATTTTATTACTAGTTTTATTCCATCTTATTATTCTTGCTTTTTATCCCAACCCTCTATTATTATTTTATTACTAGTTTTATTCCATCTTATTATTCTTGCTTTTTATCCCAACCCTCTATTATTATTTTATTACTAGTTTTATTCCATCTTATTATTCTTGCTTTTTATCCCAACACTCTATTATTATTTTATTACTAGTTTTATTCCATCTTATTATTCTTGCTTTTTATCCCAACCCTCTATTATTATTTTATTACTAGTTTTATTCCATCTTATTATTCTGGCTTTTTATCCCAACACTCTATTATTATTTTATTACTAGTTTTATTCCATCTTATTATTCTTGCTTTTTATCCCAACACTCTATTATTATTTTATTACTAGTTTTATTCCATCTTATTATTCTTGCTTTTTATCCCAACCCTCTATTATTATTTTATTACTAGTTTTATTCCATCTTATTATTCTTGCTTTTTATCCCAACCCTCTATTATTATTTTATTACTAGTTTTATTCCATCTTATTATTCTTGCTTTTTATCCCAACCCTCTATTATTATTTTATTACTAGTTTTATTCCATCTTATTATTCTTGCTTTTTATCCCAACCCTCTATTATTATTTTATTACTAGTTTTATTCCATCTTATTATTCTTGCTTTTTATCCCAACCCTCTATTATTATTTTATTACTAGTTTTATTCCATCTTATTATTCTTGCTTTTTATCCCAACACTCTATTATTATTTTATTACTAGTTTTATTCCATCTTATTATTCTTGCTTTTTATCCCAACCCTCTATTATTATTTTATTACTAGTTTTATTCCATCTTATTATTCTTGCTTTTTATCCCAACTCTCTATTATTATTTTATTACTAGTTTTATTCCATCTTATTATTCTTGCTTTTTATCCCAACCCTCTATTATTATTTTATTACTAGTTTTATTCCATCTTATTATTCTTGCTTTTTATCCCAACCCTCTATTATTATTTTATTACTAGTTTTATTCCATCTTATTATTCTTGCTTTTTATCCCAACCCTCTATTATTATTTTATTACTAGTTTTATTCCATCTTATTATTCTTGCTTTTTATCCCAACCCTCTATTATTATTTTATTACTAGTTTTATTCCATCTTATTATTCTTGCTTTTTATCCCAACACTCTATTATTATTTTATTACTAGTTTTATTCCATCTTATTATTCTTGCTTTTTATCCCAACCCTCTATTATTAATTTATTACTAGTTTTATTCCATCTTATTATTCTGGCTTTTTATCCCAACACTCTATTATTATTTTATTACTAGTTTTATTCCATCTTATTATTCTTGCTTTTTATCCCAACCCTCTATTATTATTTTATTACTAGTTTTATTCCATCTTATTATTCTTGCTTTTTATCCCAACCCTCTATTATTATTTTATTACTAGTTTTATTCCATCTTATTATTCTTGCTTTTTATCCCAACCCTCTATTATTATTTTATTACTAGTTTTATTCCATCTTATTATTCTTGCTTTTTATCCCAAACCTCTATTATTATTTTATTACTAGTTTTATTCCATCTTATTATTCTTGCTTTTTATCCCAACCCTCTATTATTAATTTATTACTAGTTTTATTCCATCTTATTATTCTGGCTTTTTATCCCAACACTCTATTATTATTTTATTACTAGTTCTATTCCATCTTATTATTCTTGCTTTTTATCCCAACCCTCTATTATTATTTTATTACTAGTTTTATTCCATCTTATTATTCTTGCTTTTTATCCCAACCCTCTATTATTATTTTATTACTAGTTTTATTCCATCTTATTATTCTTGCTTTTTATCCCAACCCTCTATTATTAATTTATTACTAGTTTTATTCCATCTTATTATTCTGGCTTTTTATCCCAACACTCTATTATTATTTTATTACTAGTTCTATTCCATCTTATTATTCTTGCTTTTTATCCCAACCCTCTATTATTATTTTATTACTAGTTTTATTCCATCTTATTATTCTTGCTTTTTATCCCAACCCTCTATTATTATTTTATTACGAGTTTTATTCCATCTTATTATTCTTGCTTTTTATCCCAACCCTCTATTATTATTTTATTACGAGTTTTATTCCATCTTATTATTCTTGCTTTTTATGCCAACCCTTTATTATTATTTTATTACTAGTTTTATTCCATCTTATTATTCTGGCTTTTTATCCCAACCCTCTATTATTATTTTATTACTAGTTCTATTCCATCTTATTATTCTTGCTTTTTATCCCAACCCTCTATTATTATTTTATTACGAGTTTTATTCCATCTTATTATTCTTGCTTTTTATGCCAACCCTTTATTATTATTTTATTACTAGTTTTATTCCATCTTATTATTCTGGCTTTTTATCCCAACCCTCTATTATTATTTTATTACTAGTTTTATTCCATCTTATTATTCTTGCTTTTTATGCCAACCCTTTATTATTATTTTATTACTAGTTTTATTCCATCTTATTATTCTGGCTTTTTATCCCAACCCTCTATTATTATTTTATTACTAGTTTTATTCCATCTTATTATTCTTGCTTTTTATGCCAACACTCTATTATTATTTTATTACTAGTTTTATTCCATCTTATTATTCTTGCTTTTTATGCCAACCCTTTATTATTATTTTATTACTAGTTTTATTCCATCTTATTATTCTTGCTTTTTATCCCAACCCTCTATTATTATTTTATTACTAGTTTTATTCCATCTTATTATTCTTGCTTTTTATCCCAACCCTCTATTATTATTTTATTACTAGTTTTATTCCATCTTATTATTCTTGCTTTTTATGCCAACCCTTTATTATTATTTTATTACTAGTTTTATTCCATCTTATTATTCTTGCTTTTTATCCCAACCCTCTATTATTATTTTATTACTAGTTTTATTCCATCTTATTATTCTTGCTTTTTATCCCAACCCTCTATTATTATTTTATTACTAGTTTTATTCCATCTTATTATTCTTGCTTTTTATGCCAACCTTTTATTATTATTTTATTACTAGTTTTATTCCATCTTATTATTCTTGTTTTTTTCACAATCCTTGAATTATTATTTCATTACTAGTTTTCATTCCTCCACAATCAAAGATCCACCAAATCAATGTTCTTCATGTTCCATTTATATTCCATCGTGATTCAAAAGCTTTACTGATATTCTCGGTCAATAATTTACAAAATATAACATTTCCGGTTCATTCTTGGTGATCGAAGTCCAGCTCCCTCTGAAGTCGCGATTTCGAAAAAGAAAACATTCCCCTGTCCATCCAAATCTCCATTGACTACTTTCAGAGAGGATGAGAAGTTATTTTATTACGGACTTCAAAGTTCTTTGTTTACCTGAAACCTTAGCTTGGTTTTGTTGTCACGCACATCTCTGGTTAACGAGCTCTTTGGTGTTTTTTTTTTGTTTTTTGTTTTTTGTTTTTTGTTTTTTTTTTAAAACGTGATAATGTAATAAGATGAATGTAAACGCTTGAAAGCAAGCCGGAAAATATGCTTGTAGGTAATCGAAATTTGTTTGCCGAACCAGAAAGTGGCAATTGTGCGGAAATGCAAATTTCTTCGTATTATTTTCACAAACGACGGAAAACACGACAAAGAAATCTGAAGACACATATGAATACAGAAAGATGCTTTTCAGAAGCTAAGCAGGGTATTCCTCTCTTATATGCATTTTCCCTCCGGGAACATGGAGGATTGTCGCTAGTAGTGACATTCTATCATCACCAAGGGGACCCTGAATTTTCGCCAATCGCGATGAACAGGCGTTCCCTCAGGGAAGCCCTGTGACTTGAGCGTCTGTTTGGCATTAAACTCAACCCAGACTTCAAGTGGAAGTCTTATATACGATCCATTGCTGACGATGCTGTAAAAATTTTCCGTACCCTGTACCGCTCTAGTAAGTACCTGAGTCCTCCTGCTAACCTATAAACTACATCCGTATCCTGGGTATGACGATAAATTACATCCGGTAGTAAGGCCTCTGATCAGGAGGTTTTGAGGAGCATGGAATCACGTCTTAATTGCTGGCGTTCCCAGGTCCGCTCTGACCCGGGGTGGTATCACCTGTTAGGGTCCCAACTATGGGCAAATAGTTAACCCCCAAACTTGTCAAAACACTATGTAAAAATAGTTTTTAATACCAGTAATACATTTGTGGAAAAAAAAATTACCAGCAGTTAAATTTTTCAAAAAAATAAAAGAATATTACCAACAACAAAAATCTTGTCGGTATTAAATAACTCACTAAGATTAATATGTCGTAAAACAAAATAAACCATACCATCATGATACCATCTACCTTTACAAGAATGATATCAGGCCGATAATGAAGGTGATTCTCTAAGCGTAGCTTAGATGTGACACCTGGCTGAATATATGCAGCACCCAGTGAGTATCGAATTCACTATTCAGTCGTATTTGTTCTAGCGAGACAAGTTTGTTTGCCATTACACCACGTTAAAGTACCATCCTGATTTAATAAGCATAGCTTATTAAAGTCACTCGGGGCATCATCGGGACTGAATGGTGGATGTGGAAGAGTCTCAACACCGTCCATCTGTTTGAACTTCTCTTTAGTCAACTTGGCAGTGTGTGGCCGCGCGTTGTCTTGCTGAAACAAATCCCGACATCGATTGACCAATGCAGGATACTCCTTCTTTAGTTTGTCGTACACGCAGTCTAGAGGCTGGCAATACAGTTTAGCGTTGATGGCGCGACCGCGTAGAACAAGCTGGAAATGCAGTACTCCTTGGAAATTCCACCGGGGAGAGATCAAGATTTCTTGCTGACTCACTTAGGACGCGGAAAGAAAACAACGGAATTTTATAGAGCAACATCAACATTTATTCAGCTAGCATCCAAATCTGTTCCAGATACCAGCCCACTGACTTTGAATAAAAAAAAACTGGAAACAAGCCTCCTTTACTTTTTTAGTTTGCCGTACAAGCTCTTTAGTTGCTGGCAATAGAGTTTAACGTTGATGACGGGTCATCAACGTTAAACTGTATTGCCAGCAACTTCCCCGTTTCCTAAGAGAATCGGGACTTTCTGACCAACCTAATATTCATAGAATAGATAGGGGGAAGACTACGTTACAATGTATCGGTGTGTATGCTTATCTGCGTGCTCACTGGAAGAGAAATGATTGACGGATGTGCAGAGAAAGAAGAATGTGAATGCTTTTTTTTATTCCCTTTTATTCCAAAGTAAATACTTCTTGACTCTTATTCAAAACTTTTCTCTCCTTTTCCCTAACTGACAATACCCTCTTTCTTACCCGTCCCCACAAGTCATTCAGCGTGAAATCATGGCAAAGACAAAGACCCTTGTCTTACATCAACCTTTTCCATATTTCGTTGACAGGTGTTCTTTCAAGGGGAACAGAAGTGGGTGGAACCAGATATCTTGCCGAATGCTTGTATAGCGGGTGGCGGGATCAGGGTGGAACTCCTTGAATGACAGGCTAATTTTCCCAGAAATAATATTTGTCGTAATTTGCACTGGGCACAAGCTGAACGAACTTACATATTTTAAGATGAAGTTGGGGAAAGGAATTTTTGAGATTCTTGCAAAATAATTAAGATACACCTGATGCTTACTATCGAATATGACTCATGCCAGGAATTACAGGATATGTGAATCGAATTTAATGTCAATAAGTATTTGTTTGTTTGTTTGTTTGTTTGTTGGTGGGGGTGTAATCAATTCACCCCAAGCAAAGCGATAATGCCACTAAGACGCAAGGTGCTCCTGCGATTGAAAGTGAATGAGAAGGCTAGCAGGAAACGGAAAATCAAACCTAAGCAGGAAACAAGGGATAAACCTCTACACCTGTTCGCTACACCGAAAAGAAGCACGAAATGGTTCCTATTTAGAAAAAATAAAATAAATAATAATAAAAAATAAATAGCAGATAAAATTTCTGTATTCAGACGGAGATGTTAGAAGTATAGAGTACCGGAAACCCAGTTCTAAAGAAGAAAGAAAGGATAAACCTCTGCTCCTTCAAAATATCGGGGAGGAGTGTGAACCGGACGATAGGCGAACCTATCTACTCCTACTGGGTGAGGTAAAAATAATTCAGTCAGTCCGTGCCGTGCGTGATACCCGCTTAGGCGATCATGTATCTTTCGATAAATAACTGACGAGGCAGATTATTTCCAGTAGTAGGTTGCCATTTATTTCTGCGGTAGACCAGTTGCCATCCAAGGCTGTAGAACCCGGTCTGTCCTGCTATTTACCCATAGCTGGCGGGAGAAGAAAAAGAAGATTCATACTTTTCCCAGGGGTATTAGCACGTCAGTGAATGTAATAGATTCGACTGGAATTCGAACTCGGCTCTCCGATTCCTCAATCCAAGCCGCTATCCACAGAAAATTTCAGAGTACAAGGGGCGGGGAGACGTCAAAAGAAGACAGTTGAAATAGACCTTAGAAGGAACCGGAAACCCAACCCTAAATAAGAAACAAGGGATATCTCGACTTCAATCAGTTTCTCAGCGACGTCAGGTGGCTTCTCTCTGTCTTTTCTATAAATATTTTTATGACAACTGCTCAGCTGCCTTGGTGTCCCGACTATTTGAATTTAAGCGTGCTACTAGATTGGCATCTAGGTCCCTCCTTTTTACTGTTGAAATAGCTAAATGCACCGCCACTTCTACTCTAACAGTTTATTTTCTTGCTCTTCCTGCCTGTGCAACTCCCATCCGTTTCCTTGCTTCACTGATAACTACAATCTTCAAATATCTAAATGCAAAGTTAATCGCCATTTTCTGTCTTCTTAAACCCTGTTTATTTTCTTATCACTATTTTTTCTTTTTTCTTTTTTCTTTTTCTTTTTCTTTTTTCTTTTTTCTTTTTTTCTGTTTTTTCTTTCTTTTTTCTTCTTTTTTCTGTTTTTTCTTTCTTTTTTCTTTTTGTTTTGCTTTTTTCTGTTTTCCTTTTTTCTTTTTTTTTTTCTTTTTTTTAATCTTAATGTTTTCGATCGGCCCTGATTGCGAATGCCCGTAGAATGACAGATTCAATAGTTGCGATAAAAAGCCAAAGTCATTAAGAAAAAAAGAAAAACAGAAAAAAAAAAAACAGAAAAAAAAAGAAAAAGAAGAAAAAGAAAAGAAATAACTAAAATTTTAATAAATGACTCATAAATTGCTCGAGGTATAAATTCACATTTTTTGAAAACGGAGAAAAAAAAAACTTTCAAATGTATTAAACATTTCTTTAAGCAGGGCCGGCTTTAGGGTCTCGACACCCACTCTCTATAATATGTCGATTCCAAAGTTTCTCAACAGGGCAGCCAGAAAATCTCGAAGAAAAATTGGTGGAGGAAGGGAAAGCACTTTTTTCAAATTACTAAATTATCCAATTTAAATGAAAATTTTAGTACATACTCATTAATTATTTACTTTTATAATGAATAGATGTTTTTATTTTTTTTTAAATATGGGAAAATGTCATTCTTTTTTTAATAATCACTAATATCTTCATCACTAAAATTTATTCGAAAAAAAATATCTAAGTCGCTAATATTTTCATTTCCATAAAGATTAATCACCGACGCGTCTCCACTGGAAAAGAAAATTTCACAAAGATTCCAACACAACACATAAAAAGACATCCCCGACAAACTAAATTTTCTTAAAAAAAAGAAAAAATCAGTGATAATGCTTATCAGGACTTTATGCATTTACTGTTTTGCCGATCGTTTGACGGAAAAATTAGGGTCAATTATGGGTTTTTAGGGTTAGTGGTAGGCTAGGGGTAGAACTTAATCCGTAAACATTTGACGAATGAGATAATCCACAATTTACGTTGCTATATGGATTAGCGTTTCTTAGCAGCGTCTTTTTCACCCGGTTCTGTCATACATAAAAAAAACTCAAAAAATGTTTCCTCTAATACGACTCATGGCTAAATTTTGTAATATTGCCGTCATATATGGTCTTCTACCCCCGCTGTATGTCTCGAGGTCCTCGACAAAATCCAGAGACGAATATGCAATGTGATAGGTCCTGATCTGGTATCTATTCTACAGTCGCTTTCTCACAGACGTGTCATGGCTTCCCTCTGTCTCTTCTACAATGTATTTATCACGGCAACTGTCCCGACGAGCTACTTTCGCTTGTTCCCAGACTGTATGAATTTAAGCGTGCTACTAGGCTGGCATCACAGTCCCACCCTTTCACTGTCGAAACGGTTGAATGTAACTGTCTCTTCTACTCAAAATGTTTCTTCTCTCGCACTTCTCGTCTGTGGAATTCTCTTCTTCTTGCTTCCCTTGTAACTATAATCTTCAAATATTCAAGTGTAATGTCAATCGACATCTGAACCCCTGAGATTATTCCCCCGTCCTTCTCTGTATCCTTTCCTCAAACACGACTCTTTATTCTTGTCCTCAATCCTCTGCTTAAAAAATAAATAAATAAATAAATGCATAAATTAATTTAAAAAGAACCGTTCAGAAGAAAATTATAATTTAAAAAAATACGCGCTACTGAAATTAGAGCTTTTGATCACCCGCTCCTCAGTAGGCATTGGGCCCTCACGCAGTTGAGAGGTTCGGGGTAGTAAGCACCGGCCCGATCGATTATTATAGTTAATGATTGACACTATAACTTAGGTAGAAAAAAAAGTAAAAAGTACAAAAAAAAAAAAAAGCTGCTGAAACTAGCCCTTTTGGGGCTTTAACCTTATCGGGGATTGCTGCATAGTATGCACCGCTCCGGCCATGCAGATACACGATATATATTATTTAGTTGATCACTGACTATGTAGCGTCAGTTTAAAAATAATTTTAAAAATGCCGGATGGCTATAAAACAGTACTGAAATAAATGGCAGAGTCCACAACGGGGCCTCAAAAAAAAAAAAAAAAACGCGCGAAAGGTTTGGGGGTTAAGGATTAAGACGCGCCGGTCCCTCCCTTTAAATCCTTGCGTCTTGGCGGCACTACTGCGTTGCTAGGGTTCAAATAATAAATTTCAGTTCCGACGAATTTTAATTTATGTAAACATTAAATAGCCCCCACCCCCATATTCTCAATAATGAAAAAAGTCTTCAATAAAACAAATTCTTACATTTCTTGTCGAACGAATCAGATATTCTAGACCAAAAAGTTCTGGGTTAATTTGCAGATTAGGACCGGCGCCTAGTTTGCATTAAAATTTTTCCCAAATACTTACATTTAGGTGTAAATGTACATACTTCATTAAAAAAATGAATGGATGAATTTAATAAAATCTACTGTTTTGGAGTTATCGACCATAAAAGTTCGTATTCATTCGCGTCGCGACAGCCATTGCTAGCATTGTTTACATACATTTGCTGCAGAAAGCTAAGCGCGGAAGAGAACGTAGTTAACGGCCTTGTTTACTGATCTGTTTACTTGTCTCAACTTGTCTCAATTACTGCGCGCAAGAGAACGGTTCTCAACGTGCGCAATAAGCAAGACAAGTGAATAATCCACTCATAGCTCTTCCGCAGCGAATGTATACAAAATGACTAGATGCAACCGAACGTTCTATACCATTTCTTCTCTTGCATTTCTCGTTTGTATAATTCACTTCAGATGTAACCGTAAGTTCTATGCTAGCAGTTTCTTCTCTCGCACTAATCGCTTGCGGAACTTTCTTCCGGCCTCTTGATTTCCGCTCAAATTTTATCTCCAAAAACTTAAATGCAATATCAATCGTTATCTTCTGTCTTCGTAATTCTTGTTCTTTTATTGTTCACTCTCCTTAAGAATGTTTTTCTTTAACACTCAGTAACCCCTTGCGTCTTAGTGACTTTAATGCCTTTCTTGGGGTGAAATAATTAAAAAAAAAGAATGTAAATAATATGCATAATGATAAATGGTCATCCCATAAATTCAAACAAAAGTAATTTATTTTTCTAATGGTAATATTAGCCGTTTCCTCATAAGGAAACATTTGGCATTCATTGACCGAAGAGCAAGAGCTCCTCGAGTGACTCTTTTCTTCAATCCTTGGCCATCAGGGTAGGATCAAAGTGTAGTATCTGTTCGCCTCATTTCTAATGGTAACATTTATTGACCGAGCTTGCAGTACGTATTTCAGGTGAAATTATAAAAGTCTTCTATTAAATGCCGATGTCCAAAACGACCTCAAGTCCGTTGTTACCTGGGGCAAAAAATGACTTATTAATTTTAACACCTCGAAAGCTAAAATTCTCTTCATTATTTACCTAAGAGGCCCTTCACTGCCTTTCATCAGCATGGCTGATGCTATCCTCCAGGAAACGACTCGTTGCGCCTACTTGGGCTAACGTTCTCAGCTGACATGAAGTAGAAAGACTATACACTGTATCACGCGAGACAGTTTTTCTCTCCAGAATCTATCTTACATATCTATAAGTCTACCTTAGTCCACGCTTAGAATATTGCTGCCATATATATAGTCTGGTGCCCCTACTATTTACCTTGAGCTCCTTGATAAAATCCAAACAAGAATCAGCAATATTATTGGTCCTGATCTGACAGCTCGGCTTCAGTGACTTTTCAGTTGTCTCTTTGTCTCTATAAATACTTTCACGATAATTGTTTGGATGAGGTCTTCGTTATGTTACCAAGATTTTTTTTAAATTTAAGTGCAGTACTAGATTGGCGTCGAGATCTCATCAATTTATAGTTGAACTAGCTAGATTTAACCGTAAATTCTATGCTAACAATTTCTTTTCACGCACTTCTCGCTTATGGAACTCCCTTCCGGCTCTATGCTTTCCAGCCAACTTTCGTCTTCAAAAATTTAAATGTAATATCAGTGACTATCAATTGTCCTGATTACTCTCTTCTCTTTCCGCCTATTATTAATGTTTTTGTTTCTAATTCTTCCACACCAAGTAACCCCTTGTGGCTTAATGGCTTTACAGCTTTGAGGAAATCGATTGAAAAAAAAATCAGGAAAATACGTTTCATATTGACCCTTCAAGCACTGATCGAGGTTTCATTTCTAACCTTTTGTTTGAAATAGCGTCTAACGTTAACTTCTTGATTATACCATTATTTTTTATTCGAGTTAGTGCACCAAAAAACTGTCCTTCTGCCGTACCGAATTTATCTTCACTGAAAAGAATGTATAGCTGCAAATGGAAAGCATTCAGGAACTGTTCGCGTTTTGGTTTAGTCAGCTTCTGTGTTGATCCATGTTTAGCAAAATATTTGAACTGTAGGTCAAGTGGACATAGAACCAAGATTTCTGAGTGATGACACGTCTGGGAAAAGTTTTCTTTTTCATGTAGAAAACGTTACAGGAGGTCAAAATTTAATCTGAAATATTTCTATGCGTGCAGAGCAGAATTCTATTTTACTTATTAAAGAATAATTTGTGGGATTTTCATGTGCAAAATTGTGACGTGAGAATTTCCAAAAATACAGTAAGTGGGGAAAGGGTGAGAGAAAAGAGCACAGCACCGATTTGGTGTGCATTACTCATACAATTATATAAAAAAGTAAAAATAAATTTAATTAAGCAAGGAATTAATATATTCATGGTCCTCCACACCCACCCAGACTCATTAATAGGAATCCAAAGTTCAATAGATACAAATTTGTGACATATATATATATATATATATATATATATATATATATATATATATATATATATTCGTGTGTGTGTGTGTGTGTGTGTGTACTTCGAAGTAGTACAATTCTTAATAAGTTGCTCTCGCTAGATCACCGAATAGTAAATTGGATCCGTACCGGGTGCTACATGGTTGTATTTTTTCACTACAACAAAACCACGCTTAGTAAATCTCTCTCTTTCTTTTTCTCTTTCTCTCTTTCTCTCTCTCTCCACACAAACACACACACACACACTCATAAACACACACTCATAAACACACACACGCACACACACATATATATTTCTTTGTCATATTCAACGAAACATGTTTAAAAGAAAGTTTACAGCCCAAATATACATTAATATATATTATAAATTAGCTGATTTAAAAATATGGTTCCTTCGCTACACGGGAATTAGCATGTTTCCAAAACCGAAGCTAAAAACTTCAAATATTATATAATTAAAAGCATTAGTTCTGTTTCTGAAATTTAATTTTAATTTAATTATATAATTAAATTTTAAGTTTTTAGTTTCGGTTTTTGAAACATGGTAATTCCTGTGTAGCGAAGGAATCATATTTTTAAATCAGTTAATTTATAATATTTATGGTGTGTAAATTTACATTGAGCACTGTTTTGTAAAAATAAAAATATCAATAAGAACACCGGTTTATATATCTTACTGTTCTTCTTTTTTTTACTATAATATATATATATATATATATATATATATATATATATATATATATATATATATATATATATATATATATATACACTACAGTTCAAAGGATTAGCAAAGGATGAACTTTACAGAAGAGTGAAACGTTTCCATCCAAAAAATGAAAAAGATCTCTTAGAATTATTGAAAAAAAAATGGAATCAATTATCAAAACTTATACTTTGAGAAACCTTTACAACGAATGCCAAAAGGTTTGTGCTGCAGTAATCAAGGCTAAAGGAGGCTATTTTAACGAGAGCAAAATTTAATCATATAATGCTTTTTTCTTTTTGTCGCAATAAAATTTGTAAGAGAATCATGTCTCACCCTTTTTTTTAACCATGTATGATAATTTTAACAAAACATTTACTTTTTGGCCCAATTTTTAAAATTACCTGGGGCGGCCTCAAATGTTTGAACTGTAATATATATATATATATATATATATATATATATATATATATATTAAAGAATACAGTTTCCATATATATATGTGTGTGAGTGTGTGTGTGTGGAAACTATTCAGATTTTCACATCATTTTCAGTAGATATATGTCTTGTAGCTATATATTACAATAATGCAGAAACAGTGTAATAACATTGTTATCTATCTATCTATATATATATATATAAGTGTGTGTGAGAGAGAGAGAGAGAGAGAGAGAGAGAGAGAAATAGTGAGTGTGTGTAGCTATTGTTATATACATCAGTATTTATGTATATATACATATATATGTGTGTGTGTGGCTAGACAGTAAGATGACATGGATGACTACATAAGTATGTAAATCAAATCGGTGCATGGTTATCTGTTATCCAATATAAATTATGAACAGGCCACCCGGTCTAGATGGGTGGAGTTGATTTCAATATTTCACAACAGTTTGACGCGTAAATACAGCAAGTGAATGATGCCTTCGGAAGCCTTGACGTCTCAAAGTCATGATTTACCCATAAATGTAACGTGTGCACGAACTGAAAAGGGCGGATAACAAATTAAAAAAAAAATTAAATTAAAATTTTTAAAAAAAGTGTGAAGAATTGATTAAATGAGGGGCCCAGAAGAGCTCCTTTAGATTTTATCTTTATCCCTTGACTTACAGTATCTTCATGACAAGTCGAAAGTGTCAGCATGAAACAAACGTTTAAGCTGAGATCAATGATTAAAAATAGCTTCGGGACGAATGAATCCTGTAGGTCTTGGAGAGGAGCATCCTTCTTGGAACCATCAAGTCTAGAGTCAACCGTTGTCTTCCCCTTTTATTCATATAATCTCTCCCTTAACGTAACCCTCTGACCCGAGCGGCCTAGAGTACAAAGTGAACCTTACTGTAAAGAAAAATATATGTACAAGAACTCCAAAGAAAGAACTGTACCAAATAACACAAAATAAATAGAAGGAAGCCAGCTAATGTATGACATTGATGGGGACCCTGTAATGCTGTGGGGGTGTTCATGCGCCATGTTTGGGATCTGTTGTTTCGCGTAAACACATAACTGGCCAGACAACGGTAGGTTGTATTGCTTCATGACCATTTTCACTCATTCCTGAACTCCATTTATACAAACGCTTTCTAAAGATCAAAACTTAAAAACGTCTTCGAATGCTCTATCCCAACTACTATGGAAAATGCTCGGACGAACGGCATCTTCCTAGTTCCACCTGGTCTAACCTTCACGGTTAGGACCCGCCATGTCACTTACTGTTATGGGATCTTACCCATAATAATAATAATAATGGACTATTCCATACTTAATAAATACTGCGCCTCAGGAGGAGGCAAGGAGGTCAGTCAGTAGTTCAAGTGGAGTCAGTAGTTTAAGTCAAGCCAAGAGTCGAGTCAGAGGCAGTCCGAAACAGAGTCGCGTTCATAGTGATACTGGTCGAGACTACATTGTTCTCTCTACTAAACCTGATTGTTCATACTAACACTTCTACTTCTCTGTATATATTCCTGTTTGTAATATATCTGTGTTATTCCATACCTGTGTTCGAGTTCTTCTTTATTGGTTCGACCTTGGACTACCACCGTGGTACAAGGAACCGGACCATAGCACTTACATTGGAGCAAACGACCCGCATTCCCTCCGTATTCGATCGGCAAGAAGTAAGTTCCACACGTACAGCTTCCTTCCGTGAACCCCTGCCCTATGGAATAGACCCCGAAGAGGATGTTTCCGGATCACTACAATCTTAACCTGTTCAAATCTAGAGCCAACCGTTATCTTCCCCTCCTACCCATATATACTACCTCTTAACGTAACCCTCTACCTCGAGTGGCCCTCGGGCCTTGTACAGGGTGATGCATACTGTAAAATAGGTAAGGAGTAAAATGAAGACAGTAGGTTTTAGAGAGGACCACTATTCTTCGAAACTCGTGAATTGGCTCTAGAGAATCAGGATTGTGCCAAATAACAGAAATCACATCACTCAAAGACTTTGAACAATAGCAACAACGGTGGCGTAATGGATAGCAGCTCAGATTGATGAATCGGAGATTCGAGTTCGAATTCCAATCAAATCCATTACCTTGAGAAAGGTATGAATCATTTTCCTCTCCCCCACAAGCTATGGGTAAATAGCAGAAAAGACCGCGTTCTATAGCCTTGACTGCCAAGTGGTCTATCGCAGAAAGAAATGGCAACCTACTGCGGGAAAAAATCTGCCTAGTCAGTAATATATCGAAAGGTACATGATCGCCTAAGCGGGTATCTTTTATGGCACATAACTGACTGAAACTCACTTACGTGATAATACCCTTGGGAAAGGTATGAATCCTCTTCTCTTTCTCCCAGCTATGGGTAAAGAGCAGAACAGACCGGGTTCTATAGTTTTTGATGGTCTACTGTAAAAAGAAATGGCAGCCTAGTGCGGGAAAAAATCTGCCTCGTCAGTCATGTATCACGCATGTCACATAACCAATATAACGTGGAGAGAATCAAGATGCTGAAATTCCAACGGCTTTAAAAAAAAAAAGATTAAGGAAGACCCCCACCCCCAATCAGTGATGGGAAAAAGCAATAAACTTAAGGAACCTATTTTCCTGATTTTTTATTAGAGTGATTTTATAAATCTCAACCGAAAGTAGCGTAGTCTGTTCGGTCTAACGTTCGTCCAGATTTGAATATTGCTGCCACATATGGGCCGTTGCTCTTGTTATAGATTTAGAGATCTATTCATGAAATCCAAACAAGAATCCGCAATATTATTGGTCCTGACATGGCATCTCGGCTTCAGTCACTTTACCACCGCCGTAATTTAGCTTCTTTATGTGTTTTCTATAAATATCTCCATGGTAATTGTTCTGATTAACTTTCTGCTATGGTACTTAGACTTCATGAATTTAAGCGCAGTACTGCAAATTAATTGAAACAACCACTTTAGTTTCCTTTCTTTCACGAAACAGTCAGTTTCAAACCCACTAGAGTGACACGGTGTAATCGATTTCTATTTTTTCCTGAAAAAAAAAATTAAGTCATCTAAAGGGGTGTGTAGTAATATGAATCTATTTTCGGGCGTATGATGAAATTTGTTTGAAAAATATTGCGTCATCCGTGATTGCATCAGATTTCTATCACGTACAGACACTATTGTCTCGACTGTCGATTAGTTGCCCTACGGCTATTGTCTGCGATGCACGTTATTCCAAGGAAGCGTGCGAAAATTGTAACGTTACACGAACACACCGGCAAGCCTTAACAGTGAGCAAATCAAAGAACTATAGACTGGTCAGGAAACTCTCCTGATTTAAATCCAATCGAGAATCTGTGGTCAATCTGCAAGGAAAGATTCCGTGGAATGGACGTACCAAGTACTGGATCATGTTTCATTGGAAAAATACGAAAAAAAGAAAATAACGGAATTATTCGTTTTGTTTTAATTAATTTGCACAAGGATGTAGGTTGGCAAAAAGGTCACATGAATTTCAAGTTGAATCAGATAGATACAAGTTCTATGCTAACAGATTCTTCTACCTTTCTTCATAAGTTCTATGCTAACAGCTAACAGTTTCTTCTATCTTTCTTCATAGGCTTTATATTAACACCTAACAGTTTCTTCTTTCTTCATAAGTTAACAGGTAACAGTTTTCCTTTGTTAAGTTCTATGCTAACAGCTAACAGTTTCTTCTATCAAACCGGGGAACTCTCTTCATACTTTCCAGCTAACTTTGATTTTCAAAAATTTAAATTCAATGTCAATCGTTTTCTACTGTCTTCTTTATTACTCTTTATCTATTTTTCCGGCTGCCTAATAAGGTTTCTCTTCTCTCTTATTCTTTCACACTCAGTAATCACTTGCGTCTTAGTGGCTTTATTGCCTTGCTTGGAGTGAAATGATTAAAAAGATTCCTTGAATGTGAAAGAAAACAGCCACTTACACACTTAAGAGATATTAAGTTGTATTTTATATAACCGAGATTTATTATGATAATAATTGGGACATGGTTGTGTCATAAAATATTTGAGAGTACTTTAGTGATCCTCCTCCACACCACACCTCTGAAAAAGAGAATCAAGTTATGGCTGGTTAAAAGGTAGAGACTTTTTTTTATTTTTGATTGTAGGTTTGTAATATGAAAGAATCCATTTACCTTCCTTGTTTGGGTTGCGGCCAGTTGACATTTCTGTTGAGTGCAGATGAGGACATTTTGTGTCAAATTTGTTGGGGAGGGTCTGGCTAAGTGTTTCCATGTATCCTTTGTTAGTGTCAGTGATAAGTGACCTAATAAAAGGTTATGGAAGGAATGGGTGGATAGAAAAGCAAACGTTGAGCGGGTGAAGAAGAATTAAAAGGAAGTGGGGGGAGCAGGAGCAGAGAAAATAGATTCGTACATGTTGAGATAAACATATCTAAATTGAAAAATGAAAGCTGAGTTAGATATGAACGGAATGACACAGATAGATAGATAGATAGATAGATAGATAGATAGATAGATAGATAGATAGATAGATGTGGGAAAAAAGTGAGATAGATATATGTGAAAAAAGTGAGATAGATAGATGCGAACAAAGTGAGATAGATATATGTGAAAAATGAGATAGATAGATAGATAGATAGATAGATAGATAGATAGATGTGGAAAAAAGTGAGATAGATATATGTGAAAAAAGTGAGATAGATAGATGCGAACAAAGTGAGATAGATATATGTGAAAAATGAGATAGATAGATAGATAGATAGATGTGAACAAAGTGAGATACATAGATAGATAGATAGAAATATAGATAGATGTGAACAAAGTGAGATAGATAGATAGATAGATAGATGTGAACAAAGTGAGATAGATAGATAGATAGATAGATAGATGTGAACAAAGTGAGATAGACAGATAGATAGATGTGAACAAAGTGAGATAGATAGATAGATAGATAGATAGATAGATAGATAGATAGATAGATAGATAGATAGATAGATTTCTCAAGATTTGATTCCTATGTCATAAGATTTATCGGGGAAACGTCTTGCATGCGTATATATATATATATATATATATATATATATATATATATATATATATATATATATATATATATATATAGTAATTTCCTTTCTTTTTATCATTTCATTTTCCACTTTTATCACAACCAGATTAGATTTGTTAGATTTGAAAAATATTCTGAACGCCTACAAACCAATGGAATCCATTGTTAGACACAAAACCTTGAAACCACGAATCCTGCTGTCAAAAAAGTTTTTATTAGAAACAGGGGCCGAGGCGACATAATTTATGCAGGTGAAATCTAGCTGGCTGTTAATGAGACAGAAAATAAATGTTTGTGTTATTTTATATCCCGTTAAGTCTTCTCCGTGGTTTTTTTTATTTATTCATTTCTTTTTTTACAGTATATTTTTAGGGAGGCAGTAATTCTACTTTCTTATGATTTTTCTTCCCCCATTTTTGTTCTTCATTACATTTTTTCCTTCCATTTTTCGTTCTTATATGTCCTCTTACCCTATTTTACCACAAAATATTATTATTTTAATAATTATTTCTAGAGTAGTTAAAGCACCAGAGATACAAATCCACGATATATTTTTTTCAATAAAAATACGCTAAAATTAAGTTATAGTTGTACTGAAAATTTTGAAAAAAAATTATAAACAAAACATAATAAAATTTGTCTATATTTCTGAAATGAGGTATTATGTACATTATTTATATTATTCTGACTATTGTCCTCATCTTTGTCGCCATATTAATTACAACGTTTCGGTCGTTGTACGCTCCAGCCTTTTCAGGTGGTTGGGATTTCGAACTGAACCCTTTATTTCGCTCACTGGGGTAGACTGTTCAAGTTCCACGTGCCATGTATAACGAATGTCAGTTATCAGTTATCTCCTGTTAATTCCCCTCTCCGAGTTCTCCACCGTGTCTTAACAAGGTATTGAACTCACACTCTTTGGGTCCTGTCACTGTGTGTACGCTACCCCGTGCAGCTGCGGAAAGAAATATAAAGAGGAGACATGCCGCCCCCTTAAGGTAAAGCTTCAAGAACACCAAAAAGCTTTACCACGAGGGGAAGTAGAAAAATCAGGCGTGGATGACTACATATGGAGAGAAAAGGGAGATCCCTGCTCTCTGTGGGATCAGGTTGAGATCATAGACAAAGAACAAGATCATTAAAAAATATGTAAATTTAAGGAATCAGCACATATGCTAGGCCACAAAAATAGATAATAGCAAAAATTGCAACATGAGCACTGGTAAAAAACGGTTGCTGATGACATTAGGTTTATAATACCCAGAAAATCATACACGGGTGTTCTCAAGGATACATGGCACAGTGGATAAAGGCGTTAGTTAGATCCAGTGACAGGACCCAAAGAGTGTGTGTTCAATACCTGGTAGAGAACTTGGAGAAGGGAATTAACAGGAGATAACTGAAAACAGACATGGCACGTGGAACTAGAACAGTCTACCCCAGTGAGGGATCAATTCAACATTCCAACCACCTAAAGAAGATCGGAGCGTAAAACGGTCGAAACGCTGTAATAAATATGGCGACAAAGATGAGGACAATAATCCGAATAATGTAAATAGTGATAATAAAATTCTAAATAAATACTAAAACGAAAATCATAATAATAGTGATTCCAGAACGAAAACCAATAATATTAATGAAAATTATGTAACTGTAGAAATCCCATAAATTTTCCTTTGCAAAATAAATGTTTTACAAAATCTATAGTTTACCAATGTACTATTTCATCTACTGAAAATCCAGGTATTGAATTTTTTTTTATATTGGTAGCACTAAAAATGACTTTAAATTAAGATGGTACCAACATCTTATTTCAATAACAATGGGTATCGTAACCAAACATCCCTCTCTAAATACTTTTGACATTTAAAAGAAACAAATAAAACTCCCACAATAGAATGGAAATTATTCAAGAAAACGAGAACTTGTAGGTCATTAAATGACACATGTCCTCTATGCCTACATAAAAAGTTTCTTAAAAATAAAGATTTATTAAATCAACGAAACAAATTAACTGTTTTTGTGGGTATTGTATTATCTTTACATTAAAACATAATAGGATTTTTTATTTACTTTTTATTTTATGTAACTAAATCGTTTACTTGCCACAATAAGTTTGGTGCTCACACAAGGACAGATCTTTAAACCGTGTTAAAGTAAAAAACAATGTTGCAAAAAACAATCGGT
>OZ010601.1:84146191-84191191 GCA_963932145.1 Acanthosepion lycidas
ACAATTATAAAGATCGTATTATTCAAGGAATTGATAGTAAGTTAATGTCGCATTGTTAGCGAAATTATTTCGGCATTAATCTCATTAAGATTGCTCATTAATTCTTTATATAAACCACTTCTTTATGATATATATATATATATATATATATATATAAGGTTGGTGCAAAAATAATGTCGGTTTTTGACGTTAAAAATAGGTCAAAAACCGACATTGTTTTTGCACTACCTAATATACATGTTTGTATCTGTAAATATATGTGTAAATGTGTAATTGTTATTTTAGTAGGTACACATGTTTTAATAACAACTGGCCTAGATCAAGAAGCCTTAGCAAAGATAAATTGTTTCGCCACCGATATGAATCGAACTTGAGGGAAATCACATCTGTGGGATCCTTTGCCGAAACGCACCTCAAGATGCTCTCCAATAGCCAAACTGCTAACGTCACGTTTCGCCTACATAAGCGGTTTTCTCTTATGGAAAAAGTGGATAAAGCTTTATATAGTATGGTTTCACACAAAACAAGACCCAAGCTGGTGGGTTACTGAATTTGGTTGCCATGAGGCCGTACAAAGAGAGAGTAAGACTAACATATTATGAGGATAAGTATTTGGTTGTTTGGTTGGTTGGCTGGTTGGGTATTTTGTTTAGTGCCATTTCAAAATCTCAATGGGATATTTAATACCGAAATCTAAATATTTTGTACACATTGTTTTATACTTTCAGAGTAAACATGTTTTTTTTTTAACATATATAGTTTGTCGATGATAAAATGTATTACTTGGAATTTTTTCAAACGTATTGCTGGTACCGTATTTTCCGGCATACAAGACGCTGCGGCTTGGAAAACGTACCGTAATATTGGAAATAAATCTCTAAGAAAAATGTTATTCTCATACAACACATACTGACGCCACATATTGTTTACATTAATGACTCATCCGATATTGTTTGTATGGCAATGACGTACTAGTCAAGAGCAGAAAGTCTCCTGTCGATGCTAGTAAACAGAGCTTGTGGCTCGGCTCCAGGAAGGTTTATAGTCTTGTAAATACTTGTAACTGCTAAGTACTGAGGTTTCATGATATAAAAGGCTTAATTAAATAGATAGCTAACATTATAGTGTAATGTCTCAACGTACAAATCCGCGTCCCTATCAATCGAGCCAATTAGGTGACCGTCCAAACTTACTTAAGCCAAGGCGTTGCCTGACATTCGTCTTGGAAAACGCACACATATTTTTCAGGGTATTTTTAGGATAAAAAGTGCATCTTTTAAGCCGGAAATACGGTAATTCTTCTACAAAAATGTATTGTTGGTAATTTTTTGTAAAAATATATTGCTGGTAATTTTACTATAAAAATGTATTTTATAATTTTTTTATAGAAGAATGTTGGTCATTTTGCTGCAAAAATGGATTGTGGATCTTTTTACTATAAAAATGCATAGCTGATAATTATAAAAATGTACTGTTGATTTTTGTTTGGGAGTTCACTATTTGACCATAGCTGTGATCCAAACAGGTGCTACCACCCAGGGTAAGGTTGGACTTGGAAACAACAGCAGCTGTTAAGAGGTGGTTCTATCTTTAATCTCCTAATCAGTGACCTTGCTGCCGTATGTAGTCTATCATCATACCCAGGACGATGAGGATAAGTAGGATAGAAAAAATACTTGGTTTTAAGATTGTAATGATCAGTAAAGCAACCTTTTAGGAGATTGTTCCACTAAGTGATAGTTCTAGAGTGGAACTTCCTCTTTACGAATGGAATATGAAGTGAATGATTATTCGACCCTGTGTACGGGCATGACGTCTCCTTGCTGCGAAAGACAATAACTTATACTAAAAAAATGTAGCTCGCCTGAACATCTACTTTGAAAACAATGAGTAGCGTTTGGCTAGAAACTTCTGGTTTGTGGAAAGAGGCTGTAGGATGGGAAGTAGTTCATCACCCACAAGGCTACGGAAACCGTTTTTCCCATCTTTCAAAGCTGTATGATGAGTATTGAGTAGCTACAGCCTCGACGGGAAAGCAATATACTATTTTTGGTTTGAAAAGATAGATCAAGACAGAAGACGTCTGGCACAAGGAACCGAACATTTTCCCAGCATCTTTTGTGATATATTCGTCTGGGGTCTGGATTGAGCTGGAGTCCCAATAGACGTCCCAGGCTCACCTTGAGAGTACAAGCGTTCATCATGACTGGAGAAAACTCAGGGTCTAAACTTTGGGATGAAACATTACTAGCTTAGATTTAGAGGGTTTATTGTTTTCAATCAATTCGCCCCCAAGCGATGCGATAATGCCACTAAGAGGCAAGGAGCCTACTGGCAATAAAAGAGAATGAAAAAAATTTAGAAAGAGCCAAAAACCCAATCCTCAACAGGAAGCAAGGGATAAACCTCTACTTCTGTTCAAAAGACCGGGGAGGAAATGCTACAAGCCAGATCCTCTTCACTTGAGCTGTACGAACAAAGTCATCTGCCCGACACTCATCATCTAGATTTTTCATGATGCATAGGGATATATATCGGAGCTCTATATTGATATATATATGTATATGTCAGCATAAATATATATTTGCTTATACTACTTAACCCTAAAACAAACACGCACACACACACACACACACATATATATATATATATATATATGTATATATATATATATTGATAAGATTATTGGTCAGTACGTGTATATATATATATATGTGTGTGTGTGTGTGTGTGTGTGTGAAAATATAGGGAAAATAGGAAAGAAATCGTTAGGTAAATAATCCAAAGTTCTTTAATATTTTTCTTATTATATTCAAAAAACAGTGCTCGATACAAAAGTAGAGCCTAAATATAATTATTTATTTAAATTTGCGATGGAATCATATTTTTAAATAAATAATTATATATATATATATATATATATATATATATATATATATATATACAAGAGGATAGAAACCAGGTAGAACTCAATGTCCAAGACAGAACAAGAACATAATATAAAAGGCTCAAACACTAATATTCCATGGTTATAATTTATTACATTGGAATCGTAATCACGATTCAATTCATCAGACCTAAAAATTCAAAAAGAAAACAGAAAAAATATATCTTAGGGTTTAAAAATAAAATATGTGAAAGTGTATGTGTATATGTTTATTCCCCACTCTCACCTCAGGCTACTTCCTCTTCTTCTTCTTCTTCCATTACACCTCTCTCTAGATCTTTCATACATTTCCCTCTTGTTTCTCACTCTCACACATACACTCTCACTGAAATTTCATTTTAAACCCGGAGATAAATTTTGTTTTCTTTTTAAATGTCTGGGTCTGATGAATTGGATCCTGATTACGATTCCAATGTAATAAATTATAACCATGAAATATTAGTGTTTGAGCCATATATATATATATATATATATATATATATATATATATATATATATATATATATATATACATATATATATATATATATATATATATATATATATATAAATATAATTATTTATTTAAAAATATGTAGCGAGTTGGAATCATATTTTTAAATAAATAATTATATTTATGCTCTACTTTCGTATCGAGCACTATTTTTTAAAAATAATAACAAAAATACTAAGGAACTTTGGATTATTTACCAAACAAGTTTCTTTCCTATTTTCTATAATATTTTCACACACACACACATATATATATATATATATATATATATATATATATATATATATATATATTATTCTATTCTTATGTGCCACCCAGTGACAAGGCCAAAACTCAATGAATGTCGGCTAACAATCCTTTGGGTGAAGGGACTATATTGTCCGGGTATTCACTCCAGTCCGAGGGTTGACTGGAGATTCCACCCCCACTATGTAGGGAGATTTATTGACTGTATAACTTAATATCAACATTCAACTCTCCTTTCTCTCTTCCCCTTTCTCTCTTCCCCTTTCCTCCTCTCCGTTTTCCTCTGTCTCCCCATTTTTCTCTCACACTTTTCTTCTCTTCCCCTCTCTCTTCCTCTTTCTCTCCTTTCTTCCTCTATCCTCTTCCTCTCCGTCTTTCTCCCCCACCGTCTCCATTTCTCTTCACCTTTCTCATCTTTTCCCCTCTAACCTCTACCTCACTGCCTCTCTTTCTCTTCATTTCCTCTCATTATTTCCCAACCTTCTTTCTCTCTTATAACATCCCTTTTCCTCTCTCTTTCTTTTTTCTCTGCCTTTCTCCTCCTTTCTCGTTTTCTCACATCATCTCTCTATTGGAGTAATTGTGTAAGACGCCCTTTATACTATACACAAAGTCTGGCCATGTATAACTCTTTGGGTGGGGGATGACATGTTTTTAAAAATGACGGTGAACGTTGTTGTTTATGCCTGCAAATAGGGGTCACGTATTTAATTTTCAGTGTCTAAGTTCTGACGGAGGGGAAGAAAGATAAAGGAAAAATTTGAATTTATTACCTTCTGCTTTTTTTCTTTCTTTCTTACCTGCAACATTATTTACATATTGAACTTTTTCACCCCAAGCCATTTTGCCACGTATCCAATATCCTAAAATAGAAAATTAAGTGGCAAGTAGTCTTTCAACATTTTCTCTTTTGAAGCGCCTATCTGAATATTTAGTAGTAACAGCAGTAGAACCCAAATATTTAATGAATGGGTTTGACATTTGCTGGTTCGAGCAAAAGTTTGCCATTGGCTTAAGCACAAAACCACGACTTATGTTTTGAGCAATCATCGAGAACAAAAATCACAACTTGTTTACTTATAACAAACTTGTTTTGCAACAAGGTCCCCAAACAACTTTTCGCAAGTTTTGAATTCAGAGTAGTCCTTCTCCTAGACTAACTTCCATCCCAGCCTGTCCTGCTATTCACCCATAGCTGGAGGGAGAAGAAGAGGATTCATACCTTTCCCAAGCACGTTAGTGAATGTAATGAATTCGACTGGAATTCGATCTCGGCTCTCCGAGAAACTCAGTTCGAGTCGCAACCCGCTACGCCTCCTCATTTATATATTTATATATATATATGTGTTTGTGTGTATGTGTGTTTTTGTATGTGTGCGTGTATGTGTGTGTGTCTGTGTGCGTTGGGTATATGTTCTGGTTTTCTTTCATACGTGCTCAAACAAGAACACTCGTCAATACGCACACACACATACACAGGGTGTCCATAAAGTTCGTGTGCACTTTAAAAAAGGTATAACTTTATTTGTATTTGCTATAGAAATAATTTGTAAAAAGAATTAGAAAGAAGTAAATCTATATTTTTAAGGTTTTATTGAAATTTTATTTAAGTTTCCACATGTCCTCCATCATTAGCAATACAAAAGGTAATACGATTTTGCAGTTAACGGAAAAGATTTGCCAACTGATTTACAGTAATGCCTGAAATCACATTAGTTATTTTAGCTATACTTAAAACTAGGTACATTAAACTTTATAACATTTTTTACAGATTATTTCTATTGCAAATACAAATAAAGTTATAATTTTTTTTTTTAAGTGCTCACTGACTTTATGGACACCCTGTATTTGGCCAGGCACTTTGCATGAACAAAACTGCCACGCTTCATGCTTTCATGGGATTTTGAAAGCGGTGAACTGAATTATAATGAAATTTGATCGCAAAGTTACTTCCACAGCTGACGAACATTAAATTAATTGTTGTTAGCCAAAGTGAGGCTTTTATGGTTTGAAATTGTGGTTGTTATACAATATTTCTGCTAAAGAAAATAATTTCAGTCTTTGATTCATTAATTCGTTTCAGAAAACTTCACCCTTTTGTATATATATATAGATTCGCATACAAACACACAATGAACTTTCAATCACCTTATCTCTCGACCAACTTCAAAGCTTCGAAGACCACTACTCATCACCGTCAGAGGATCCGACAAAGAAATAATAACGATAATTACAAGTAGTATCCGTGAATGTTTCACGACTTTCCTATCTGAATTATCCTCGAAGATTATAATTCTTAATTTAATGATTGTATAAGCGCCTTGCGAGTTCCACAGCTATAGAATACCCGTGGAAATTCCTTTATTGCATCGGTAAGCATTTGAGCTTAACAATTTTAACGAAATATTACAACATCAATCATACATATGAGTTCTGGTCATTGCTTAATGCAGTAAGAGGGCATAAACCTAAAGATTCAAAATTGACAAGGCTTTTCATTTCACTGAAGCAGACGTTAAAAGTATTATAGCGTTATCATCTCCTCTATCTTCTTTTCCTTTGTTCCTTTCTTATTGTGTGTGTTTTTCTCACTAAAATCAAATTGCATCTCTGATATAACATTTTCATCCGTCTTTTTAAACAAAACGGAATGGTCAATTATTTATCTGGTTTGGTTTGGTTAGGTTTGTTTTCTTTTAAGGCATATCAACCACAATGGGTTATTTAACGCCGACAAGATTTTTATTGCCGTAAGTTTTTTAAAAATGTATTTCTGGTAATTTTTTTTTCCAAAATGTATTTCTAGTATTAAAACCTATTTTAATATTTTCATAGTGCTTTGACCCCTTCTGGGGTTACCTATTTACTCATAGATGTGACCCTAACAGGTATTACCACCCCCGGGTCAGGGTAGACCTAGGAACACCAGCAATTCAGAGGTGGTTCCACCCTCCTCAAAAATGTCGGAGGTATTTTATAGCCTTAACCAGGACGCGGATTTATCGTCATACACAGGACAATATTTATCTGGGGTCATGACAACAGAGGAACATGATGAATTGTAATATGATGATATTTTTTTATTGCAAGAGCCTTCGTCAGATTATTCTGCAAGCCATTGGATTGGCATCAAAATAACGTGAAAGCTTTCTTAGAACCAAACAGATGGTGTTTAATCAATGCTTGAAGGTTATTGGTTGATGGTGACGTCACTAAAATATAAAACTTCATAACCATTATTCAGGTGTCTGACATGTGAAGTCGAGGTTGTTCATCAGGGTCTGATCCGTCCTGATTGGATTAACCGGTGAAGGGTGCTTGATGTTGAAAGACCAGACAGCCCTCATGCTTCCAGATATGACATCACTGACGACACACCCTCAGCGCATAGGGAAAGCGTATTTTGCAAACGAAGAAAAAATCTCCGATTTTCTTAGATAAATCCAAATCATTATTATTTTATTAATAATATTTCTTACATTTTATTTTATTTGTTTATTTTTTGTTGAATATATCACAGAGGTAATCTCGTTTTAACATTCTCCAACCGTTCGCAAATAAATGTTTAGCCTCCAGCAAGACTTGGGTCCGCATCAATTCATCAGACCGGAACAGCACCTGACCGATTAAACTACGGTAACCAGCCAGTAGATATCATCATATTATAATTCTCTTTGTTCTTCCGTTCCTTCGTTAATATGTACGTTACGCCCTGCTAATACCACATAATTAATGGACTATTCAATTGTGATCTCGCGGAAAAACAGAAAAGACATATTAGAAGAGCTGTTTGGTTTCAGTGGGAAAAAGAATGAAAGAAATTATTGGAGACGAAAACACTTTCATATGTTTATGGTCTGCTTCAGTTAAAGGGAAAAAAACTGTCAGTTTTAAATCTTTTAATTTGTACCCTCTTACTTCTTAAAATAATGACCTGCATTCATACATATGGTTATTATTGCAATATTTCGTTAAAGATGATAAGATGAAATATTCAACTCTGAAATAGGAGCATTTCGACTGGTGGCCGGTAGAACTTGCACGCAGAACTAACCTCACCCCAACCTTATTCATTCATTAACTTAGGAATTATGACGCATTAGAAAATTCAAAAAAGAAAATCGTGAAATTTTTACAGGAACTTCTAGTTTAAATATAATCGCAGAGTTACATTTTCCACTGTTTTAGGAATGTGTTTCGGCCGTTCGACTCTTGGGCTTTCCTTACATATCTTGAGGCTTTAGACAATACAACGAATCTCCTCCTGAACTCTGAAATTTTACTTACTAATTTTTTTTTCTCCTCAATAGGAGTAAATAGGTTCGCCAATCGTCAGGTTGACACTTCTCTGCGGAGTAGAGGTCTATCACATGTTCCCTGTTTAGGATATGTTTTCCTTGAGTTGCTTGGGTGAATTTAACAGTGTAGGCTTTGATTTGAATTTCACCATTGCACCTATCTTAATTTTTAAAAAAATAACCAGACAGGATTAATTTACAGCCATACAATCACGAGAAAGAGTAAAATGTTTTCCGGTTCCTTCTAAAGTCGTTTCATACTATTTCAATCCCAGTAGCTTCTTGCGCCTTAGTGGCATTATTGCCTTGCTTGGGGTGAGTTGATTAAAAGAATGGTACTAATACCACTGGAGAACAAATTTCAATTTTTTGTCTATCGAATTAGATTTAACAGTTCTGTGTAATTTGGGTGCCGCTGTGCACGAAGTCTTATTCGGTTTTGCTCTATCAAATCCTGCTTTTGTTCAACACCACATCCTCTTTCGTCATATTCATACTTTTTTTCTCGCTAAGTCTTTTTGCAGTTACAGATTATGCAGCTAAGTTTTTATATTAATTATTTGTACTTATTGTTATCGTATTGTTGTATTACGTGTATCTTTATATGTAACAGTCTAAAATGTTTTTAATTTTATCATTTTTTAACCAATTTTATTAATAATAAGCTAAAAATATCACAGAATTCTAGAATTTTCACGAACGTTCCTTTTTTCTGTAGAGTATTCTAGAGGGATAACTAAAATATATAAAAGTGATTCGTTTCCGGCGTTAATCAGTCGATTCAATCCGTCAGTCAGCTAAATAAGTTTTCGCGTTAACATAATTTTGAATTGGCATAAGATTTAGTGAGTAATTTTGTCGTCGTGATTTAATAGTTGATTTCATTAGATGTGATTTATATGTTACCTACTTATGTTTCTAGTTTAATTTCGTAGATTAAAGACTGAGATAGGTAAATATGAAAGAGTATAATAAAGACTGAGATAGATAGATAGATAGATAGATAGATAGATAGATAGATAGATAGATAGATAGATAGATAGAGATAGACAGACATGAAAATGCTGAGATAGATTATGAAAAGGCTGAGATAGATAGATAGATAGATAGATAGATAGATAGATATGAACATACTGAGATAGAGATATATGAAAAGGCTGAGACAGACAGACAGATAGATAGATAGATAGATAGATAGATAGATAGATAGATAGATAGATAGATAGATAGATAGATATAGACAGACATGAAAATGCTGAGATAGATTATGAAAAGGCTGAGATAGATAGATAGATAGATAGATAGATAGATAGATGTGAACATACTGAGATAGAGATATATGAAAAGGCTGAGATAGATAGATAGATAGATAGATAGATAGATAGATAGATAGATAGATAGATCATGAAAATGCTGAGATAGATAATGAAAAGGCTGAGATAGATAGATAGATAGATGTGAACATACTGAGATAGAGATATATGAAAAGGCTGAGACAGACAGATAGATAGATAGATAGATAGATAGATAGACATGAAAATGCTGATAGATAATGAAAAGGCTGAGATAGATAGATAGATAGATAGATAGATAGATAGATAATGGCTTGAATGCTCAACAACAGGACGTGTCAGCACGAAGGGGTTTTGGTCTTTTCACAGGTTGATATCTCGAGGGCTTTTCTTAGGACTTTGCTGGAAAGTTAAACTTGAAAGTTCGTTCCATCTAAATTTTTCTCATGAAGGCACAAAAAGGAATGTTCTGTCCTGGGGTTTAAATATGCGTTGAATCTTTCGGCTCTATTTTTCCCCGTGTCGATTTATGAACCCCTCAGCTGGACTATTCCTCTTGAAGCGCAAATGACTTCTTATTTGGCCGTTAACTACTTTCTCAACGGTTCCTTCTTTATCCGGTGTTTATCCCTCATAGCAGTTTTTTTTTATTGAAAAATCAGGAACATACATTCCGTCCAGAATTTCACAAGGGTTGAAAATCTCGTATCTCATTTGCCAATAAATACGAAAGCGTTTGCCAAGAATTCAAAAAATGAATTCGAAACGAATGAAATAGTTTTGGCGGTATCAACCGCTTGTGTCAAAAGGGCCATGAAAAATGTAATAATTTATACACGAACCGTCTGGCCTTCAGAAAAATACACTTCTCTAAAAAAAAAAAAAAACGTGTATTAAAAACAAAACAACCTAGACGATTATATATTTTTGATTATAACATTTTTGAAAATAATAAAAATCGCCCCACTTAACAGACACCATGTTCACGATTTTGTTTTTATAGAAAGTGTCCATTAAGTTTTCTGAAATAAAAAAAAATATATCATGCGTCAAAAATATTAGGTTGGTGCAAAAATAATGACGTAATGATGTCGTTTTTTGACGTTAAAAAATACGTCAAAAAACGACATTATTACGTCATTATTTTTGCACCAAACTAATAGATGTTTTTTTTTGTTTTCTTTTTTTTTTTTTTTTGTTTCTTTTAAAGAAGACGAAAGGAACTGAGAGATGGTGGGGGGAATACAAAAGAACGTCTCGCCAGTATGAGTTGTATTTTTTTTTCTTTTTCGTCTCAAGGGAAAGAAAAAGAAAGAAAAAAAGAACTCGTTCACACAGCTATTCATCTGCTCTTAGGCTATAAACATTCCCCCCCACTCCAATTCATACCAGCCTCATTTCAAACCCAACCCTCAAAACAAAGCAAAACCACGAGTTTTTTGGGGTTTTTTTATCTGCTTATCTACCTTGCCCTTGACCCAGAGTTAGGTAATTTTGTTTTTTATTGCTTTTATTGATTTATTTTTGCTACATTCCAAACAATATTTCGACATTTTTTAATTCTGTTTGTCTGGAAAATAGACTTGAAGCAACAGAACCGTAGCTTTACAAAAGGATGCTGAGAATTTCATTGGCTGAACATGTGAGCAATGACGAAGTTTTAGAGAAAATGGAAATAAAAAAGCGCACTTATACTAAAACATCGAGACAGTTGAAATTTCTATTTAAATTTTAATCAGGAAAGGGGGCTTGGAAAATTGGAACCTCACAGGATAGGAGAAAGGCAAGAGGGACAGAGGAAATCAACGTATAACCTATCGTGAATGAGTGAATGTATGGTAGAAAGAAAGAAAGAAAGAAAGAAAGAAATGATCTGCCGTTACACAGATAGATAGATAGATAGATAGATAGATAGATAGATAGATAGATAGATAGATAGATAGATATGAACATACTGAGATACATAGCGAGAGATATATGAAAAGGCTGATGTAGATAGAGAGACGGATGGATGAAAAGGCTGAGATAGATAGATAGATAGATAGATAGATAGATAGATAGATAGATAGATAGATAGATAGATAGATAGATAGATAGATATAGAGGGAAAAGAGAATGGGAAAGATAGGAGGGGAGAGAGCGGGAAGAGAACAGGGGGAGAAGTAGAGAGAGAGATGATCAAAGCAAAGCAACTGTATGAAATGGATAAGAGAGGGAGTAAAAGGAATGAACAAACAAGAAAAGACATGAAGAAAGAATATTTAAGGAGTGAACAAGAAAGAAAGAAAGAAATGACGAAAGGACGAAAAAAACAAACAAACAAACGAAGCCAATTTGGGGATTCAGTGCTAAGAATTTGATTTTGAAGGCTGATTTCAAGATAGGGAGGACTTTCTCTTTGGAACAACACAGTCTTAATTTTCCAAGTTTTCTACACGTATCTAGTGTTGTGGTTTAGTCATTTATACATATAAATATATACTATATCAACACTGCGTAGCTTATGTAATGAGGAGTATTAGTCATTAAAATCAAAAATCAAAATTAATATAATGGCTGGCTATATTATTGAGTCAATAGCTAGATGCTGGCCCGGTTTACAATTGAGTCAAAAGGTAGATTCATGTACGGTTTATAATTGAGTCAATAGCTAGATGTTGGTCCGGTTTACAATTGAGTCAAAAGGTAGATTCATGTACGGTTTATAATTGAGTCAATAGCTAGATGTCGGTCCGGTTTACAATTGAGTGAAAAGGTAGATTCATGTACGGTTTATAATTGAGTCAATAGCTAGATGTCGGTCCGGTTTACAATTGGGTCAAAACTTTGACGTTGATTCAACTTATAGTTCGCTCATCTCTTTCATTTTGTCATTTCACCGTCTATATCAATAATGATGATGATGATAATAATTTTGTTCGACATTCTTTACTGATGATGGTTAATCGCTAAAGATTGTAGATCGATTTATGGTTGGCCTTACCTTTTATTGGTTTTTTAATGGAAACGGCGATAAGAAGCAAGACGATGGTATGCGTCTGTGATGTTCCTTTATCAAAATAGTGAAATGAATAGAGAAAATTATTTTTAATTTAGACTTTTAAATATGCCATCGGGATTCTCCTGTGATTCTATATCTATATCTATAATTCTCAAAATGTTTGTGTGTGTGTGTGTGTTTGATCGGATGTTGTTCATGCGTTTCCACAGTTTTCATCCGATTTCGATGAAATTTTTTTTGTTTGATAGATAATTCTTCAGTCCTGGTTTTGAGTCGAAATTGACTGGAAAATTTATTAGGTTGGTGCAAAAATAATGTCGTTTTTCTGTTGAAGTTGAACGTCAAAAAACGACATTATTTTTGCACCAACCTAATACAATTTTGAAGGTGAAAAATCGAAAAAACTTTTTTTTTTACACTTTGCTCAAAACTCAACGCAAAATTTAATGTCTGTAAAAAACAGCGTTAAATCAATTTAGAGAGTTGAAATCTAACGCAAAAGATTATTATTATCTGTCTACATTTCTGAGATGACGTATATGTACACTATTTACATTATTCGGACTATTGTCCTCATCTTTGTCGACATATTTATTACAACGTTTCGGCCTTTCAGTATCTGTCTATATTTCTGAGATGAGGTATTATGTACGCTATTTACATTATTCGGACTATTGTCCTCATCTTTATCGACATATTTATTACAACGTTTCGGCCTTTCAGTATCTGTTTATATTTCTGAGATGACGTATTATGTACACTGTTTACATTATTCGGACTATTGTCCTCATCTTTGTCGCCATATTTATTACAACGTTTCGGCCTTTAAGTATCTGTCTATATTTCTGAGATGATGTATTATGTACACTATTTCCATTATTCGAACTATTATTATTAGAATTCTAAAAAAATATATTATAAATAAAAATTATCGTATATTATTATTCTGACGGTCCATTGAAAAGGTTCCTTCGTTGCAAGATTGTGAACACAAAAAAGGCCCGTTGCACCCCCCACCCCGCTTCAAATAGTTATTCCCCCCCCCCATTTGGCGATGTGCTTCACTTGCAGTTACTAATATTGATTTTTGGGTGGGCTAACTTCAAACTTAATCTGTTCCCTGACTGACCCGGGATGGTAGCACCTGTTAGGGTCCCAGCTATGGGCAAATAGTTAATCCCCAATTTGAGGTCAAAACACTATGAAAGTATAAAAATAGATTTTATAGCAAAAATACTAGCAATATCTTTATATGAATACCTTACTTAAATTATTACCAGCAAAAAGTGTCTTTACAAAAAAACGTCAATGAAATCTTATCTTCAAACTGATTTCTTACAAAGAATATATATTCTATTCATGCAAATTTATTGCAAAACATCTTGTTGCCATTAAATAACCCATTGAGGTTGATAGACCGTAAAACAAAACGAACCAAACTAAATTGCTGAGTGGGAAGGGAAGACGGGTTCATGCCTTTTGTAAAGTCATCTATGAAACAGTATATGTGGCCGAGTGGTTAGAACGTTCGCATTCTGGCCATGAGATCTTGGTTCGAATCTCACCATAGTCGATTTGTCAGGAAGGAGACTTCCTGAAGTTATCGGTCTGGAGGGGTCGATCCCAGTGTATGGCACCTTTGGAAAGTGCCTGAAAAACCGTACTACAGGTGAAATTGGGTAGACGGAACCCGTCGATAGCTGTGCTAGGACCGAAGCCACAAGTAATCGTGGCCGAGAGCTTAAGCGTGCTGGCCTTGTTCAAATTGCTGATCACGTTAGATAACACGCTTCTTTCCCAGGTCTGCTCAACATGTCAGTTATGTGCCATACGTGATACTCGCTTATGTGATCATGTATCTTTCGATACATGACTGACGAAGCAGATTTTTTCCCGCAGTAGGTTGCCATTTTGTTTCTGCGGTAGACCAGTTGCCATCTATATGGTATAGAATTCGGTCTGTCCTGGAGGGGCGGAGAAAAAGAGGATTCATAACTTTCCCTAGGGTATTAGCACGTAGTTGCAGTATAAAGCACAGAGGGGGGTTCTCTATGGGGGTTGAATAAACACAAATGCGCCTGAGCAAGTGTATGCAATAGGGATTGGCTAGCCGCCCTAGTAGACGGGTATCATGCAATACGAGTGGCCAGCTATACATGTACATAAATGGAACAGACTAGTCGGGAATTTAAAGTTGGCTGACCAATTCCATTTGCCGCGTTGATATATTTTACGCTACACGCTCGAAAACTGCGGAAAATTCTTATAAGAGACAAGTGCAAATGTTGACTACGCAATAATCGGGATGAGCAGGTTTAGACGTAAACGAATGGGTGGGTCGTCTGATCGTTTATCTAAAAGTGTCAAGTGGACCTAATTAAGATGTAACTGCTTGACCTTTCCACTTGTTCTTTACTGACTTAATTCTTTTCCTTCTTTTCTTTCTGCTTCGCTTTCTTTTCTCCTTATCGCTTTCTCCCTCATGTGTTTTCTTCCTTTTTATATTTTAGAAACATCACTTTCTTTCTCTTCTTTTCTTTATACATTCGTTTAGGTCTTTCTTTCTTCTTCATTTTCCCTTCGTTATTTTCCTTTTCTCTTCGCTATCTTCCTTTTTTTCTGGATTTAAGAGTAACTTCCGTTGCTTTTTTCGTCATGTATTTTCTTTTTCTTTGTTTAAAGAACATCTCGTTCATTTCTCCCCCCACCTCTCTTTTCTTGGCTGATCATCTTATTTTAAGAAAAAGAATTCTTAAATTGTATATATATATATATATATATATATATATATATATATATATATATATATATATATATATATATATATATATACCTATATATATATATATATATATATATATATATTACTTATACCTGATCGACAATCACAAAATACCGCTAATAACAGAACGATGATGCACGATAATCGTACATCGCATTTCTGTGAACGCAGTGATAACTCGATGTCTATATTTTGCATGGATACAAATTGATTTCATTGATATGGAATTATTCTTCGAACAGGCAATTTATTATGAATTTACGCCAACAATATATAAGGTGGAAATGGTTTTATTATCAGTTTATTTGATAATGTGAATCTTTTCATGTACGTTGTTGTTTATCGCACCGAGGCTGAGGTTAGCCTACCAACAAACATCACCCAAAATTTAAGGTCACTTTTTTAGTATATGACAAGCCCCGGTGTTTAAGGTGGATTTTTGGGGATTTAAAGATCGTCTTATATGCGGAAATATATATAATATAAAGGTGTTTTTTATTATTTACTTTATATTTTTGTTATATATAGGTATATATGTTGTATATTAAATATTTTTCCTGTAATTTTATTATTTTTATTAATATTATTATTATTAGTAGTAGTAGTAGTATGTAGTAGTAGTAGTATGATGTGATGATGATTGTATTATATGATGATGATGCTGTCCATACAGACACTCATTTTAACTCCCACCATTTGACACTTTGTAACTCTGTTCTATGTAATTATAATATATTACCTATTATATTGTCCTGTCTTCTTAATCTAGGTCAGTTTATTTTTGCTATTTCAGAAAATGTGGTCATCGAAATAAATTTATTACCAAATATGGATTTTGAAATTTTTTCCTGATTATTATATTATTTATATCATTCGGACTGTTATCCTCATCTTCATCGCCATATTCACAACGTTTCAGCTGTTGTACGCTCCGTCCTTCTTCAGGTGATTAGAATTTCGAACCGACCCCCTTATTTGGGGTAGATTGTTCTATTTCCTACGTTCCATGCCTCTACCGGATTTTTTTTGGCGGGGGGTGGGGGTTCAGCATTGAACTCACAACTCTTACGTTTAGTCACTGAATGTAACTAACGCCTTTATCCACTAGTCCATATGTCCCTGAGGACATTTGTGTATGAATTTCTGGGACTCATAAACCTAATGTCCCTCGTTTTCACCAGTGTTCCTATTGCAATATTTGTGTTGTTATTCATTGCTTTTCTCTAGCACTCCTTATTACTCGTTCCCATATTGTATTCATTTCTATGGCTGGTCGGCTCAGGAGATTTTTGTGGCCTAGCATATGTTCTGATTCCTTAAGTTTTCTTATTTTCCAGTGATGTTCTATATTATTTCAACCCCATCACACAGGGGGCAGTGATCTCCCTTTTCCCTCCCTATGTGGTCAGCTACGCCTGATTTTTCTATTTCTCCTCGTACTACCGCTTTACGATGTTCTTGCAGTCTTACCTTAATGGGCGGCCTATTTCTCCTTTATATTTATTGCCACAGTTGCATGGGATGGCGTACAAACAGTCCTTAGTCATGTTCTCTTGCGTGGGGGGGGTCTTTCTCGGAAGAACTGTCTGCGAAGCGTTGAACCACTTTTGAAGATTGTCCTGATGTTATATGAACCATATTTATTTTATATTTTGGAGCTGTTGTCATGTATCAGGGGTAGTTGTTATGATGTAGGGTACTGCTTATACTGACCATTTCTGGTTCACATGTCTCTGGGTCGCCACTTATGACTTATGCTCGATGTTGTAAGCAATCACCTGAAGAAGGCCGGGCGTACAATCATAATATCTCATCTCAATAATAATAATGAACAAGGAAAATATTAAAAAATTAAAATCTTCAGACACACTGGGTTGTATGTTAATATTCTTTCGTTTTTATTATTATTTCAGTTAGATTCCTCGACTAGTTTCGGCCAACATGGCCATCATTAGGAGAAAAAAATTCTGCTTGCAAGTAGCAATGAACTACAGAAATGAATGTCTTGATGGAGAAAATGAACTTTTTGTCTGTAGTTTTCATTTTTATTTTTTTTAAATATCTGGAATATATATATATATATATATATATATATATATATATATATATATATATATATATATATATATATAGTGCATAATACACACTTCATTTGGAAACTGCGAGACTGAGACTTGTACCATGCAAAGGGAATTTTCTTTGTAAAATCCCAATAGTTAGAACTGTTCAGTTTAACTCTTTCATCAACTTTGAATTGTCCAGTAATGTTTTGGTCGACAGTTCCAGTCCTAACGCCCCCTTCTTTTATGTTTTATGGTGAATATGCTCTCAAGAAAATTTTATTTCTCCATTAAATGATCCATATGAAATTGATATGCCGTTAGAGAAACAAAACTAAAACAAGGCAAAAATAAAACAAATTAGAGATACACAAATCAAAACAAGTACAACAATTTAAATATTTGAAAAGTGCGAGACCGAAATCCGAAGGTGCATTAGGATAGAGAAAGATGCCTTCCAAAAACTAAGTAAAGTATTAAGAAACAGAAAATGTCCGTTAGAAACAAAGAAAAGAATACTCTTATGTAATATCAGTCCTCCTATAAGGCAGTGAAAGCTGAACACTCTCCTCACAGATATCAAGGAGATTTGAATCAAGAGAAATGTGGTTTTACAGAAGGATGCTGAGAATATCATGGATTGAACATGTGAGCAACGATGAAGTTTTTAGAGAAAGTGGAAAAAAGAACACTTATACTTAGTATCAGAAAGAAAGGGCGCATAATGATGGTAGGGAGCTTGAAAAAATCGACACTCTCAGGACATACTGAGGGCAAGAGGAGCAGAAGAAAACAGCGCCTAACCTAGGTTGGCAGAACAGGGACAAAAACAAACATTGCTAAGACATACAAAGGACAGGATGATGTGGAGGGCCATGATCACTCACGCCTTGAATGAACATGGCACATAAAAGAAAAAAAAGAACTCTGAAGTGTTTATTAAAGTTTTGCAAATATCAACAGTTTGCCAAAATTCCGCTGGAAGGGACAACTCAACACTGCCGACTCAACACCGCCGATTCAACACCGTCGACTCAAGACTGCCGACTCAACACCGTCGACTCAACACCGAAACAACTCAGGACTGAGACAACTCAGCACCAGAAATACATAACTTCTTTGTAATCGAATAAATGTAATTTATTAAGAATTAATTTAAAACCTTAATTGTTGAATATTTTTCTTCAAATAACGCATTTGAAAAGACACTATGTAAAATATGAACCAGCTTTTAATTCATTTTAATAAAGTAAATCGTAAATTATGAAAATATTTCTCATTAAAATATTTTAGAATGCCGATTTACTTTATTAAAAAATGAATTACATTACGATTTACTTTATTAAAAATAATTAAAAACAAAAGTTACTTCATTTTCTTTTTGCCTTTTTCGATTTGCTTTATTAAAAAATAGTTAAAAACAAATTATCGACTTGGAGTTCGAATTCCAATCGATTTCGTTAGATTCAATTGCGCACGAATACCCTTAGGAAAGGTATGAATCCATCTCTTCCCCCAGCTATGGGTTGAATAGCAGGATAGCCTGGGTTCTTTCGCCTTGGTTGGCAATTAAAAACAAAAACTGCTTCATTTTGTTTTGTTTTTTTCGATTTACTTAATTAAAAAATAGTTCACTATTTACATTATTCGGACTATTATCCTTATCTTTTTCGCCATATTTATTACAACATTTCGGCCTCAAGGACACTTGGCACAGTGGATAAAGGCGTTAGTTAGATCCAGTGACAGGACCCAAAGAGTGTGTGTTCAATACCTGGTTAAGGTGGTGGAGAACTTGGAGAGGGGAATTAACAGGAGATTACTGATAACTGACATCCATTAAACATGGCACGTGGAACTAGAACAGTCTACCCCAATGAGCGAAATAAAGGGTTCAGTTCGACATTCCAACCACCTGAAGAAGGCTGGAGCCTACAACGGCCGAAACGTTGTAATAAATATGGCGACAAAGATGAGGACAATAGTCCGGATAATGTAAATAGTGTATATAATATTTCATCTCAGAAATATAGATAAAAATAGTTTTTTAAAAAAGTGTGTTTAATTGAATAATATGTCAATTTACTTTATTAAAAAATAAATTTATTTAGGATTTACGTTATTAAAAATAATTAAAAACAAAAAACTGGTTCATATTTTACATAATTCCATCTCAAATGCCTTATTTGAAGAAAAATATTCACTAATTATTTTTTTAATCCTTAATAAGTTACTTCTATTCGGTTATAAAAATGTTATGTTTTTCTGGTGCTGAGTTGTCCTGGTGTTGAGTCGGCGGTGTTGAGTCGGCGGTGTTGAGTCGGCGGTGTTGAGCTGTCCTGCACCGAAAATTCGATGCTCACATTCCTAGCGTCTCTCGTTCGCTATGTTAGAATTTTCGAATAAATAATTATAATTATATATATATATATATATTGTTAAATATACATATTATCCCACACTGACAGCATGACTTAGAAATTCGTACACAATGCAATCTTCAGGTGCGGTGTATAGATTGACCTTTACGTAATTTGAATTTAAAACAAAAATACATACATATATATATATATATATATATATATATATATATATATATATATATGGTTATTAACGGGATTCAAATAACAAAATGTTAATTAAAAAATGAATATACAAAAGTCAAAAATAAAATTTTATTTTATTCTACTTATATATATATATATATATATATATATATATATATATATATATATATACTAAGCCTGTTTAGATAGATAGATAGATAGATAGATAGATAGATAGATAGATAGATAGATAGATAGATAGATAAGTCGTGCTATCGGTCAGGGATAATATGTATATTTATTAAAACACACACACACACACACACACATACATATATATATATATATATATATATATATATATATACTTAATAGTTCTGTTGTGTTACAGAAGCACAGTTTTATTGGCACCATGTATGTATGTATATATTTATATATTTTAGATATATGATTGCATATACATATTTATCACTAATATTATCAATCTATATATATACATATATATATATATATATATATATATATATATATATATATACGTGCAACACTTTGGAGTGTTTCCATTCTTGGAAATCATAGATAGATAGATAGATAGATAGATAGATAGATAGATAGATAGACTGAAATTTTATAAAAATGAATCGTAAGGCTTGCACACCTGCTTGTTCCGGACAATTCTTTCGTGTGTCTCTCAGTGGCACAATCATTTTCCCCTGGAATATGAAGAAATACGTGTTGTGGTGGAAGGACAAAGTGAAAGAATCCCTTATTTTCATGATGCGCCGACCTACCCAACGAGGAGAGAGACGAAGTGAAGGGTAGAAAAGAATTCATGTTACGTCAATTCTATAGATTCCAGTACGTTTTGTCACCACCCGGCAAGCGTCGAAACTACGACTCTACACGACACGACCCGACCCTTGACCTGACCGTACTCAGGCAACCGAACCGTGACAGTGGCCTAAAAATGTCGCACTTTGTACGTAAATAAAAGAAATACTTCTACATCGTGAGATGAATTAGTCACTTTCTTTCACATACTAAAGTGATTTGTCATATCAAAATTGCGAAGCCATACCTCGTAATGAACTTAGATAGATAGATAGATAGATAGATAGATAGATAGATAGATAGATAGATAGATAGATAATGAACAGAATGAGATAGATAGATAGATAGATAGATAGATAGATAGATAGATAGATAGATAATGAACAGAATGAGATAGATAGATAGATAGATAGATAGATAGATAGATAGATAGATAGATAATGAACAGAATGAGATAGATAGATAGATAGATAGATAGATAGATAGATAGATAGATAGATAGATAATGAACAGAATGAGATAGATAGATAGATAGATAGATAGATAGATAATGAACAGAATGAGATAGATAGATAGATAGATAGATAGATAGATAGATAGATAGATAGATAATGAACAGAATGAGATAGATAGATAGATAGATAGATAGATAGATAGATAATGAACAGAATGAGATAGATAGATAGATAGATAGATAGATAGATAGATAGATAGATAGATAGATAATGAACAGAATGAGATAGATAGATAGATAGATAGATAGATAGATAGATAGATAGATAGATAGATAATGAACAGAATGAGATAGATAGATAGATAGATAGATAGATAGATAGATAATGAACAGAATGAGATAGATAGATAGATAGATAGATAGATAGATAGATAGATAATGAACAGAATGAGATAGATAGATAGATAGATAGATAGATAGATAGATAGATAGATAGATAGATAGATAATGAACAGAATGAGATAGATAGATAGATAGATAGATAGATAGATAGATAGATAGATAGATAGATAATGAACAGAATGAGATAGATAGATAGATAGATAGATAGATAGATAGATAGATAGATAGATAGATAGATAGATATGAACAGAATGAGATAGATAGATAAAAAGATAGATAAGGATAGACATAGATAGATAGAAAGAAAGAAAGAAAGAAAATAACCCGAGTTCTTATGTTTGGTTTTCCTTATTTGCTATAGTAAATGTGTTATAATTTATCTAGATGTTCCGTAAGCGTTGAATGGAATTGTAATCATGGTTTCGTTTCTTGTTTACCTTACTATTGTGAATGTGCATATTTTTACCACATTCCCATATTTGAAGAGACGCTCCTTTTATTTATCAAACAGTACTTTTATTTTCGTTTATCGGCCTGAATATCCGAAATATCTTTAATAAGAAATCGGCAGCATTCAAATACGCGTATCCCTGGGCAACAGAAACCGTTGTTATTTCCGACATGCTTTAATTGCTAAATTTACCATAATTACACATTTGTTTAATTACGCTTTAATATACCCCCCCAGCCCCTGTGGAGAAAGAGACCTTATTTAATGTTGGCTGCTTTTCTTGTATTTACAAACGACCTCCAGAATTTTGTATCTTTCTTTTCATTATACAAATACAAATATAAATATATCAGACATAGCCGACACTAAAAAGACACATATTTTCTATGAGATTTCTCGGACAATCAGGCGAGCAAATGTTATTAATACAGTTTATTATAAACAGAGCATTTACTTAAATATCTGTGGCTATATAAATAACGTCTAACAATAAAATATATTAAAATATACTGGATGTCTATAAAGTCACTTTACAATTTAAAAAATTATTACAAATGCAAATGAACAGACAAATATGTGGAAATTGTTACAAAATGAGGAGTAGATATTGAAGTTTTTGAAAACTAATCTAATCCACCTCTATATGGACACTATTAGTTGCAGGAAGCACATCAAGACTGTATTCGATTTCTTACCATGTTCGCTGTAGCATAACCTCTTCAATGGTGACAATGGCATCAGAGATCTTTTGCTTTAGATCAGTGATGTCCTGTATCTTTGTTCGATACACGATATCTTTAATTATAATCCCATCGGAAGAAGTCCAGGGAAGTGATATCTGGTGAACGACATGGCCAGGGAATTGGGCAATCCATTCCAATTCACAAGTTTGGAAATGTTTGACTTAGTTCCAAATGTGGTGGTACGCCGTCTTGCTGGAAAATGATGGCTGGTTGAAGATTATCTAGTTGTGTTAAAATCAATTGCATTTGTAATATATTTTCGGAAATTGGAAAGAGACTTTGTTGACCCGCTATATATATATATATATTATTATATATTATATATTATATATATATATACATACACGCACACACGTGCACACACACACATACATATATATATATATATATATATATATATATATATGTATATATAAAGGTAAAAAAAATCCGTTGGTATATAATCCAAGTAGATCCTAGTAATATGAAATATTAGAACTGATCCACAAAAGGAGCTGAATGTATCTATTATTACAGAGCAAAAATTAATGCACAATAAAAGAGGAATAAGCTTATTTCGAAAGGCGAAAATATATTTCTTCTGCCTTATCAACCCCGGTATATATATATATATATATATATATATATATATATATATATATATATATATATATATATAATAAATTAACTGATTTAAAAATATGGTTCCATCGCTACACAGGAATTACCATGTTTCAAAAACAGAAACTAACAACTTCAAATTCAATTACATAATTAAATTAAAAGCACTAGTTCTATTTAATTAAGCTAATCACTAATGTTTTTAAAAAACAACGATCATAACATTTAGCGAGTGAATAGTGGATTAATGCATCTTTAAAATTTTGTTAGCCTAGGGATTTCGCCATTTTACTTTAATGTTTAATGGATGTCGGTTATCAGTTATCTCCTGTTAATTCTCCTATCCAAGTTCTCCACTGCCTTAACCGAGTATTGAACGCACACTCTGATAACTCACATCCATTAAACATAGTACGTAGAACTAGAACAGTCTACCCCAGTGAGCGAAATAAACGGTTCAGTCCGACATGCCAACCACCTGAAGAAGGACGAAACGTACAACGGCCGAAACGTTGTAATAAATATGGCGACAAAGATGAGGACAATAGTCCGAATAATGTAAATAGTGTACATAATACCTCATCTCAGAAATATAGACAGATACTTTGTTAAATTAGTATTTGAATTATCAAACTTAATTTATTAATTTTATAATGTAAAGAAAAATATGGCAAAACTTTGAACTTTTTAGTCATTTTTAATCTTCATTTGGAAATTATGACATTTTTGCAAAAGATTAGATTCTATCTAGCTATTGATATATATATATATATATATATATATACCCTAATTTAACGAACGAAATAGTTTTTTTTGTATATATAATTTCATTTGAGCATGCAAAATGTTTTTTATATTATTATAAATATTAAATTACCTCCCTTATTTTTCTTTTTACATAACCTCGTATTACAAGTATACTTTATTTCCGAATAAGTAGAATTCACTTTGTGAGTAAGGGTTTGTAAATTTTACCTAGCTTTATATTTTGAGCAGTCTTTGTATAACACTGACATAATTCAATTTCTGTAGCAAAAAAAAAACGCCTGCAATGCAATACTTTGGTTATTACCATTATTCTACATTATTATTTGCTTGTATGTATTCGATTCATGTGGATTTGCAAAAAAAGTGGAGGGTTAGATACTTTGAAATTAGCATTTCAATTATCAAACTTGAATGGGTTGGGTCAAGAACCTTTCAGCACTCCTTCATTCACACGGCGCCACACAAGTGCTCACTCGTATGAGGTTTTGTATAAGAAATAAGGGAAGTAATTCAGGATTTGGTATGCCAAAGTTTCGGATGCTGAAAAAAAATCTTTATGCAAGCAAGACAGTGTGAACTAAAGCTAATTCACATTACACCGAACAGTTTTTTCCAAGACTTACAAACGCAAGAAGTGTCAGTTTCTGTCATGCTCACATCTTTTCAAATTGAAGATAAATGTCCTATTAAAAATAAACTGAGTAAACTGCATAAAAAAAAATATGGATTTATAAATTTCGCCCCCACCCAAAAAAAAAATTGACAGGTTGCCTTTATGTTATAAAAATAGCCATCATTTTTTTGAGATACCACAATTACTAATTCACAGAAAAAAAGAGCATATTTTAATGAGGAAAGTCCCCAAACTTAACGAAAGTTTTATCGTCAAGATCTCTGTTATTATTAAGAAGACCAAAGCATTTTGAATATTTATTCTATTTTTTTTTTAACCCTAGAACACTAACCATGGGTATATAGTACCCAGCTCAAATTTTCCTATTTCTATTAGGTTGGTGCAAAAATAATGTCGTTTTCTCACATAGTAACATATGTGAGAAAACGACATTATTTTTGCACCAACCTAATAATTACAATTCAATATCAATTATCAGTATCTGATTTTCTTACCTAAATAATGTTTTTCAATTCCTATTAATGTTAACTCAAAGTACAAAGTTTGAAGTGCCTGCATATAAAATATTTCAAATAAAAATTTATGTTTAATATTTTTTTTTTTTTGATATACCCATGGTTAGTAGTGGTGTAACTTTAATTGATGGTTAGTGTTCTCGGGTTAAACACAGTGGATGTACTATAAATTAGCAAAGAAAATTTTAGCTTTTTTTTTTTTACAATGACTTTCATTGATTTGGAAGAACCTTGCAAAAATCAAATATGCAGAAGTTTCGGATGATGAGAAAAAGAATACCTTTTATCCGTAAAACAAAATGAACCTAAATATCTTGATTAGTAAATAACCTGTAGCGGACATTACTACATTAATTTAACTTTTAGATCAGGAAACACAACTGACGTGAAAAAGGATTAGCCAAAAGCATCATTACACATAAAATATGTATTTAATAAGATGTACAAGGATGTGAAAGAAGGCAAGCATTGAGTAGGAAAAAAGGTTGAATAAAACAAGAGTTGTCTATTATTTTGTATTCCAAAGTTCACTGAAAGAAAGTTTGTGATAGTTTCTTGTAATAAATGTTCTCAACAGTTTTGTGTGAGTGTAAGGAATGTTCAGCATATGAGTGGTGGTGTGAGTGAGAAGATTGGCGTATGATTTCAACTGTCGTGGATTCGTTTGGCAGCTGAAATCTCACTAATTATCTAAGAATATTTCTTGCTTATATAGACGACCATAGACTCCGAAGCGCTGCGCGGGGAGAGTTATTCTTCACGTGCAGACAATCTAATTGGTTGGCATTGATCAATCAGCGAGCGAGTTTTGGGGAGACTCAAGAAAGCTTCTGGGATCAGTTTCTCCTAAAAGTGCAAAAAATTGACTGCATGAAAATAGAGCGATTACAAAATTGTCGCATTGCTGCGATTTGTAAATTGTCTATAATAGCATAGTCATGATTTATTAACCAATGAATGCTTGTCGTTGTATGTGATTTGTATTTGTGTAAGTATGTGTGTGCGATATAAATTGGCACAAACCCATTGAGTTTGATATGCCGTAAAACAAACCAAACCATTCAATTACAGGATCGCCTCACTGTATAGTTTGAATAAGTTCGGTGATAAGGCGCCATTTTACTGTGGCTGTTAATATCCTGTTTTGATGAAAATAGCAAAGATAGTGACGCAAATCTAAAAGAATCCGCGTTCAATGAAATAAACTTGTGCTGTCAAAAACCTTTGACAATAAAATTGTATTAATGATTATGCAATATATATGTGAAACATCTATCGGGGACAGATGTCAAATTCCTAGGTAAAGTAAAAATTTCGGGAAGCCTTCCATGTTTCTCCTAGCGTCTGAGGGTAAATATGCAATTGTTGCTAATGGGGTTGGGCGAAAGGAATAGAGGCGAGGCGCCCAGATCAAAGGTTGCGTGGCCGCCACGACCACCCACAACCGACTTGCAAACAGTATTAGCCCGTCCTCGGTTCTTTGCTCCCGCGACCCCGCCAAATAGCTATGTGTGGAATGTGGTTGACAGCCCAGGAGAAATTAACAATAGGATGAGATAGATAGATAGATAGATAGATAGATAGATAGATAGATAATGAACAGAATTAAATAGATAGATAGATAGATAGATAGATAGATAGATAGATAGATAGATAGATAGATAATGAACAGAATTAAATAGATAGATAGATAGATAGATAGATAGATAGATAGATAGATAGATAGATAGATAGATAGATAGATAGATAGATATAAACAGAATGAGCTAGCTGGCTGGCTAGCTAGCTAATTCTGAAAGAAAGAAAGAAAGAAAGAAAGAAAGAAAGAAAAAAAAGAAATCATTTTGATCATTTATTGTAGATAATTGCGTGGATAAGCAGAGAAAATTGCTGACAGGATATTTATATTTTAATAATGCCTCTCCGCACTCGGTAGCCTCATTTAATTTGAGTTCATCGTAATGAGCAAGTCAACCTGTTGACATGACATTGGAGATGACATCCAGACTCTTTCTTCAACCTATTATCGCATTTCAAATCAATTGTAGGCTGGTAGAGGATGGGGGTTCGGAGTTGCTTGGCTGACAATCCCATATTCCAAGTAAATGTTTTCGGTTGATACCTGATAGAACTTTCATTTATAAAGAGGCTGTTGTGGGTAGGGAGTGCGAGAAATGAATATCAACCCGAAAAAAAATCATTTCAGTGCCAAAATCCAGAAGACCTAATTAAATTCTAAAATGTTATAGAATCCATTTTTTTTTTAAATTCGACCCGCACATGCATTTAGTAAATAACTCTATATCCGATGTTGGGGTGGCAGTGTGGTGGTTATCAGCGCAAAAAAAAAAAAAAAAAAAAGAAAACTGTTGAGCCGTGTTCAAATTCCAGTCTGGTCTCCTTAAGAAAAGACATCAATCTATCTTAACTCCACAACACCAGACATGTGTTAAATAGCAGCATAGACTTAACTATGTAGCCTTGTCTGGCAACCACTCTAGGAGAATAAAATTCCGAATACCAAACCAAGAATGGGTATCAGTTCACAGATAGTAAAAAGGAATCTGTGGAGAGCCATATTCCATTACGGCCTGAAAGATCGTGGCATCTCTATCAATAAAAGTATGTATGTGTGTGTGTGTGTGTGTGTGTGTGTGTGTGTGTGTGTGTGTGTGTGTGTGTGTGTGTGTGTGTCTGTATGTGTATGTAACGAATGCACGACCTCAATTTTCGACGGATTTGCACCAAAATTTACATGCACATGCTCCAAGCTAGCGGAAAGGCCAAGACTGACTCTGCATTTCCCAACTCCCATCGATAGTGAAAATAGTCGATTTTTTCATGCTTCTACGGCAGTTTTCATGTAGTTTTCAGCCATTTTCTACTGGCTAGAGTGAGAGCCTATATCTAGCTGCCACGAATAGGCAGGAAGATTCTACTGGCCAGCGTGAGAGCCAACAGCTGACTGACACGAATGTTAACTAGCATGCAACAAAAACCGATAACAGCATTCGTCACAAGTGGGAAAAATTTAAATGTGCATGGCACTTTACTCCAATTGGCTCATTTGCTTGCTAAACTCAACGTTGATTCTGATTCCGCAGAACTGGGTTTGGGTGTGAAAAAGTATTTGTTGTTAACATTCTTTTTTCATTCGGTTTTTCCAGTTACGAGTTTTTTTTAAAGCTGATCGTTTTGTGTTCATTTTGTTTAGTTCTTTTTTCGTAACAGATTTAATGTTTAGTATAGAGCTTAGAAAAAATTCGCAGTATGAGATAGGCAAGAAGTAAGGCATATAGCAACATCAGCACGGCAAGGGCACTCCTTAAAGGCAAGGAAGGGCAAAAATATTTTAAGTCAAGTGATAGCGATTGCTGTATGAGTCGTACGATTTTTGAATCAAGCACGGGAAACGCCGGGACATGCTGCTAGTTAAAAAAAATATTTGATAGCATGTAAGAAACACAGCTATTTATTATTTTGTATGGAAGTTGGCAGCTGATCTCTACTCTGACCGGGCTTTAACAGCTCAATGGTTTAGAAAACTGGTTGGACCCAGTACTTTCACCGATCGTAATAAATGGGTGTTCCCTCAAGAAAGCCACGTGATTTGAGCGCCTGTTGAGTTTTAAACTCAACCCCCGACCTCAAGTGAAACTCGGAAATACGATCCATCGCTAAAGATGCTGGAAAAATGGTCGGTTTCCGAAGTCCTGTACCGTTCCCGTAAGCACCTGATATCCCCCAACTTTACAAGACCTAGAAAATGGAGTACCGCTGCCCTATATGGACAGGAGCTGCATAGGCTTCACTTGCCAGTCTCGATAGAGTCCAAAAGCGTCTCCACATCCTTGTGGGTGATGAATCATTTTTCACCTAACAACCCTTTTCTAACAAACGAAACGTCGCAAGCCACACACTGCTCTATCGCTATTTACATGAAAAGTGCTCAGACGAACTACATGCCTTAGTTCCACCAGTTCTAAATTTCACGGCCAAGATCCGCCATGCCACGCCCATTGTAGGGAGCCACCCTCATTCCCTTCGTACTCCATTTGTGAGACGTAAATTCCACTCTAGCAGCTTTTGCCCATTGGCCCAGCATCAGTCCACGTTCAGCCATCCATTCTCACAAGCCCGTCAGGTAGAAAGCCAGCTGCCGTCTACTGTCCTTCTTGCCTTCGATATGTCCCGTGAGTGTCAAATTCTCCAAGCCTCCCTTCCTCGTATGTCCAAGAAATCTTCTTGAAAAGGAACATCATCCATTACAGAGAATTATTGTGCACAGACCTGTACCATATGTTTTAACATTCGGATAGATGTAATCCATTAAAAAAAATCATATGAATCTAAATTTTATATCACTTTAGTTCATTAATTACCGTTTAAAAAAATAAATACGGAGTCCCTCCCGGAGGTGGGCGATCATGGCTCTCCACAACTTCCTATCGTTTGCAGCCCTTAGTAAAATTTGTCTTTTTGCTATCTCTCCTAATCTCTGTTCTACCATTCATTTACATTTTTCACAAATGTATCTGTCGATTTACCATGGTTTCCCTAGCAGTCTGAACGATAAAATTCCAGGGGTGATAAATCATTTTTCATCCAACAACCCTTATCTCGCAGACGAAACGTCGCAAGCCTCACATTGTTCTATCGCTATTTACATGAAAAGTGCTCAGACGAACTACATACCTCAGTTCCACGAATTGTAAATTTCACGGCCAAGATCCACGTCCATTGTAGCGAGCCCCATTCCCTTCGTACGCCATTTGTCAATGAATGCCAAATATTTCCTTATAAGGGGACACAGCTAATAATACCATAGTCATTCGAGATGAGAAGGGATACTATATTTTCATCCCAGCTCAATGGCCATGTTGTGGATAAAAAGCATAACTTGAGTAACAATGGCTGGATGAATGTTTCCTCAAAAGAATATTTAATATTTAATCGGAACACTTTATCCAACCCAGTAACAAACTAGCGACATTCTATCATCACCAAGCGGATCCTGAATGGATATTCTCTCAGGGAGGCCTCGCATCTTGAGCGTCTATTGGGATTTAAACTCAACCCAGACCACAAGTGTAACTCATGTATATGATCTATCACTAAACGTGCTGGAAAAATGGCCATTCCAATAAGTATCAGACTCCTTCTGCTATCTTCACCCTTTGCAAGAACCTGATCAGGTGGGAAAATGGAGCACTCCTGCCATATATGGGCAGGAGCTGCCCAGTCTTCACTTTTTAAATTTGGTAGAGTTCAAAAGCGTTTTCGTATCATTGGGAGTGATTAATTACTTTCCACCCTACAACTCCTTTCCTCACAGATGAAACGTTGCAAGCCTCTCACTGCTCTATCGTTATTTCTGTGGAAAGTGTTCAGACGAATTACATTCCTTAGTTCCACCACATATACAATGATACCTCGACTTACGTCGTTTCGAGTTAGGTCATTTTCAAAGATACGTCGTTTTTTCTTTAATATTATATGGATACATAAAACTTGCCTTACGTCGTTTTGCTCGAGTTTACGTCAGCCGTTAAAAATATTACAAACGTCAAAACACTAAAATACCAATAAACACATAGAATCAATTGAATAAATTTAAAAATAATATTATATATATATATATATATATATATATATATATATATATATAAAATTATCAGAAACAAAATATTAGCATAATAAAGTATGTTCAGCAGATGTTCTTATTTAAAATTCCTGCTGTAATAATGGTTGCTGGGACATTAGGTTTATAAGTCCCAAAAATTCATGCATATATGTCCTCAGGGATAAAGATGTTCGTTAAATCCAGTGACTAGACGCAAAGAGTTGTGAGTTCAATACCAGGCCCCACCAGTGGTGAACCAAAACTTGGAGAATTGAATTAAAGAGAAATAACTGTGACATCCGGAAGAGGCATGGCACGTGGAACTAGAACAATCTACCCCGGTGGACGAAATAAAGGGTTTGGTTCAAAATTCTAGTCACCTGAAGAAGGAGTGTACAACGGGTGAAAGGTTGTGAATATGACAATGAAGATGAGGATAACAGTTCGAATAATGTAAATAAAAATCATCATACCTCATCTCAGAGATATTGACAAACTCGTAAAAATATATATGTTAAATTCACCCACGTAATGAATTCTATTCTTTGGAAGTTAGTTCCGATACAAACCTGTGTAGAAACGCAACTTTTTTGTTCAGTTCGCGTGACTACCAACGCGTAGCCCGCGAGGGGTTTTCAAAAGAATAAATCTCTTGTGGTCATCTGAATAAATTCGCCAACTGCGTATGAAAAATTCGAAGCATGACTTCACTTGTTTTTGATCAATACATATAAGAAGCATTAGAGCATTTGTATTATTTTTTTCACTTAATTAAAATATTCCCTTGAGACCGGAGGCTAATTTTCTGCAAGCAATGTGGCCCTGCAGATTTTATTTATCCAGCTTCACTTTACATTATCAAAGTAATTACGAAACTGTCTTAATTATTTTTTAATCATTTCATCTCAAGTAAGACAATAAAGCCACTAAGACGCTAGGGGTTACTGAGGGTTAGAGAAGATGAGAAAAATACTTTTAAGGAGAGAGCACAATAAAAGAAAAAGAATTAAGAGGACAGAAGATAACGACTGACATTACAATTAAATTTTTGAAGAACTATAAAATAAAATTTCGTCGTTGCTCGGATGTTCGGTTCATGGTATCCTCATCATCTTTCTGTAGAACAACATTTATTTTGATTCAAGTCTCTTCTTCATCTGTAAAGGAGATTGTTCAGCATTCATTGCAATATAGGGGGATTTATATTACGTGGCAATTCAATTCTTTTTTCTTTACTTCTAACGAAATTTTCCTGTTTCTTACTACTTTACCAATGCTATTAAAGACAAAATCATTGACAGTCCGAATATTTCTTGGAACGAATAAGTTCGGTCAGATAACCTGTCTGTCTTTAAAAAATCAGCATATTAAATTTTAGAGCCGATGTGGGCGCGAACCAGCTTCTCTAAAACTCCTAATCATCTATGCAGCCAAATTTGTGTAAAAGTGTCAGCTAATTTTTTGAGAGTCAAATGTAAGCTTGAGTTAGTGTCGGAGGCTTATTGGACTCGTTCCATGGAGACATATTCGTGTTTTTTAGATTTTTTATTTTTATTTATTTATTTTTTTATTACTATCAAGAATTCTTTGTCACCAAATTGTTATGAAATTATTTATTGTTCTTCATGGCAATGAATAATAGCGAAATCAAAAAGGGAGTGTTAATTAAATGGAAATTCTGGAATTTTCAGTTTATAATGATATATACTTATTATTCTTTCTTCCTTTACTTACTTTCATCCTTTCTTTCTTTCTTTCTTTTTCTTTCTTTCTATCTATCTATCTGAGTCTGTTCATATCTATCTATCTATCTATCAGTTCAGATCTATCGATCAATCTATCTCATTCTGTTCATATCTATGATCTTTGTTCATATCTATCTATCTGAGTCTGTTCATATCCTTCTATCTATCTATCTATCTATCTATCTATCTATCTATCTATCTGCCTGTCTGCCTGTCTGTCTGCCTATCTGTCTCAATATATTCATATCTATCTGGAAACACCAGCAATTAAGAAGAGGTTCCACGCTCCTCGAAATCACCTGATCAGAGGCCTTGCTCTTGGATGCAGTTTATCGTCTTACCCAGGATGCGCATGTTGTTTATCGTTATACCCAGGACGTACGTTGAGGTTTCTGAAACAAACTAGTTTTTAAGTGAGTAGGTTATTAGCCTACTGCACAACCCTAACCTGGAAGACCAGGATGTGTTTTTCGCCTGGCTCTTACCTCACAGACCTGTTGAGCTTGGTTGGACCTGCTAAGAGTCGCAGGCCCCGCTCTCATAGCTTTGGAGGGGGTCGTTAAAGCACGCAAATCGTCCTAACAACGTCAAGGCGATACACCATCAGGATGGTCAGCATCTTGATTATGTCCCTAGTTTCTCTTCGAGTTACATGCGAAGTCCATTTTAGTTGTTGCCGCTGTTGGAAGGCCTCAGCTGGTGTGGTTTATGTTATTTGGTACACTTCTTTCTGATTCTGTAGCGACAGTCCACGCGTTTTAACGATGCATATGTAGTAAACAAAACAAGATCTAGATTTAAAATTCAAATGCTAAACACTGACTCATTGATTTTGTTAGAAATTCAAAAGACTCGAATTTACAAACTTTGCTTAACACCCACGCAAAAGCGAATCCAAAACAAAACTCGTGAAATTTCACACCTTGATGCGAAATATTTTTCGGCCAATAGAAAACTAGGAAACATTTAAAAACAAAATTCAAATAATCCTCAGAAACAAATTCTTTTACGGACCTTTTCGCGAGCCGACTCGAAGTTTGTTCGTCGTCCTATGGAAAAGCCTGAATCATATCCGGGAGTGAATTCCCAAATGACCTTTTCAAGCCCCACAAATAAAATAAAATAAAAGACAGGCAAATTCGCCTGTCACCAGAGAGAAGGAGACAAACGTATTAACACGTCCCTTGACAAACGTCAAGCGATCGTTATCATTATCTCTACCTTTCTTCCTCATCACCTTTATACTTGATAAACGAACGGAACATTTTAAGACTGAGCGATTACTTCAAAGACATTCCTACCCTACGATAACGCTCATATATACATACATACATACACACATACGTTCCTGCCTACATACACATAAACTCATTCTTGCAAAGACTACTACGAATATTTTGACGTCCTTGTATCAACTAAAATACATTAATTTTATTTGTAGAGACATTAATTGATTTATCTGTATATAAATTTGTTGTTTCACTTTACAATATGATTTTCTTGTTTTATATCCCTCTTATGGCAGATTATTTAACTAACAAGGCCAAATCAAGCTAATCCGTTTCAGCAATTATACACTTAACTATAACTGATAACCCACTATAGATATTCTTCGTTAAGGTCTACAGATTTCGATTTTAAAGAATCGATATCAGAAAGAGGTTTCACACAATTGACAGTTTAGATATTTCTGAACGAATCTAGCGCCGGACATGACATCCATATGTAAGTCTCGATCTGTCGAGGCTATTTAAGAACATCTCTAAATATATATATATATATATATATATATATATATATATATATATATATATATATGAATTATATGGTGGGTACCTGTGTGTATGTGCGCGAATGTATATGAGAGTGCCCTTGTACATATATGGGTGTAAAAAAAAGGGGTGGCCACTCGTATCCGAGGATTCCCGTCTGCAATCTATAATCCCTGTTGCAGGCGTCTGCTCAGGCACGTTTTGTGTTTGTTCAGCACCCACGAAGCCCATTTGTGGCATATACTGCAACTATGTTGAGCGGACCTTAATTACAGTTTCTGGGAGAGAGTGCGTTATATAGCCTGATCAACAGTCTGAACAAGGCCAGCACGCTCAAACCCTCGGTCATGATGACTTGGGACATCGTGCTAACACAACCAATTCACTCACAAGGCTTCGGTCGGCCCGTGGTATGGTTGTCGGGCACTTTCCAAAGGTGCCACATGCTGGAATCCCCTCCCCCAAACCGATCAAGAAGTCACCTTCCTGACAAATTGACTATGGTACAATTCGAACCCAGTTTTCATCATCAGACAACAAATGTTCTAATGGGTGTATACAGGTATATATACATAGTGGTATGTATGAGTATGTGTATACGCGTATATATATATATATATATATATATATATATATATATATATATATATATATATATATATATATATATATATATATATATTATAATTATTTTTTTAAAATATGATTCCTTCGCGACATAAGAGTTCTCATGTTTCAAAAACGAGAGCCGAAAACCTCAATATAATTATTAAAATTAAATTGAATTAAAGTATCAAGCCCTGTTTCATCCTCAAGCTAAAATTTAGGAATAACCAATCTTGAAATTTACGCATCTTTATAAGCATGTTCATTTGCAAAATTAATTACTATGGAAACGGCTGGGGCCACCTCCGGATTATTTACCTAACGTGTTCTTTCCTATTTTTCTATATATTTGCACACACACACACACACACACACACACACACACACACACACACATATATATATATATATATATATATATATATATATATATATATATATGAATGTATGTATGTATATGTATATGTATGTGTGTGTGTTACAAGCACAGACACATATAAATTCTCTTTAAATGTCAAGCCAGAGCACATGAAAAGCCAGAGTATTTAATGTGATTTATGACCACTAATTTTACTAATACATTCCGAAAACACCCCTTCCAAGACAGTTCAGTCGGTCTTCTTCTAGTTGAACTGATGAAGTCAAAAGACATAACCTAGCTTTTCTGTGGCGAAACGCATCTTTGATGAAATAATTTTTCCCTTTATTTCATCATTGTCATATCTATCTATCTATCTATCTAGCTAGCTAGCTATCTCTCTCAATCTCTCTCTCTCTCTCTCTCTCTATATATATATATATATATATATATATATATATATATATAATTCTCAGTCTGTTCAAATCTATCTATCTATCTATCTATCTATCTATCTATCCCCAGTCTATTCATGACTATCTATCTGTCTATCTGTCTATCTATCCCAGTTTTTTTTTTCAGTCTATCTGCGACTGTTTTTTTCTTTATTGACAGCGTAGTATTAGACATACAAGAACGACAAACCAGAATAACACTAATAATAATAATGTTGCGTCTATGTGCGAGTTTGTATGCTTATCTTATGCAACACTTATGGCATTACGTCGTAAGTTATCTTTTTTACCCTTGAACTGTTAATCTTGGTTAACACACTACAGAACCGGAAGTTGTATTCATTTTACTTCCTTCTCTACTGGACCGATCTCTGATGAGATCGAAAACCGATCTACTCTTATCTAATCTCAAATGATCTAATGGCATTTACTCACCTTTTATGATAAAAGATCCCAATCGTAAATATTTACTTCGCAGTTTATGGCACACATATCAACATGAATCCCAACTGCTTAACAGTGCCCTCCCTCTTTTTATAAGCGTTGACAGGCTTGGTGAGTAGAATCTACTTGGAGAATTCATTCTATAAAAAAACAAGAATGTTTTTTATGTCATTTCAAGTTACAAGTACCTTCTTAGTAGTACAATGTTTCCCCTTTTTTATCAGTGGTTAAAGTTAAGATCTTACACCGAGTAAGTAGTTAGAGCGAGAATGTCCTTCCTCACAAATAACGGTACTACGAAAATAGATTGGTTCTTTCGTAAAAAAAATAGGAAATCATTTTTCAGAGAAACATTTTTGTAGATTATACTTCATTAGACCTACAATCAAAACCTATTCTAAGCGTTAACCGTTATCTTCTACATGTATGCACATAAACTGTGTCTCTTCCCCTCTCACGATCGACCTCGTGGGGCTGTTGGAACTTGTACAAGGTTAACATCATTGACAACAAAAATCAGTTGGTGAAATGTAAGACCGATTCGAACAGTCTCTTCCAACAAGCTGCAACTTTATGAAACCTACTCCCAAGAGGATGCTTCCCCGATAACTACAATATTAACTTGTTTATGTCTAGGGTTAAACGTTATCTTCTACACATGTCCTCATAAACTATGCCTTTTACTCTGTGACCCTCTAGCTTGAGTGGCACTTGGAGCTTGTACAGGATTAACATCATTGTAGAAAATCCATTGGTGAGATGTAAGTTCCATTCAAACAGCTTCTTCCGAGAAACGGCTACTTTGTGAAACCGACTCCCGAGTGGATGCTTCCCGATAATTACAATAAGGTTAACATTATTGTAAAAAGAATTCAGTTGCTGAAATGTAAGACCGATTCGAATAGTCTCTTCCCACAAGCTGCTACTTTGTGAAACCGACTCCCAAGAGGATGCTTCCCCGATAACTACAATATTAACTTGTTCATGTCTAGGGTTAACCGTTATCTTCGTCACATGTCCTTATAAACTGTGCCTTCTAGCTCGAGTGGCACTTGGAGATCGTACAGGGTTAACATCATTATAAAAAAATCCAATTGTGAGATGTAAGTTTTATTCGAACAGCTTCTTCCGACAAACGGCTATTTTGTGAAATCGACTCCCGAGTGGATGTTTCCCGATAATTACAATAAGGTTAACATTATTGTAAAAAAAATTCAATAGTTGAAATGTAAGACCGATTCGAACAGTCTCTTCCCATGAGCTGCTACTTAGTGAAACCGACTCCCAATAGAATGCTTCCCGTTAACTACAATCAGATTAACATTTAAAAAAAAAAAAAAGGCACGGCCAGAATTTGAACTCAACACGATAAATCCATTTTTACAATCGATAACCGTTTCGTTACAAAGGCAAAATGAGTTGAAACGTTTCAATAGAAAAGCATTCTTTTCATTTTTTTTTTTTTTGCGCACGTGGGGTGGGCGGCGGTACCAGTGCAAATTCGCTAGTCATTTCACGTTTGTCAGATTTCTGTTTTCCTCTCCTATGAAAAGGTGTGTTTCTCGGCGCAATCAATCTCCCGATCTGCGAAGTTACACGATATAAATCAAAGAAAGGGAGTAGTTGTAGTTTGAAGAACACACACAACGATTAAAAAAAAAAATGGCTGATAACATTCCCACCTTAGAAAAACAACAAAAACGAAATAGAATAAAGCAAACTGCTTTCACTTCTTCAGAAAAGCCGGCAAATCAAACACAAATGAAACAATGCCAACAAAGATGAGGATACTAGACTACATACATACACACACACACACACACACACACACACACACACACACACACACACACACACACACATATTATATATATATATATATATAAAATCTAATAAATATTAAAAGCTCTCAAGAATATAACCGTTGAGTAATTTGTATAAAGAAAGAATAAAAGGTCTTTATAGGGTAATTTTTTTTTAAGTTTCAAGATAATGTCTCGCTATGTTTTGACCGATGAACAGTGACAAGAAACGCCTAAGAAATATGTCCAATGGAAGTCTCTTGATTCCAACAGACTGTGAAGTCAAACTAATCTTCGGCTTTTTGAAGTATTTGGGGGCCAGGGAATATTTTAATTCTTCTTTGATGTTTTGAATCCCTATTTTCTTTACTTTTCTTTTATTTAATGGCCTTTTGTTCACACACACACACACACACACACACACACACACACACACACACATATATATATATATATATATATATATATATATATATATATATATATATATTCATCGCTACACAGAAATTTCTAAGTTTCGGAATCTTAAATTTTTTCATTATCAAGCGATATTCAGTAAATTTTGAAGAAAATGATAAACTTTTTACTCTATCTCTCTCTCTCTCTCTCTCTCTCTCTATATATATATATATATATATATATATATATATATATATATATATATATATATATATATATATATATATATATATATATACACACACTTATCTCCACAAATGTTTGAATCGTGATTAAAGTTTATCTTTAGTCGATATACAAGGGACGCTCCGAAAGTAATTCCTCATGTTTTCTTTTTTTTATTTACACCAATGTTTGAGTGACGGTTACGTTTTTCTAAAGGGCGTTATACGAGGGATGCTCCGAAAGTAATGCCTATTTATTTTTATTTACCTATGAAAGGTGCTCCGTAAATATTGCCTCCTTTTATTTTATTTTATTTTTTTTTTTTTTTTAGCTCTGGGCGATATACAATGACTCCGAAAGTTTTTTTTTTTTTTCTTTCATTATCTCCCCCACTGTTTGAGTGAGAGTTAAAGTTTATCTAAAGGACGATACAGAATATATGCTCAGAAAGCAATGCCTACTTTTTATTTATTTATGGGCGATATACAATGGAATGCTCCTTAAGTAATAACTCCTTTTTTTTTCTTTTATTCTTTTTTTTAACTATGTGCGATAGACGAAGGATGCTCCGTAAGTAATGCACTCTCCTTTTCTTTATTATCATCTTTATCACCTATGGGCGATATACAAAGGATGCTCCAAAAGTAATGCCGCACACATTTTACTTTCTTTTTTTTTACTTATCTCCCCACATATTTGAGTGACAGTTAATTATTATCCATGTGCGATATACGAGAGATGCTCCGAAAGTAATACCTCCTTTTTTTCGTACAGAAGTTTTCCATAGGTTTAAGGAGGGTTAATGGATTTGCTTAACTCCTTAGTTTTGTTTCTATACCAGGCTCATCTTTTATCGGTTGTTGTTTTAAAATACTGACCACTGGTGCAGCTAGCGGGCATTTTTTAAAACTAAAGTTCACCTAGTACCAGGCCCAAGAGGCACTTAAAGTAGGTAGTCAATGAATAAGGCGTGAATTTAAGAAGGAATGGTAGGAAGTGAAGTTTATAAGAATAAGGAGGATAGATAAAGATTTATCCTAGACTTGAAGAGGTTAAGATTGAAGTGTTCCAAGAAGTATCCGAGCGGGAATCCGTTTCAAAAAGCAGCAGTCCTTGAAAAATATTCTCTGAATGGAACCTCCTTCTTACTAGTGGATATAGAAGAAACTGAACGTCAGTCAAACAACCTTTTACTCCACCTGTTATCCTTTCTTTTTCATATATGTCACACCTACCGCCATATTTGTCTTGGCATAGCTATTAGCTGAAATCTGATCTGAAATTTGTATAATGCGCGATAGGCGTGATCTATGGTATTAAGTGCATTTACAAAGGAAGATAAAAATTCTGAATTTTTTTATGTAAAATGAAACATGCATTAACATTAGGCTACGGATATATTCCTGTACTTATATGTGAGTACACACACACACAGATATATATATATATATATATATATATATGTGTGTGTGTGTGTGTGTGTGTGTGTGTGTGTGTGTGTGTGTGAAAAATAAAAACCTTTATTTTTAAAATAACTTCTTTAAAAATATGGAAAAAGTAAATTTCGGAATTTCTCTAAAAACATTCCACAAACAAACAAACGGAATTATTTTGTTAAACTTTTACAAAAAACAGAGGAATTAATTAGAAAAATGAGATGGAAAGCCTACTTCTACTTTCGTGGGAATAACTCAAGTTTACGGCTTTAAAAGTAAAAAAGTTGCACCATTCAACAAACGCGTGTTGGAATCATATTTTTAAATAAATAATTATATATATATATATATCTTTAATAGAGAGGATATAGTTGTTCCAACGAGAGAAAAGTGTGTATATTAAAAAGAAGATAGAAGCCGCAAACGTTTTAGTAATAATGTGGATTTTTAAAATGTATATTATAATTTATTTTATGGAAAATAAAGTATAGTGTATATTTTAAAAATCCTCATTATAACCAAAACGTTTGCGCCTTCTCTCTTCTCTTTGATATATATATATATATATACATATATATATATATATATATATATATATATATATATATATATATATATATATATACAAGTATATGATTGGTGCATATGGAATGAATTACAATAACCAACAATTACTATTCTTAAAAGAGTGCTCAATACAAAGTAGAGCAGATATAATTTTATCATATAATTTAGTTATTATTGGTTGGAATAAATTCTTTTTTAATACTACCCATATTTTAAACATCTGAATAGATATTATAACATGACTTCGTTGTCAAGCTTTTTGAATTTTCCTATACTTGTGTTTTGATTGGTCCATCTAGCCTTTGTAACAACGTTTTCCCCTTGCGAAGGATTGTTAATTAATTTGAAAATTTTAAAACCATTTATTTTACATTCAACGTCATCACTTGATAGACAGCGAGGGTGTTGAAACAAAATGGCTATTTTTGTAGTGATTTTATAACATATTTATGTTATTAATTTTTTTTTTAATTATTATATATATATATATATATATATATATATATATATATATATATGTGTGTGTACCGACCTGAATATCCGAGAAATCTCAAAGAAAATATGTGTCGTCCGACAGATTTCTCGGACAATCAGGCCGGTAAATGTTGTTCATACTGTTTATTATAAACAGAGCATTTACTTAAATATTTGTATCTATAAAAAGATAACGTTTAAACAAATTATATTTAAATAATTGTCGGTCTTAGTCTATTTCATATATATATATATATATATATATATATATATATATATATATATATATATATATATATATATATATATATATATATACAGAGTGAGAGAGAGAGAGTTAGAGAGATACATGCATATGTAGTCGTATCAATGTAAACAAACTCTAAGTGACAAAAGGCGACACACGAAAACGTTTCACACTTCGTCATACATTTTACCTTCAGAACTGCTCATGATATATAAAAATGTCTATATCGTTATGCCATGTATATATTTGAAACGTGCCTTTAATTCAGGAGAGTTGACAAAAATAAATAAATACATATACTGTTTAATAAATAAATGCAGCACCTACTCAGATATGAGTATCCACTAAAAATAATGTTTAAAATGATCAAAAATCTATCGGATTGATAAATAAAATCGATTACCTTAGAAAATTACTTTGTGTACGTTTGGATACGAAACTCGACAGATATGAGAAATTTGATACGCGTAGGATTTCGCTTAAAGGTACATTTCAAACTTTGCTTGATTGGCTCGGCTTCTCCCAGGAGGACACAAGTTCGAATCCTGACGGAAAAAAGGCATATTATTCTTTAATAAGAATATTCGAATATTCAGCTCGGTAGACAAAAATAAATAAATATACTGTTTAATGAATAAATGGGGCGTCTATTCAAATATGAGTATCCAGTAAAAATAACGTTGAATGTGATAAAAAGTACTTAAAAAGAGTTTCTGCAGCTTTTACAAGTGTGATTGTAGTAAAAATCTGTTTTTTACTAAATTCTAAAAAATGTAGATACATACACGACAGTTTGAATATAGCCCAAAATTAGCATAGAATGAATTTGATAGAAGAGTGTAAGAAAAATGAAAAAGAGGCTCTCAGTCATTGAAAAAAAGAATGGAACCAATTATCAAACTTATATTTGAAGAAACTTTTGCAACGAATATTAGCGGCTAAAGGAAAATATTTTGACGAGAGTAAAATTGAATCATAAAATGCTTTTTTTTTTTTTTGTTCTTTTTGTCATAATAAAATTTCTAATAAAAAAAATCATATCTCACTTCTTTTTAACCGTGTATAATAATTTTCTTTTATTAAAAACTTTTGGGCCAATTTAAAAAATTACTAGGGTTGGCCTCAAACATTTGCCGGTTTAGCGTGCGCTCATTTTGAAACCAAAGTGACTCTATACGAGAAATTAAACCATATTATGCAGCCTCAATAAATTTTGGTCTCACATTTAGCAAAAAAAAAAAAAAACGAAAAAAGAACTGAGTAGTAGTTCTTTTTATTATTAGTTTTATTTAAAATATCATCGATACTTTAACATTGAGAATGAAGCAAAACAAAGACACCGAGAAAGAAAGCATTATGCGAAATCCATCTTTACATGTTTATAAAACACGCCTTAAATGAACAACGACGGAACTGCATTGCATATAAATTAATATTCAAAGCAATTGCAGATGTTTTATTACTAAATTCTTTAGAGACTTGATGCTAGGAAAATGCATTACAGACGATTTACTATGGAAAATGCATTACAGACGATTTACTACGGAAATGCAATAAAGACGATTTACTGTGAAAAACCATTACAGTTGATTTACTATGAAAATATATTACAGCCGATTTACTATGGAAAATGCATTACAGACGATTTAGTATGAAAATGCATGACAGATTATTTAATATGGAAAATCATTACAGCCGATTTACTATGGAAAATGCATTACAGACGATTTACTCTAAAAAAAATCATTGCAGACGATTAACTATGAAAACGCATAACAGTGTATTTAATATGAAAATGCATTACAGAAGATTTGCAATGGAAAATGTATTACAGACAACTTACTATGAAAAAGCATTGCCAGCTTATTTAATATGGAAAATCATTACAGACGATTTACTATCGAAAATGCATTACAGACGATTTACTATGAAAAAGCATTACAGATGATTTACAATGGAAAATCATTGCAGACGATTAACTATGAAAATGCATGACAGTTTATTTAATATGAAAATGCGTTACAGACGATTTTCTATGGAGAGCGTTACATACGATTTACTATGAAAATGCATTACCGATGATTTTCTATTAAAAAGTGTGACAGACGATTTACTAAAAAAAATGCATTCCAGACAGTTTTCAATTAAAAACATTAAATACGATTTCCTATCAAAAAAACATTATAGGTGATTTACTATGAAAATGCATTACAGATAATTTACTGTGAAAATCTATTATAGACGATTTCATATGGAAAAACTCTATAGACGATTTACTATGAAAATTCCTTGTAAATGATTTACTATGGAAAATCATTACAGACGATTTACGATGAAAAAATATTGAATCTGTTTCTTGTTGTATGTGAAAAGTCAAGGATATCCTCAAGAAACAAGTACTAAGATTTCTTTCATTTATTCTTTGTCTTTGTAATTGGATTATATATATATATATATATATATATATATATATATATATATATATATATATATATATATATATATGCATTTATTTACAAATATTTTTCTTTTCGTTTCAGGTAAATTTTCAAGTTTTCTCAACTGATCTTACTGAAAATTGGTAAGGCAACCGTTTCTCAAGTCTTTTGCCATTTTGTTATTGTCCACATTGTTTGTAATGCACGTAATGCAAGCAGGTATACATTTCTTTCGCATATAAACTGAAATGCCAAAAAGAAATCAGAAACAGCAGCACACTGCAAGGTTTGGGTTTACCCCACTTGTCGAAATGTACTCAGTAGTTGTTGATATAATGGAATATGCATACACCTATGTTCCCCCCTCACTGGAATATGATTGGCTGGTGTCCGTCATAAATACCGACGGATGTGTAGGAGAGTTAAGAGAGCCTTAGTCTGAGAGCTAAGTCTGTAACGACGCCCATTGGACTACGCCATTGATCTACACTTCTTACCTGCGACTACGACGCGTACCAGTGGATTACTGCTACTGTATTCTACTTGGTTATAGTAGCCAAAACCACTTAGCTACTTCGTTCAAATATATCCCTTTCTGGGACATATCAGTTGTGTAGCTGTGGCAGCTAAAGTATTTAAGCTCGTTTGACTGTAGAATTATTATTTGAGGCCAGAATGATGAGCAATATGTTCCCAAGTTGCCAACAACTTTAGTTTTTGGTTTTGTTTTTGTTCTACAGAAAAAGTAGAAAATATATACTATAGACTGAAATTGCTGGGCTACTTCTGGATTTCAATTGAAGGTTTCTGGCTTTATTACTAGCTCACTTCGGGAACAGAAGAATTTTAATCATATAATCCTTAATAATAACAACGAAATTAACTGATGATTCCATAAAGTATCCTGGAAATGTTAACTCTTTTTACCTACTCTTCCTTATTGTCTAATGATAATCTTAGGGCTGGCGGATTTTAAATTTTAGGTACCAACGTCTCTAAAAAATATGACGCCATGCACTAAGGATTTTACCATCCTAGTTTAGCAGGATTTAATTAAACCAAAGAAGGATGAATCCAGAATCTGGCCTCAAGATTTTGGCCTATACTTCAGTACTCGAACTGTGACTTGGATCCAGGATATGCAGTCGCGAATATTGTGTCATATACGGCCTCCAAAAATGTTACGTCACTTACTGTTTGTCTATCAACAACTCTAGAAGCTACTTGATACTTCAACGGCTGCTTAAGAAAATTAGCTAGCAAAAAGTTGTTTTTCACTGTTTTTAAGAAAAAGTAATTTTGGTTTAATCTTGTTGCCAATTCATCAAATTAATAGTTTTTGTTTA
>OZ010601.1:84196191-84218691 GCA_963932145.1 Acanthosepion lycidas
AATCTAGTAGTGAGTGCAACTAATTGGAAGGTCGGACGTGTTTGCGTCGTTTCGTTCACTCTCCTTCTCGGAGTTTCTCGCAAACGGTTGACTTTATAGGTACTTACTACCCATAGTGCAATCACCTGTGGGGGCAACCGGCCATTCCATTACATCACTTTTATTCTCGCCATTACGTTTCTCATGTCAGATCACTATGAGTCTGCTTCTGGTATAAAATAACCGAGTACTACTTGCTGCTTGATCGGGACGTCGGCGACTAAACCAGTTCACACGCCATGCTTTTCTGCTGAAGAAAGCTAGTTGACACTTAGCAGAATAAAACCTGTCAAATGATGAACGAACCTTCTTGTATGGTCAACGGCCATATAGCGCAGTGAAACAGACCGGGCTTCGTAACTATGTATACAGCTAATGCAGTAGTGACATGGCATCACTGTGCAGAGGGCTTCTTAACCTGGTCAGTGGTCAAGACCAAAGGTTACTATGATAGAATCAATGACAATGTGTCCGTGTGTAAGACGAGTATTCAAGGTGGAGGACATCGTCTATGGTTTGACCTGGAGAGGGATAGGTACCGCCAGATCTACCTACCCAAGACACGCTTCGTATGAATGAATATCTCTCCGTCTTTTAACCCAAATATTTGGCATGAACTGGTTAAATGATTTGTTGCACAGCAAACCTACGACTCCACCTGGCCATGGGACTGATGACGAAAATGTTGAAAAAAATCAAAAATTATTGCAAATTCGTGTACACATCGATCACAAAACCTTATATTGCGTGAATGTTATTTATATATTATTTTTTTAAGTTAATGTTTTTGTCTTTTTTTTTTTTCTTCAATTAATTTCGACCGACTAAGTCCTTATCAGGAACTAAATTACAGTATCATTGAAAAATATTTTGTTAACTAAATCCTGCTAGAAATACCTTCCATATGAAAACAACGATGTTTATGAAGTCTCGTATCCTTTGAGATTTCGCGTCCCTACATTGGTCACACATGCACCACCCTCTCACGTAGCTTGACTTGTCACGTATCGAAAATTAGTGAAATTAGTGCAGACATCGATCATCACATAAAAAACATTTAGTAAGTTTATTTGGTTCATCACTGCTATATATATAATATTTTGATATGATGTACTAATATTTGTCTCATGCTAATAGTTGTATTTTGATTGATTTTGATGTGATGATCGATGTCTGCACGAATTGCAATAATTTTCGATAAGTGACAAGTCAAGCTACGAGAGAGTGTGGTGCCTGTGTGACCAATGTAATAATTTAATACTGTTTTCTGATTATTGATATAGGGACGCAATATCTCAAATGATACGAGAATTCATAAGCAGCTTTGTTTTCGTATGGTAGGGATTTCTGCCAGGAAAACATTTATCAACGATATTGGAATTTTTTAGAATTTACTTCCTGATAATGACTGAAACGATCAAAATTAGTTGAAGAAAAAAGACAAAAACAACTTTAAAAAAATAAAATATAAATAACATTCACACAATATAAGGTTCTGACTGTGATATGTTGATCGATGTGTACACGAATTGCAATAATTTTTGCAAAGTGCCAAGTCAGCCTACGAGAGAACGTGTTACTTATTTTATGGGGTTATTTTTAAACTGGTCATGAGAATTTACATTACTCGGGCTGTTATCCTCATTTTAATGCCATGTTCACAACGTTTCGGCCGTTGTGTGCTCTGGCCTTCTTCAGGTCATTGGAATTTCGAACCGAAGCCTTTATTTCATCAACCGAGGTAGATTGTTCTAGTTCCACGTGCCATGCATCTTCCGGATGTTTCAGTTATATCCCATTAACTCAATTCTCTCAAGGACATATAGCCCAGTGGATGAAGGCGTTGGTTAGATCAATTGACCAGACACAAAAAATTGTCATTTCAGTACCAGGCTACAGCAGCGGTGAACCAAATAAACTTAATAGATGTTTTTTTATGTGATGGTTGATGTCTGCACGAATTGCAATAATTTTCGATAAGTGACAAGTCAAGCTACGAGAGAGCGTGGTGCATGTGTAACCAATGTAGGGACGCGAAATCTCAAAGGATACGAGACTTCATAAACAGCATTGTTTTCAGATGGAAGGTATTTCCGCAAGGATTTAGTTAACAAAACATTTGTCAACGATACTGGCATTTAGTTCCTGATAATGACTTAGGCGGTCGAAATTAATTGAAGAAAAAAAAAGACAAAAACATTAACTTAAATTTTTTTTTTCCTAAAACCGAATCTCACTGGCTGGTTAAACTCCAAGTTTCGTAACAGCTGAAGTGCACACGAGACTAATTCCTTCAGTGAGTCACTGTTCATTGCCAATTAAATTTGGGAATGTGATCCTGTCGAAATTGACCCTTGAGTTCTCATATCGTGGTTTGTTTTCCCTCTCTTATTTCCTTTTTTTCTCTCTTCCTTTCTTTCTGTCTTCTCTTGCCTTTCATTTTAGCCTTCTTTCTCCCTCTTCCTCTTTTTTACTTTATCCTCCTCTGTCTCTACCCTTTCCTTTCTTCTCTCCCTTTCTGTCCTTATCACTGTCTCACTGTATATCACCCTCTCTCTATCATATTCTTTTCTCTCTTGCCTTTCACCATTACAGTTCTTTTTATACGTCTCTATTTCTCTTTTCTCTCTAATTCCTTTCCACTCTCCCTCTCCCCTCACACTTTTCCTTGTACATTTTTTATTCCTCTTCCTGTCTTTCTCTCTTCTGTTGTCTTCCTCTCTATACCTCATTTTTCTTTCGTTCTATCTCTGTTCCTATATCTTCTTAGCGTTATCTTTCCTTTCTCTCTTCTTCTTCTTCATCTCCTTCTCCTTCTCTATATCTCTCTCTTCTCTGCGTTATCTAGACACCATCTTTTCACTCTATTTCTTTTTTCTCTTTTTCTCTCTTTCTCCATCTTCCTGTCCTATCATTTTTCTATCTCCCTCTACTTCGTTCTTTCTTTCTTTCTTTTTCCTTTCTTTCTTGATTTTTATCTGTTACTCTCGTAATCTTACTATCCCATTTCATCTTCTCTTTTATAGCCGGACTCTTTTTTCTCCCCTTTCTCCCTTTCCTATTTCTTATTTCTTTCTTTTTTCCTTCTTTCTTTCTTTATTTTATGCCCGCGTTCCTCTCCTTTTTATCTCTTTATTTCACTTTCTCTCGCTATCTTCTCTTTTATTCTGCCACTTCCTCTTTTCTCACTCCTTTCACTTCTCTTTTTTCTTCTTTGTCTTCTTTCTTTCTTTCTTCTCCTTCTTCCCTCCTTTTTATCTCTCTCACTCTGTTTTTACTTCCACCCCATATTTTATTCTGTCACTCTCTCTTATCACTGTTCCTCACTCCGTTCACCTCTTTCTTTTTGTCTTCTCCAAACTCTTCTTTCTTTCTTTTTCCTCCCGTTTCCCTCCTTTTTATCTGACCCACTCTCTTTCTCTTTATATTTCTTTTTCTTTCTTCCACTTCCTCTTTTCTCCTTTTCTCTAACTTCTCACTTTTGTCTTCTACTCTCTGTCTTCTTTCTTTCTTTCTTTCTTTTTTTTTTCTTTTTTTCTTGCTTGCTTATTTAATACGTTTTAAGTGCTTTTCTGTCAAGTATGATGAAAAAGTATACCTACCCCTTGACACCCTGAAGAGGTTCACTTCCAGCTGCACACTGACATTTAAGGCCCCTCTGAGATTTCAAACATGTAGAAACTTTTGGCTTTTGAGCGTGGGGCGATCGGGTTTAGCTGTCATAATTTATTACCCCCTCTTCCCACCCGACTGCGAAAATCGGTGTATGCTCCCCCCACCCCTATTTGCTCCCTCCCACGACTGAAAGTACTGATGACCCACCGCACATCATATCCACATTTTTTCCTTCCTTATTTATTTCGTTCATGGGAATCGTCCACCCGTTGGGTATGTGGATTCGAATTTGTTAAAGGTTGACTATGAGCGTTGTAACTTTTACCTGCTTCGGCCTGGATAGATCCTGAGAATGGTGTGTCGACTTTAACAACCCAATGCCAGTGATGCCGCATAATTGTGTAGCTGTCAAGCGGTGGGAAGGAACGCAGACATTACTAAATGTCCGTGAAAAGTTTCTGTCGTCATTCGAATTTGATTGAATGGGTTCGCTTCCAGCTCAAAAATCAAGATGCCAATTCGCAACAGAACATTGTGAAATTCACTAATTTTACCCGCCAAAAAGTAAACTCAGAAAAGAAAGAAAGAAAGAAAGAAAGAAGAAAAGAAAACAAAGTAGAAAGAAAGAAAGAAAGAAAGAAAGAAAGAAAGAAAAAAAAAGTAGAAAGAAAAAAAGAAAGAAAGAAAACAAGGTAGAAAGAAAGAAAGAAAGAAAGAAAGAAAGAAAACAAAGTAGATGGAAAGAAAGAAAGAAAACAAAGTAGATGGAAAGAAGAAAGAGAGAAGGAAAACAAAGTAGAAAGAAAGAAAGAAAGAAAACAAAGTAGGTAGAAGAAAGAAAGAAAGAAAGAAAACAAAGTAGAAAGAAAGAAAGAAAACATAGTAGAAAGAAAGAAAACAAAGTAGAAAGAAAGAAAGAAAACAGTAGAAAGAAAGAAAGAAAGAAAGAAAGAAAGAAAGAAAGAAAGAAAGAAAGAAAGAAGAAAGAAAGAAAGGTAGAGGGAAATACAGAAATTATAGGAGAGGGAGATGGAAAGAGAAATCAAAATAGAAAAGAGGAAGAAAGAAAACAAGGTAGAAAGAAAGAAAGAAAGAAAGAAAACAAAGTAGATGGAAAGAAAGAAAGAAAACAAAGTAGATGGAAAGAAGAAAGAGAGGAGGAAAACAAAGTAGAAAGAAAGAAAGAAAGAAAGAAAGAAAGAAAGAAAGAAAGAAAGAAAGAAGGAAAACAAAGTAGGTAGAAGAAAGAAAGAAAGAAAGAAAACAAAGTAGAAAGAAAGAAAGAAAACAGTAGAAAGAAAGAAAACAAAGTAGAAAGAAAGAAAGAAAACAGTAGAAAGAAAGAAAGAAAGAAAGAAAGAAAGAAAGAAAGAAAGAAAGAAAGAAAGAAAGAAAGGTAGAGGGAAATACAGAAATTATAGGAGAGGGAGATGGAAAGAGAAATCAAAATAGAAAAGAGGAAGAAAGAGTGAAAAACGAGTGTTGAGATAAAGGAGAGAAGCAATCGTTAAAGAAAAGAAACAGAAAATGGAAAGAGAGCAAGAAAAGATAGACATTTGGAAAGAGAAAGAGGAACAAGAGAAAATGAGTGAAAGAGAAAAAGACGATTGGAGAAGGAAAGAAAGGAACAGGAATAAAAAATATAAGAGAAAAAGAAAGAGTGAGAGAGGGAGAGAGGAAATGAATTAGAGAGAAAAGGAAAATAGAGAGGTATAAAAATGGTAACGGTGAAAGGAACATGAGGGAGAAGCAAAATGATAGTGATTTTACAAGTACAAGATTTTGCAGAATTTCACGACTACATTTGACATTCAAATAGGCGGAGTGGTTGAAATAAAGTTCTTTTTTTTTTAAACAAAGCTTATCTTCTACATGGCCAGAAAGCCACTCGAGGTAGAGTATTACAGGTTAAGAGGCACATTTTATGCGGATATGTAGGGAAGATAACGTTTAGCGTTAAGATTGTAGTGATCAAGCAAGCATCTCTCAGGAGCCGGTTCCACAAAGCAGCAGTTCGTCGGAATAAGTTGCTCGAATGGAGCTTGCATCTCACCAATGGAACACGAAGGAAATGAAGGTGGATCGCTGCAATGGGCGTGGCATGGAGTGTCTTAGCCACCTTCTCTAGTCTGTTATCCCTCTCTATAGCTCTAACATTCGCCCACACTCTCATACTTACATTCTCTCTAAATTTTGTTTTTTATTTCCTGAGTTGTTTTTTGTTTTCTTTTTGAATTTGTAGGTCTGATGAATTGGATCGTATTTACGATTCCAATGGAATAAATTATATGTTCATATATGTTTGTGTTTGTGTGAGCTGCAATACGTGAACGTGCGTGTATGTATGTCTGTGTACGTTAATGAGTGAATGTTTGCATACATATGAGTGGTGTTCCGACGACAATTTTTCCTGCCACTACCATAAAACACCGATGTACGCAACCATAAACAAATCCAAAATTTCAAAAATTAATCAGTTTGTCTGACGATCGCAGAGAGCATAAAACCCAGGGACACAAACTCACATCAATCCAACCAAATATATATATATATATATATATATATATATATATATATATATATATATATATATATATATATATATATCTGAGATGAGGTAGTATGTACACTATTTACATTATTCGGACTATTGTCCTCGTCTTTGTCGCCATATTTATAATATGTAGCCAGTTAAATTCATGGTACTATTAGTATTATCATTATTATTATTATTATTATTATTATTATTATTATTATTATTATTATTGTGAAAATGGTGTTTGTGGTTAAATTGTTTTAGCTAGGATGTCTTTACTCTATTTATATTATTCGGACTATTGTCCTCATCTTTTTCGCCATATTTATATGTAATAAATATGGCGACAAAGATGAGGACAATAGTCTGAATAATGTAAATAGTATATATATATATATATATATATATATATATATATATATATAATTTTCCATAAGTTATATTCTTTAAGAATGGATTCAATTGATATGTGTTTATAAGTGGTATCACATTTATAAGTAATCCATCGAAGTACTTTCGGCATAAAGAATTATGTTCTTTTTTGATTATAGTGACATTTGTAAAATCAATGTTATGGCCAATACATAATTTTCCGTAATTAAATGCCCTAGAATGCCGACAGCCTAAATTAACGGCTGGAGGGACATTTCCTGAATATTTAATAAAAGAGGTGATTGGAATAATGTTGTCTCTAGTGGATTTTTCGAAAATAATAATTATTAAGATAAGAATAATTATTTTGGTCAGTCTATTTGGAACTGCAGCGTAGATGAAGACCATTCCACCATGAACTGTAAAATTCGAAACTCCATTTTAGTCGCGTTCGAACCCTTACTGGCCGAATAACTTCTCTTACACAACCATTTCTGTTTTCATATTCCGTCTAGCTATAACTATCTCTTTCAATATATATCAGGGATGTGCCGTCTAGGTAGGCAAGGTAGGCAGTGCCTATTCTGAATAAAATAGATCAACAGCTACATTTTCCAACTGTGGCACAATGTGCATCTTATCCAACATTATGAAGTTTACTCTGATTATTATGTATAAAATGAAACACACACACACACACACATATATATATATATATATATATATATATATATATATATATATATATATATATATATATATATATATATAAAGAAATATAGTCTTATGGTGTGCTATATTTATGGAATAAAGTGCTCAATATCAGAGATAGAGCGTGTGTAAATATAAAAGGGAACATAGAAGTCAACACTTAGAGGCGACAGTCTGTTTCATGCTATATGCAATCGTCAGGCCTGACGATTGCATATAGCATGAAACAGACTGTCGCCTCTAAGTGTTGACTTCTATGTTCCCTTTATATATATATATATATATATATATATATATATATATATATATATATATATATATATATGTGTAAATTTACTACATAGAGGTCACAAGCTGCCTACATTGAGTAATTACATGACGGCACCCACACACACACACATATATATATCTGTGAAATGCTTCTTCAGGACGATATGTTTATGGTTCTTCACATCTTTCTTTCTTTTGATGCTCTCGTTAATGCTTTCACGTTTATGACTTTTTATTGCGTTTGTGATGCTTATATTTTCCCCATTTACTCAAACTTGTTAATTGCTTGCAGCAAACCATATGATAATTATCAATGTGTATTTATATACTTTCTGTCCCATCTGTAGTGGGAAGGGAGATAAACCAACTTAAGTTAGCAAATTTATGAGTGATTATTCACCTTAGTCGTTTTAATAATCTATACAAATAAAATATTTATCTGCATTTAGACAAAATTAATTCCCGATCAAAATGCGACGTTTAATTCAACAGTTCCTTTACTCCTACTTTTCTTAGATTGCAGTCTTATTTGTTCAAGCTTTTCATGTGAGGAACTCAGATACCTTTGTCTATTAAGTGATCGTCTTGTTTCAACATGTTCTCGAAATAGGCTTTGTCGTCCTGTTGCTAATCTTTTTCTTCCGAGAGATATTTCCATGTTACTGTTTTATTTAACACATAAAATGTTTAACATGAAATGACATCGAGCAAAAACGATTGATATAATAGCAGATGTAATCAATGAATTATAGATCCCATTGAACGTGAAAAAATATAGAACGGATTAATGAAACGGTTCATTGGCCCCTATTTATACTCGCTTTATTGAATCTCAGTACATTGTTTCAAGTCTTTTGTCTCATTGCATCTCACTATTAAAACTTTCTAATAATTGATATCATTTTTACGGCATGACGACACCAGTTTAATAATAAATAAATAATTCTTCGATGTAGTCGTAAGCCGATCGTAATCGAGATTACAAAGCTACTGTTAACGCCATAATTTTGTTGATGGCTTCATACTGGGCTAATTCATAGCTGTTCTTCTCCTCGACTGAATGCTAACTACGGCTAGAAAGCCAAGTCTCTGCTTCTATTTAAATTATATCTACCTACCTGGGAAGATGGATTTGCACCTATCCCAAAGGTATTTGCGCAAAAGTTGGTATGATGAACTCGGCTGGAATTCGAACCAGGATCGTCGATTTCTTGTTTGGAACTGTTAACTATTACAATACCTGCACACGCTCTTACATGTTTGAGAATTTTATTTCTGTCTTAACCCACTGATTCTTCTTCTTCTTCTACATTTTTTTTAATATTTACTCCCGCGCCTCCACGAGGTGAGGTTGTGACACAAGATCGGTTTAATGTGAGGAGCCCGAGCGCGTACACCCGGGCAAGGAACAAAAATTCCCCGAGCCTCCGCATCGTCGCTTGCACTGGCCTCGGTGCATGCACCGATCCCTCTCTCTAGTGCAATGAGAGAGAGCGCCTCGGGCAGCTGTTCCCCAGAGCCGGCACCTCTCAGTTTAATTTTCCTCACTTGCGACTCTGTCCTCTGGTGGAGTCGCCCCTGAGCGCACTCTGCCCAAAGACAGAGACGCAACTTAGAGATGGTAAACAGGGTGTTACAAACAACTCGATAGAGTAATTTACACACTTCTTCTTTACTCTTCTTCTACATATAACTGTGTGCTTTAATTCAACTCGGATTAATTTAAATTAGGTATAGGCATGTGATTGCTGGAAAAATAAGCATAGCATGATAAAAACGTCCCTAAAGTTGACGGAAATATTTTTTTTATTCTCTAAATGTTTATGTTATTATAAAGAGGAAAAAATCAAAGTATTTTTTGATTATTTTTTTAATTTTTTAATCATTCCTAGCACGTCCAAAATTGGCGTTTAATATCATGTTTATTTTAGTCCGGAAAATTGACACAAAATCGATCGTCAGCCTTTTTTTTTATTTTTCAATTTTGTAAACAAAAGTTAATTTTTTCGTTTAAAATTCTGTCAAAAATAAGTCAATTCCTCCTACCTTACAGAATCACTTCGGTGTATTTGAATCGCCCTTTTTGTAGTTACTGTCTTGTAGTTCAATTCTGTTCACTGTCACTTGTTTCCCTCTATGCATTACTAGACCTGAGCATAACTATGTTATCTCTATAGATCGTAAATGTCTTAATGTTTCCTCATATTTTTGTGTCTTTTCAAGCAGTTTTAATTCGTCCACATCATTGTCTTTTCTTGTCGTGTCCTTAAAAAGAGTCACGTCAACAAAATGACGCTGAGGTACAAATATACGAAAGGGTATAGCAGGCACATGCATCACAGCCAAAATGTATGCGTGACAGGTGACAGGTTTTGATGAAAGCATCGCATAACCTCGCAGGTAGGGCCCAGTTCGAAATACCTTCAGGTTGGGTAACTCAGTCCGCTCAAAAGATCTCCGACTGAAGGTGCTTGCAAGTATTCAGATGTAACTCCCAAGTGGCATTAGCTGTTTTATTCCACAGACTATCGACACCCGGCTAAGATGTTCTACCTCTACTCCCGCCCATAAACAGAAACGCACAGTGAGTTAACCTCTAGTGAGTTTTGCCCACCTGCTTAAGATCAGGTAATTGACAAGCAAATCTATGACACTGAACGCAATATTTACTTTAGCGTTTCTTAATTCAACAAGATCAATCGTGTATATATTAACACCCCCCAATCAATTAAATTCATGGTATTATTATTATTATTATTATTATTATTATTATTATTATTATTATTATTATTATTGTGAAATGGTTTTGTTGATGCTATCCACTCGGAAAATGGTGTTTGTGGTTAAATTGTTTTAACTAGGATGTCTTTACTCTAATCAACTTGTAGAAGTTTGTTTTTAAGTCGTTAATATACAGAGATGCCCAAGCTTGTAAATACCTCAACCTGTCTTGGTACATGTATACATAGATGCGCACAATTCAAATATTTGGTGGGGAACTGCCTCGTAGGATGATGCAGCCAGAGAAGAAGCTCTCTCTCTCTTTCTCTCTCTCTCACACACTCTCTCTCTCACAGACATAGACACCCACGCACATACACACTTTCACACGCACACATCTTTTCTTTCTCCTTTTTTATCCTTCACTTCCTGTCTCCACCTCGTTTTTCTCTTTTCTCTTTCTTCTCCTTGTCACTCTCTCTTTCTTTCTCCTACTCATTCTATTGTGCTAAGCTCCCATCTCTCTCTCTCTTTTCTGCCATTCTCCCCACTCTCTTTCTCCTGCACTTTTTCTCTCAATTTTACTCTGTTCTCTCCCACCACATCTATTTGTCTCACGTTCTCTCCTACTCGCTCTTTCCTTTCTCTCTCTCCCCTCTGTCTCTCGGTTTTACTCTCTTCTTACCCACCACATCTCCTATCTTCCCCACGTTCTCTCCTATTCTCTCTTTCCTTTTTCTCTCTCCACTCTCTCTCTCCCAGTTTTACTCTCTTCTCTCCCACCACATCTCCTACTTGTCTCACTTTCTCTCCTACTCTCTCTCTCCTTCCTCTCTCTCCCCTCTCTCTCTCCCAGTTTTACTCTCTTCTCCGCCACCACATCTATCTGTCTCACGTTCTCTCCTACTCTCTCTTACCCTTCTCTCTCCCCCCCCTCTCTCTCTCTCTCTCACTCAATTTTACTCTCTTCTCCCCCACCACATCTGCTATCTGTCTCACGTTCTCTCCTACTCTCTCTTTCCCTTTTTCTCTCTTCTCTCTCTATTCTCTTTCTGTCTCTCTTTCCCCAGCCCCTTCTCATTCAGTTTTACTTTCTGTCACTCTTTACCTTCTTTCTCTCCTGCTCTCTCTCTCTCTCTCTCTCTCTCTCTATCTATCTATCTATCTATTTATCTTCTCTCGGTGTGTGTCTTTATTCTCTACTTTTCTTCTCGCCTGTTTCACTTACCCCTCTTCTATTTACCCCTCTTGCTCTCAATTCTCCCTCTCCTTTCTCTCTCTCTCTCCCCCTCTCTCTCTCTCTCTCTTCTGTGTGTGTCTCTCTCTATTCTCTTTCTCCTTTTCTTTCCCATATCTTTCTCACTTAGTTTTACTCTCTTCTCCTCACCTCTCGTCTCTGTTACACTTTCTCTCCTACTTTCTGTCTCTCCCTTCCCCTTCTCTCTGTCTCTTATTGCTCTTTCTCCCCATTCTCTTTCTCCTTCTCTTCCACCCATCTCTCGCTTAGTTTTACTGTCACTCTTTACCTTTTTCCCTCCTGCTCTCTTTCTCTATCTCGTCCTTCTCTCTCTGTATCTCACACCGTTCTCTTTCTTCTTCTCTTCCTGCCTCTCACTTTACTCGCTTCTTCCACTCCTCTCCCAATCCCCCTCTTTCTCTCCCCTTAATGTCTCTCACTTCTATGCATCTCTCTTTCTATTCTCTTTCTTATTCTCCCTCCTCTTTCTATCTCTATCACTCAGATTTACTCACTACTCCTACTCCTCTCTTATCTTTCCCACGTCTTTCTCTCCTGCTATGTCTCTCTCTCTCTCTTTCCATTCTCTCTCTTTTGTCCTTTTTTCTCCCCATTCTCTTTCTCCTCCCCTTTCCGTCTCCCTCTCTCTGTCTCTCTCTCGCGCGCATGCTCAGTTTTACTCTCTTCTTCTTATCCTTTCCTGCCCACTCGTCTTTCTCTCATGTTCTCCAGCCCTGCTCTTTCTTTCTGCCTCTGACTTTATCTCCGTCTCTGTCAATCTCCGTCTGTCTCTCTCTCTTTCTCTCTCCTTCCACACACACAAACACACATGTACACAGACTCTTTCATAATAAAATAAGCTATGAATCCGAATATCTATTGAAAATGGAGATTGAATATCAATTGACCAAATCACTCCGTGTCTTCGTTTCCTCTTATCCTGGATAAAAAACAAAGGTTCACTTTCTTTCTTTATTACGGGGGACGTGAAGATGGAGGGGCTTCTTTTATTTTAATCCTATCTCTTTGGCAGGAATGGTATGTAAATCACAAATCAATTCATTTAGGTCAGGGCTCACCAAACTTATTTCCCAGAAGGCCAAATAACTGAAAGAATGACTAGCGCTTGCCGGTTAGCCATTTTGTTCAATACAATACACTGAATACACAAAAAATAAAGGCAACAAATATATTTATTTAACAAAATTTATCTGTTGTGATGTCTTCCCTCTAAGAGTCTATGTTAGACTCTTCCGCCTACTATAAGTTTAGTAAGAGAGAAGGTTAAGTGACCAGTGAATAAATAAGTTGTTATGACCAAATGGTTAAGTAATAACAAAAACTAGGTTTACAGATATATCGTATATTAAACAGTAAATACACCAGAAGAGTAGTACATGACTAGTGTGTATCGTATGAACTAGCGCTCAGTCTATTCACTTTTGAAAATGTTCACAGACTTACACTCTTGTGCAAATTAATTGAAACAACCGCTTTAGTTTCCTTTCTTTCACCATATGGCCAGTTTTAAACCCACTGGAGTGAAAGGGTGTAATTGATTTCTATTTTTTCCTCAGATTAGGTCATTTGCAGTGGTGGGCAGTAATATGAATCTCTTTTCGGGATGTGTGATGAAATTTGTTTGGCCTTGAAAAATATTGCGTCATCCGTGGTTGCATCAGATTTTCATCACGTCCAGACACTATTGTCTCGACTGTCGATTAATTGTCCTAAAGCCATTGTCTGCGATGGAAGTTACTCCAAGGAAGCGTACGAAAATTGTAACGCTGCACGAACACATTTTCAAGCCTTACCAGTGAGCAAATCAAAGTAATATAGACTGGCCCAGAAACTTTCCTGATTTAAATTCAATCGAGAATCTGTGGTCAATCTTAAAGGAACGACTTCGTGGAATGGACATACGAAGTACGGACATGTGCACTGGATCATATTTCATTGGAAAAATACGAAAAGAAAGTAAGTAATAACGGAATTATTCGTTTTGTCTCAATTAATTTGCACAAGGGTGTAAGTTGTTCAAAACACTGATGCGATACCAGAGGCAAATTTCTTCAACTTTGAAAACTCATCATTAGGTAAGCAGCAATACAATTCAAGAAGTTTTCCTTCTCTCTGCTTCTCTTTCAACAAGTCACTTGCTTGCAAATCAATGACTTCCAACTGTAGTTCAACTCGTACGTCCTGAGGGTTTTAAACCAAACAAATTCTGGAACAGAAGATGACTCTCAATTTTCTCGTGATCTGAAAATCTCTCCAAAAAATGCTTATTTAAGTCATGTATCATCTTTGGAAACGCAAGGTTGACATCTTTTGCGATTCCAGAGCAAAACTCTTTGAAACACTGAAAATGAGAGAAATTTCTTTCTTCTACTTAATTGATATTCCTAAAACTTATATTAGTGAGATGCAAAAATCAGATTGGCCAAATTTTGGCATTTTTACTTACATTTATTTTAATTTTTTTTACATGGTAAGTTTAACTACAATCTATTGATAAATAGGTAAAAATAATTATATTTTAGCTCATTTGTGGCACAGTGCGACGGTGGGCCGTATGAACTGTCATCGCCGGCCATACTTTAGTGGCCTCCAATGAAGGAAGGAACAATCGTTCAGTAATCTATAAAGGTCAAACTTCTTAATGCTGAGGAGCCCTCCAGGAAGGTAGAAGTTTTTTCGCAGAACCTCAGCAATTTAATTGTGAAAAATATACAAATACGAACGAATTTTTGTTTTTATCATTTACTATTTAAAGAAAAGCAAAACAAACAAAATGACAGCCAGTTCTGGTGCAGGCGTCTCATGGTCCTCCCCTGAATCTCTGATACCCCCGAGTCTATGATATCCCCAAGCTTTGTCCCACCGAAACTAAGATTTGAGAAAAATGAATAGGGTCAAAAGCCAAAAAAAAAACATCAATTTGGCCAGTTAGAAAATCAAGAAGCTGGAGGTTTGAATGTAAACAGAGGACAGATGTAGATTATTAAGAAGAGGATTTGTGTGGCACGAGAAACTCAGAAGGTTAATCAAAACAAAAATGAAAGGAATAAAAAAGAAAGAGTCTGGATGATAATTGTTGAAATTAGCAGGGAAGTTGATTGAAAAATTAAGAAAAGAAATTAAAAACGAAATGCGTTGAAAAATCATGTTTCAAAATAATAAACGAAATTCTGAACAGTTTTAGGGAGAATCGAAATGAGGGTTTAGCTAGATGGTAATCACAGTGGTCGGAAAGAAATTAAAGATCAACACGACGAAGTGGGTTACACTGGTTCTAAGGTTTCGTGCCCCCGAAACTATGATACGTTCTCTCAGAATCAATTATAAGGGGCCCTCCTCTCTATTAGATCTCAATTTTCATATGGTAATATTCATACAAAATACAAATTTGATTGTAGCCTAATTACATACAATAATGGATCATCTGCAATATAGGTGAACAATTCAACTAGAAAAATTGAAAACTAAATGCCATATATGTAAATAGAAATCAAAGACATGTCATAAATAAAGCATTCCCTCTTAAATCAATCAATAATGTTTTGCGGCAATTTTTAACTCCAACTTGAGATTTTTCTTGTTGAATAATTTTAACATATTCAGAATCATGGATAAAAAAAGAGAATTTTGGATAGCGTTTTTTCGAAATTAGCATGAGCAAAGAAAAAAAAAACACCTCAGAATGACGTCAAAATCCGTAAACAAAATTAATCCTTTAATAGTCAGTTGTGCTTAGTTTAATTTGTAACGTATATAAATGTAAGTAGAAAAAATCAAATGTTGATAAGATAGCGAAGGTCACAAAGCACTGCCCGAGACACCCAATCAAGCTCCTACCGGCCGAGGGGTTCAGGGTAATATGCACCGGCACTGATTACAGCTTTTTCTTTGAGGGGAAAAGCTTTTCAGAGTCAGGCATAATTGATGCGAGTTGTTGCCTCGTACCATTCGCTGTATTTAATGGGGTTTCTATACTTATTTTTAATAGATACATGCAATGAAAGCGTCCTTTCACGAAGTTAGGTTGTCAGAAACCTTACAAGAATTTCAGAGCTATAGCATCACTTAGCAGGTATTCGTTGGTTAGGTTAATTTAAAAGGTTAATAGAAAGGCTTACGAAGCTTTTGAACCAAACTCTCAGAGCCTTGCTATGCCTCAGAACCCTTAGACTCCTTTGAGCCTTGAGACGCCTCAGAACCCTGAGACTCCTCAGAGACTTGAGACGCCTCAGAACCCTTAGACTCCTTTGAGCCTTGAGACGCCTCAGAACCCTTAGAATCCTTTGAGCCTTGAGACGCCTCAGAACCCTGAGACGCCTCAGAGACTTGAGACGCCTCAGAACCCTTAGACTCCTTTGAGCCTTGAGACGCCTCAGAATCCTTAGACTCCTATGAGACATGAGGCGCCTCAGAACCCTGAGACTACTCAGAGCCTTGAGACGCTTCAGAACCCTTAAACTCCTTTTTATACAATTATAATTCAAAATTTAAACCTATTCTGAGGTCTTCATTTAGCTAAATACACAGAGTTATTATGGGGAGGTACGGTGGAGGAATCGGAGAGCCGAATTTGAACTCCAGTCGGATCCATTACTTTTACTTACGTGCTAATACCCTTGGGAAAGCTATGAATCCTTTTCTTTATAGGTAAATAGCAGGACAGACCGGGTTCTATAGTTTTGGATGGCAACTTGTCTACCGCAGAAAAAATGGCAACCTACTGCGGGAAAAAATCTGCCTCGTCAATCATGTATCGAAAGATACATGATCGTCTAAGCGTGTATCACGCATGGCACATAACTGACTGGAATATATAGCAGGATCACCGGACCATAGGTGGTAGCAATATTTTAAGCATGGGCTAATGGTAGACTTGTAAATATGTAAGATAGATTCGGGCGAGAAAGATGAGTATGAATTCTACTCTTATTCCCCCAGCTATGGGTAAATAGCAGGACAAGCTGCGTTCTGTAGCCTTGGGTGTCAACCGGTCTAGGAGAAAGAAAAACTCTGAACTCAAAACCGGCCTGGAAAGGGTTGGGCTATCTTTCCCAAAAAACACCACTTCTACTGCAGCTGCAGTACACATGGTGACCCTACTGGGAAAAATAGATAATAAAGATTTAAAAATCATCCTAATTAACCCATATTCCAGCTATTCCCAGCCATTATCCATTACAGCACACACACACACACACACACACACACATCCAAACAGCACTTGGTATTCCGAAGTTATTACCCATCTAGGTACCGACCAGCTTCGACGTTGCTTAACTTCGATGATCGTACGGGAACCGGTGTTTCAATGTGATATGGCCCTAAGCTTAAATATACAGAAATACAAAAAATAAATTTGCAGCATCCTAAAGGACGGTGTGAATTTTTGCTTAGATACGTTATGGAGTGTTTTCGGCGATAGTAGCTTGTGAGATATGCTACAAGTTGCAATATATGTCATAAGTTTTCTCTCTCTCGTCTTTGGTGTCTATCAAGGTAGAAGAAAGAAAGAAAGAAAGAAAGAAAGAATTGTTTCTGTAAAGAAAAAAAGAAGCAAAGAAAAGTCTCCGTGAAGAATGAAAGCATGAAAAGTTTCTGTGAAGAAAGAAAGAAGGAAAGAAAGAAAGGTTTTCGTGAAAAATAAAAGCATGAAAAGTCCCTATAAAGAAAGGAAGAAAGAAGAAAGAAATGTCTCTGTGAAGAAAGAAAGAAAGAAAGAAAGAAAGAAAGAAAGAAAGAAATAGAAGTGGATAAACAGAAAATGAAAAGAGAGAATGAATGAATGAATGAATGAATGAATGAATGAAAAGTCTCCGTGAGAAAGAAAGAAAAATCTCCGTGAAGAAAAAAGAAAGAAAGAAAGAAAGAAATAGAAGTGGAAAAAGAAAAAAGGGTGTAAGAAGACAGAAAGACACTGGAAACGCAGAAAGAAAGAAAAAAGTCAGAATGAAGTTTAGTATTCTGAGAAGAAAAAAGATAAAAATGATGGAGCATTGTTTTAATGAATGTTTTAATGAAAAATATATTTATGAATCGAAACAAGAAAAAGTAAAGAAAAACACACTGATACCCACTCATCGTCCATGCCTAACCTTAGAGGGGGATGGAGGTGTGCATACTGCGATAGGGTGAACGAATCCAACGAAATCAGTTAACATGTAACCGTGGAACACAAGTGCTCCTTTAGTTCAGTTAGAACCGTTCGAAAGTAGGCCTCGAACTCTGTGTCATTGAGAAGCCGCTCAATCATTTCGGAGAGTTGCTGCACTTGAGGAGGTATTGGTGGGGGGGGGGGCATGGATGTTGGTCATATGTGTTGATCAAAATGACATTCAGATATTCGTAAACCCGGTTCTAGACGGCTACGTGATACAGGCACGACCTAATATCGACTAATTGTAAGGACAGCAAAAGCAGACGACACGGCGTCCACTGCACAGATCAGAGCAAATATGTCCCCGGGAGTGTCAATACGGCCTTTTCCATTTACGTCACAAAATCATCGTGTACGTATCCAGGGTGTCGCGAGAGTGTCACCTGGGATATCGAATGGCGTTTTGTTGGGTTCAGTGATAAGAGCAGGTTCTACCTTCAGGCAAATGATAGTCATTTCGTGTGAAGCCTCAACCTTGAGTGCAACATATTTCAGTGTGTATTCGACCATGACACAAAGGCCCAAGATATGCCATAAGTTGTCTTCTATAGAGGTAACAGAAAGAAAGAAAGAAAGAAAGAAAGAAAGAAAGAAAGAAAGAAAGAAAGAAAGAAAGAAAGAAAAGAAAAGACAAGAGTCTTTGAAAAGAAAGAAAAAATAGAAGTGGAAAAACGAAAACTGAAAAGCTGTTAGAAGAAAAAGAAATGTCTCCGTAAAGAAAGAAAGAAAGAAAGAAAGAAAGAAAGAAAGAAAGAAAGAAAGAAAGAAAGAAAGAAAAAATGAAAGAAACAAACAAACAAAGAAACAAAGAATTGTTTCTGCAAAGAAAGAAAGAAGGAAAAAAGTCTCTGTGAAGAAAGAAAGAAAGAAAGGTCTACCTGAAGAATGAAAGAATGAAAAATCTTTGTGAAAAAAGAAAAACGGAAAGAAAAGTTTCTGTGAAGAAAGAAAGTAAGAAAGAAAGAAGGAAAGAAAGAAGGAAAGAAATTCCATGTCTTCTTTTTCACTTTTTATTCTTTCTCATCAAAGATTTCTTTTTTCAACTTTTCTTCTTTCTTTGCGTCATTTTCACTTCCTTTTATCAGTTTTAATAGTTCTTTCATTCTTTCTTTCTTTACTTCCACTCTTTCTCCTTTGACTTCTTCAATTTATTTTCCTGTCCCATCTCTTCACCATCATCATCATCATCATCATCATCATCATCATCATTTCTTCTTCCCGTCCCGGGTAAGACGATAAACTACGTCCAACTGCAAGGCCTCTGATCAAGAGGTTTTGAGGAGCGTCGAGCCACCTCTTAATTGCTGGTGTTCCCAGGTCTACTCTGACCCGGAGTGGTAGCACCTGTTAGGGTCCCAGCTATGGTCAAATAGTTAACACCGAAACTGAGGTAAAAAGCAATATGAAAGTGTAAAAAGAGGTTTTAATACCAGAAATACTTTGTAAAAAATTAATACCAGCTATACATTTTTGTGGGGATAAATATTACCAGAAGAGATTTTTAACAAAACAAGAATATTACCTTGGGGGAAAAGTTTTCGGTATTAAATGACCCATTGAGGTTGATATGACGTAAAACCAAACAAACTTCTTCTTCTTCTTCTTCTTCTTCTTCTTCTTCTTCTTCTTCTTCTTCTTCTTCTTCTTCTTCATCCATTTAGACATCAGACGCCCATCCTCTTACAGGATACACAGGGATAAAAAACAAATCACCTAAAAATCGAGCCCACAAATGTAAATGTTGATCCATATCAACGGCACGTTATGCCAGTCAACAGGGGTCGCCATTACTCTTCTTGCCGCGTTCAAAACACGTACACGCTCTGGCATGATATTGGCTAAAATTAGAACACGCTTCCCTTCACTAAATAAAAGAACCCGACAATAAGATATAGCGATGGCATTCAAAGTATTCGACGTAAGTATATTTTATAAACGTGACATGTACTTAATTACCTATGTCACGCAGCATTTGTCAAGTTGAACATGAGACCAATTCAACCCCCAACTACAACTAGAATCAAAGTTTCTCCCACTACTGCCATTACTGCTACACACACACACCTGACTGGGGAGATAGGTCAGCTTTTGTTCAAGGTCGTTTATCTCGAAAACAGAAAACAATTAGAGGGGGGTCAAAATTATTATAAAGACCAGTCAAAGCACATGTGTACAAGTATATATATATATATATATATATATATAATCTTGTTAATATATATATATATGTGTATATATATATATATGCATAATCTTGTTAATATATATATATATATATATATATATATATATATATATATATACATATATATATATATATATATATATATATATATATATATTATATATATAATCTTATTAAAATATGTTTTTATTATAATAGATTACAATAAAAACATTTTTACATCGCTACACAAAAAATTTCACGTTTCGGAAATTTAATGGTCCTTCATCAGGCGCTAAGAACTGTGGATTCTAACTCCATCTGTTCTTTCTCTTTCTTAACATATATATGTATATAGTTTTAAGTTATGCATTATTTATGAGTTAAAGTGCTCAATATCAGTGATAGAGCGTATATGAATATGAACGGGGACATGGAAGTCAACACACAAAGGCGATGCTTTAAGGCGACATTCTGATGCATGCTTAAATCGTCAGGTCTGGCGATTGCCTTTAAGCTTGAAACAGACTGCTGCCTCTGCATGCTGATTCTAATGTCCACTGATACACACACACACACACATATATATATATATATATATATATATATATATATATATATATATATATATATATATATATATATATATATTAAAATGATTAGGAGATCAGCCAATCACGTTACTTTGGTTTCAACCCTTCGATACCGAAACCAAGGTAGCCTGAATGGATGATATAATTTTTTTAAATTTAAAAGCTCTGTAGGTTAATTTTTTATTTTCTTTAAACGCACTTTTTAATACAACTTTTTCTTGGTCTAATTCAAATCTGACCAATGACTGTTTTATTTATATATATATATATATATATATATATATATATATATATATATATATATATATATATATATATATATATATTGCGCGTAAGAAATATAATGAACACTTCTGGAAATGAAACTCGGCTCTCCGATTACCAAATTCGAGCTGTTATTTGTTACACCGCCCGCACATCCAAGCTTGGTTTTCCCGATCACTCACCCATCTAGGTAATGACCTAGAATTGACCAGGTTCAAAGTTGCTTAACTCCGGTGATTGTACGGGAAGCGATGTTTTCACGCTATATGGCCATAAGCCAATATATTCTACGCGAGCACCAACCTATAATGAAACAACCTTTTTTTTTTATATCAGCGTCGTCGTTGTCGGCTTCATCTCGTATCCAAGAAGTTAATTTCTTCTTTGCTGATCGCTTCCTTTATGATGACGGCGTTGATGACTAAATTCGTCGCCAACGGACTAGAAGCATCCAGTTCCGCCAAAACCTGATCCTGTTATCCATTCCCTATCGCCGTTTGGATTTCCAAGAGTTGGTTGGAGGTGAAAGAAAATCAGAGTAGAAGAATGTGCCGATGGCGTGAATTTGTTTAATGTGGACCCCAACTTGCCAGGAAGTGACCCACACACTTGATTTCATGACTTTCCTCTGCAGCATATATGGAATGAGTCATGCAGAATCCAGTTATGAAACTGTAACGGACAGTCACTGACTTTTATACTTTCGAGTGGCGCTTTCTGTAGTATGTCCGTGATGCGTAGCCCTCTTCATTCTTCCACTGTTGAGATCTGTTATAATCATAATCAGCCTGTTTCACCGTTGGAGTCTTTGGAGTCTGAGTACTTGACTTCGACCTTACCGCCAAAGGTGGTCCAAGCAAGATTTTAGGAGGCCCGACTGAATCGCTCTCAGAATCAATGAACTACGCAAGACCCTCTACCACGACAAGGTGCGACCATCAGAGGTACACACAGCGAAACATAGGTACGCATAGACAGACATATTTATTTTACGCTTATGTCAGATTTAGCAGTTCGTCATCAAATATACTACATTATTATTATTACTTTAGAAACCAAATAATAAATAAGAAAAGCATAAAATTACTATCAAATATATGAGAACATTTTTCTTATTGTTGTTGTTAAAATATTCGAGAGATAAATAATAAAGGAAGAAACTGATTATGCTAAATCAAGAGTAAAAAAAAGTAAACAAAATAACGTTACGACTCAAAAAGCTTTTCTCACAAATTTGAAAATACGTCCTCGTTCATAAAAATGTTACGTTACTACAATCAATATATATATATATATATATATATATATATATATATATATATTAATATAATATATATAATAGGTTGGTGCAAAAATAATGACGTAATAATGTCGTTTTTTGACGTTAAAAAATACGTCAAAAAACGACATTATTACGTCATTATTTTTGCAACAATCTAAGAATATATATAATATATACATATATATAATATATATATATAATTTATATAATATATATATATAATATATATATATGTATATATATATTATATATATATATATATATTAATATAATATATATATATAATATTAATATATATATAATATTAATATATATTTATATATATATATTTATATGTATAATATTTATATATATATATATATTTATATATATATTATTTATATATATATAATATTTGTATATATATTATTTATATATATATAGTATTTATATATTATATATAATATTTATATAAATATATTATACATATAATATTAATATATATAATATTAATATATATATATAATATTAAAACATTCATA